>VMOF01000320.1:54012467-54334967 GCA_011764245.1 Trialeurodes vaporariorum | reverse complement strand
GGTTTGAAAAAAGTGCCTATCTGCGATGATTAACCTGCTTGTTGGTCGAAATTGTTGTCAAAAGGTTATGAGTCAATTAAAAGGGTCAATTAATTTGACTAGGGTTATGAGTCAATTAAAAAGAAGAAGAAAAAAACGATACATTTGCATACTGATAGCTTGCAAAATTCATTTGCCCCTTAGACTTTCCAAATTTTTGGACTCCATTTTATGGACTTATAGTTTCTGGACATTTTAAGATTGGCCGTTTCTTTTTTTGGACATTTCCTCTTTGGACGAAAGTTTTTGGACTTTAATGCTTTGGACATTAATTTTTGGACTTAAAAGTTTTGGACATAAAAATGTGAACATATCATCTGTGTATCCTCTGAGGATCGATTCTTCCTCAACGGTTTGCGTAAAGGGGATATCGATTAATCGATATTCATGAGCCGCTTGGCGCTTACCGGGTACTGGCGACTCCTTATCCTTATCATTCACTCCTCGGGAGCGATTTATGTGGAGATTAATGCAAAGCGAGCCAAATCTGGCAACCGCGGCGGAAGAAAATTCCATTTTTGACGATGTCGAGTCAATGATTTTTTTTTTTTTTTTTAAGACTGAACTTATCGCACGTAAAAGTTTTCCAAGGTATAAAAGGAAAAAGTCATGCGCGTTTCAGTCGTAAACTGAACTGTTCCTGAGTTATTGGCAGTTCGAGTATGATTTCCTTAAAATATTCATCATTGCTGGGTCGTTTTAACAGAAATGATTACGTTTCAGCGACTAGAAAGACACTTTCCTGTGGTAACTATAAAATTTCACTCAATTTTATAGTAGGTTCTTATGTCGATTGCCGAGAATATTGCATCGGAAAGAGCATAAGAGCATCGGAAAAAATTTGAGGACTTGCTTATTTTAAGGAGGAAAAAGAAATTGTTTAAAAATCCGTAGGAAATTTTCATACACCCTGTTTTCAAAATGACATAACTTGGTCGATTTTCATTCAAATAAGTTGATCCTGGTCTCAATCAATTGATTTAATACTCCTTATTTTGAATGAAACCAAGATTAGCTCAATCGGTTCCTTGGTTTTTGAATTACAGCGACAGTTCGTGTCTTTTTGGGACAGCCTTTTTATAGTTCAACATTTCAATAACGCAACGCACTGTACAATCTCCACTCCTGCGGGCCGATCCTTGAAATTCACGATTTTTGAGTAGACTGGATAAGAATGAAAAACGGTGATTGGTGGAGACGAGTCACGTGGTTGCCCAGTCTAATCAAAATACGGAATGGGTTATATAAGTTATCGGGCAGTCTTGGAGTACCCGATAACTTATCTAATCCATTCCGTATTTTGATTAGACTGGGCAACCACGTGACTCGTCTCCACCAATCACCGTTTTCCATTCTTATCCAGTCTACCCAAAAGTCGTGAATTTCAAGGATCGGCCCGCTGGGAAGAGATGGACAAGCTCGAGTGGAAAGTATCGACACTCAGCTAGAAGTATACAAAAAGAACTCCGAAGAGTCCAAGGAAAGCTCATTCTCATTTGATAAAACTTGCAAGACGAGTCGTGTAGACGAGTGGTATTTGAGGCGGGAGGGAGTGAGGGAGGGAGGGAGGGAGGGAGGGAGGGAGGGAGGGAGGAGGGAGGGAGGGAGGGAGGGGAGGGAGGGAGGGAGGGAGGGAGGGAGGGAGGGAGGGAGGGAGGGAGGGAGGGAGGGAGGGGGGGAGGGAGGGAGGAAGGGAAGGTTCCACTTATGTAGGTACTAGTACTTACCTGAGTTTGTCAGAGGACTCACGAGTGTCCTGTCTCACTTGGGGACAATTATTGGCCTCCAAAGAGCAGGGGAGAGTTTAATCACTTACACTGGCGATTACTGCGCGCAGCGAAAAACTCGGTTGCCAGATCGCAAGAATTCGCGGTAGAATGGGTCTGTTGCATACTTTTGCTATAGCAATACAGAACCTTGATTCTTGTGAAAAATTCGGCGAAGATATAACGATGCGCACATTAAAAACGTTCAAAATCCACTCGTTAACTCAGGAAATCACTTCAATTTCAAACAGCCCCCGCTACATTAGACACTATTTGCACCGGTATACTACTACATAGATGGAACCACCGTGCATAAGTAAACAACATCGTAACTACAAAATGATGATGGCATTTCCTTCTAAATACATGAACTATGGCTGCATTTGCTGTCTGGTCTTTTCGGTTTATCAATGATTACAAAATAATATAAGAAATGTATGCATCTAAACGAAACATTCCAATGTTTGTAAGTTCTGTTCATGTTTACAAAAACGAGATGATTCCATCTATGTAGTTATAAGTCGGTGATATAGTGTCTAGTGTAGTGCGGGTTGTTTGAAATGGAAGGTATTTTCTGAGTTAATGAGTGGATTTTGAGAGTTTTTAATGTGCGCATCGTTATTTTCACCGAATTTTACGTTAGAAACAATGAGTTATATTGATGTAGCAAAAGTACGCAACAGACCCATTACACTGTTATGATGCCACAAAGATAAAGTCTCGCTATACATCGAATAAATTTGCATGCACTAAAAAAAAAAAAAAAAAAAATCCTTATACAATGAAAAAATTGTGGTTTATTTACACACTTATCTACATCCTGTCAGAGCATGGGCCCCCGCAAAAAAATGGGGCGAAATTATTGAACCTCAATGAAAGGCCTAGGGAACACCTCCTAGCGACTGGCAGCTAGGCCTGGTCAACCCCCTCCCCTTAAAAAAAAGAAAAAATTAGAATTTGTCTTCCAAATTGTCCAATTAGGATTGGATTGTAGGTATATCTTTTTTTATTAATAATTTTGACTTGTTTGATATTATGAATAAAAGTGACAACATATCAGTGGCGGAGCGAGGAATTTTTTGAGGGGGGGCGGGGGTCCGGGGTCCAAAAATCGTCAAGGGGGGTCCAAAGATAATAAGTTGGTAAAATTTCTCTGAAAACGCAAAAAATTACATTTTTTATGGAAAAATTTTTATGTCGAGCGGGCTGGGTGCCTGGTGGTCCAGACCCCAGAGACCCTCCCCCTTGTCTACACTGCTGGAACATATTATAATGATTGTAAGAAAAATGCTTACTGCACAGAAAAAACAGAAAAAAACGTTTTGGTAGCGCTGACAAAACCTTTGGTAGAAAAATGACCCAGTAAAAGACTTCAGTTGAGCCAACCAAAGGTTCTTTACGCTTAACTAAAGAGATTTTGCTGGGTGAATAAAAAATTTGGTTGGCCCAACTAAAGTCTTTTGCTTGGTCATTTTTCTACCAAAGGTTTTGTCAGCGCTATCAAAGTGTTTTTTTCCGTTTTTTCCGTTTTGTCTGTGTGCAACTACCCCTTGCAAAAAAAAAATGAATTAAAATTATACAGTAAACTAGTAATAAAGTTTAATCTCTTCGTCCTTTAATTATTATTTTCTTTTCTCTAATTTGATCATTTCATTTTTCATCGTAAAATTATGATTGTTCGTAACTTTCTGGGGGGGGGGGGGGGGTGTACCCTCCTTACCCCACGCGACGGGCGCCCATGTGTCAAAATGAAGCCATTGGCGTGCTGCATTGCTGCAAGAGCAGACTCACTTCATATTATAGAGAGAGTGCTCCTTCTCGCCATTATCGAACTAAATCTTTACGGGTGGGGGAGAGTAAAAAAGAAAAAAGAAAAAAAGAAAAAACAGTCAAAAAAATTGGAAACCCCTGAGCGTGGCAACAATGAAGATAATCACCGATACCGATTGGACAATGGACACCGATTGGAAAAAGGGACTCTTGAAGTGGGTTGGTAACGGGAGCCGGGGCTCGGGCCCGGGAGCAGACCCTGCGTCCTCCCCTCCCCTCCCCGCTCCTCCTACTCTCTTTCGCTTTTATCAAGCCTCGAAAAATAACTCTGCTGGTCGCGACTCGGGAGCGCGCTGCGCTAGCCGAACGCGAACGCGTGGCCGTGGCGTGGCGTGGCGTGGCGTGGTGGAGACGGAGCACACCCAAAATTAAAGGGAGAACTTCAAATCAGCGAATTCACTAAATGCTTTTAATCTTCCTTTTTAATCCAGTGTTGCCAGATCGAGGGTAAAAAACCGTATCGTCCCCCATTTAAATCAATGCAAAACGTACGGCTTTTTCACCCCGATCTGGCAACACTGTTTTAATCACAAGAATGTGCTTTCACTGGCTTCTTATTTCCTTCTCAACCCCCCCCCCCCCGCCTTTTCATGGAAGTCCGATCCAGAATGGACAGTATTTCCCCCGTCCCTTTCTTTTTTTCTTTCTTTTCTGCCTCTCCTTTCATTTTTTCCTCGTTTTTTTTTTCCTCTCTTTCTTTTTTTATCAGCTAATCACTCCGGGCAAGAATCCCCTTATCTGGAGAGCAGCATTTTGAAAGTTTGGTACGTACTGACACGCAGTGGATCGAAACGCGGAATTTCCTGGACATACTTTTACCAATGGCGGCTAGTGAAATTGCGATATAATATCGACGTCTACTCCATTTAAAACTACTGAAAATTATCGATCGTCAGGGGGTGCACTTGAGCCCCCAAGAAATCGATACTTTTCTATAGTTTTAAATGGAGTGGGCATCAATTTATCGAATTTCACGAGCCTGAAGGTTTATTAGCAAAATAATAGCATTTTAACTGGAAATCGTGTCCAATTATTCACCCGAGAGCGCAAAATATGTAAAATAACGTGTTTTTTTGCAAGAAAAGACCATCATAATAAAGTTTTTAGAGAACAAAAAACCAAATAATTTTATGTCCGGAAAAATATGTGTTTTGATCCAGTGTGTGACATAGAGAGAGGAAAGAAGGAAATGTGAGTGGTCATTGAAAACATTTCTCCGGAGATAAAAAGTTATTCTGCTATTTCAGGGCTGTATTGAGAGGGTCCTAACATTCGAGGGCTACACTTTAATTACAGTTAGTTCGATTTTACGGAGTACTTATTGACAGTTTTGTTCCGTGCGATTTTTTGTTTTTTTTTTTTTTTTTCTTTGGAGGTAGGGTAGGTGAAAGGGGCTTTGTCGCTGTCAATAAACTGAAGTTGACGTCTAAAAGCATTGTCACCTTATGGAGGCGGCAAGGGAGTATTTTCCCCTTTCTTGGTTAATATAAGAAAAATGCGTTTTACTTAAAAAAAAAAAAAAGTTTCGTAAAATGAGTTGAAAAATTGCGATAGTTGGGCAAAATGAAGATTTGCCCTCCAGTGGCGGATTCAGAAAAATTTTCTGGGGGGGGGGGGGGGGGCACGCCTGTGAAATTTTGAAATTTGAAGCGTGTACGTGGAAGCAATTTCAGGTATTGAGGCTTCTCGTGCCCCCCCCCCCCTCCCGGTGGATCCGCAACTGTTGCCCTCCGAGGAATGGGTCTGTTGCGTACTTTTGCTACATAAATATAACTCATTATTTCTAAAGTAAAATTCGGCGAAAATAACGATGCACTCATTAAAGACTTTCAAAATCCACTCATCAACTCAGAAAATACCTTCCATTTCAAACAACCCGCGCTACTCTAGACACTGTATCACCGACTTATAACTACGTAGATGGAACTATCTCGTTTATGTAACATGAACAGAACTTACAAACATCGGAATGTTTCGTTTAGATGCGTACATTTCTTATATTATTTTGTAATCTTTGATAAACCAAAAAGACCAGACAGCAAATACAGCCAATAGTTCATGTATTCAGAAGGGAATTCCATCATTTTGTAGTTACGATGTTGTTTACTTATGCACGGTGGTTCCGTCTATGTAGTAGTATATCGGTGCAAATAGTGTCTAGTGTAGCGCGGGCTGTTTGAAATTGAAGTGATTTCCTGAGTTAACGAGTGGATTTTGAACGTTTTTAATGTGTGCATCGTTATTTTCGCCGAATGTTACCTAAGAATCAAGGTTCTATATTGGTGTAGCAAAAGTATGCAACAGACCCACCTAGATTTGTTGCTGCAATACTGTCTGCCTTCACTTTGATAGACGTTGTAAAGGCAAGACACCCTTGTCAAAAAATTGACTAATTTGCTCTCGGGAAAGGGGAAAGCGAAAAAAAAAAAACAACATAAACTAGAAATGATAGCGATGACCCAATTTTCGTTCGCCATTATTACAATGGGGGAGTCCCATCTAATCGCAACTTTCTATGCTGGGAAAAGTGATTCATCGTAGAGAAAGTCGTGCACAATTCGATGAGACTTCTCCATTGTGACCCGCTCATTTAACCCCGTGATCTTAGATTTTTCTTAAAACGCCTTCCGTGACTTCATGAGTGGATGTTGATGCCTTCAATCATGGGTGCGTGCAGCGAGGGGCAAAAGAGGGCACTTGCCCCCCCCCCTCTGGAATTCAAAAAATTCAAAATTTCGCGGTAAAAAATGAAAGGAAAAAAGAAAATGCAATGTTAATCAAAGGAGTAATAGTTAACAAACTTCATTATTTGTTTATTTTGTAATTTTAACTCATTTTTTGCAAGGAATAGTAGAATTAAACTTTTTCCTTGCTATCATTTTCGTCAGTTGTCACTTTATCCATTATATCAAACACGTCAAAATTATTACTATTATTTGTCACACCTACCATGGCTTAGTAATTGCACACTATATTTGGATGAAAAAAAAAGCTTTCCCTTTTCCACCGAGGGGGGGGGGGGTCTCCTAGACCTTCCATTGGGGTTCAACAATTTTGCCCCCCCCCTTGGAAATTTTTCTGCCGGCGCCCATGCCTTCAATGTGATTTTCATGCGATTTCACATTATTATTGACCCTCCATAACGCTTCACTATGGTCTGCAATCATCAAAAAGTGTCCAAAAATGAGAGAACCAATTTATCATTTATAAACTTTCGATATCAATTTTAATCACTGAGAACTCGTTTAAACTTATTGTCAGTCATTTAAACTTATAGTAATGTCTCTGGAATTTTTTTTAATTAAGTCTAAAAGGTCAAAAACGATGATTTATGATGACTTTTTTGCACTGATTTTTGCCACTTTTTTCGATCTCACACCATAGTGCGCTCGTTTGTAGCAAAAGTTTGCAACCTACAACAAATCCATTTTTCCCTCTTTTCGACGGATTCGAACTGCGCGATGATTTGACGCACATTTGGCATCGTTTTGATCAGTATCGTTTTTCTATTAGCCATCAACCCCCCCCCCACCTTTTATGTGCAGAAACGCATGACATTTTGAGGGCTTGCTCGATGACAAGCCATCACCCTTACAGTTTTTGCGGAAAACGGAGTTTGACAATGAGTAGTCCCCTTTTGGACGCACTATGATATGATCTTCGTGATCCGCTCCGCTCAGACTATCTCTATCATGCGTCTCTCCCCAGCAACTCCATTCCCCCGTCCTGTTCCTGTAAACCCTCCAAGCAACTCCTCTACCTTCTCTGCCTCTCACCCACCCCCTCTATGTAACAAGTTTATACATACGCCACTTTAGACTAAAACCTTTGTGAATTCAAATTGCTCTTCAATTTATCTCGGTCAGTTGTAAGATGATTTGTTTCGAAATTGACTCGCTCAAAGTGACATATAACAGAAGTCAAAACAGTTAGCCAACGATGCCTTCATTAGTCCGCACCGACAACGGTCATCGACGTCATCGTAGTTTCAAACCAAAGGTAATAAGCGAATTTTCGCGATTGGATATATGATTCACAATACCAACCTTACCTATAAATATTCGAGTATTATATAAATATTCGAATAATATAGTTTTTAGGTGTTTTCGGGGCTTCAATGGCATTAATTCGATTTTGAATTCACCTCCGGACTTGAATTCAAAATCGAATTGATGCCATAATGCCTGAAAACACCGAAAAAGTTCGGAAAACAAGGTCCAGTTTCTCGTCATCCACCGTTGTCATGCATAGGTTGGCACATATAATTCTGTCGGGTATTTTCGACACGAAAATTCGCTTAGTATACCATACAGATATAAGCGAATGTTTCAGAGAAAATAAATGGGCTTCGATTTTCCTCTTCAAAATTTGGTGTTGCACATTTCGTTAAACCCTTATGGGGAGGCTCAGCTAAAGACACAAGACAATATCAAAGTATTTTCAAGTATTTTATCATGAAACAACAATTCTGAGTCACGAGGATTAAATTCTATACAGTGAAAGTTCGCGGCTGACCCATAAGACAACGCTGCATCCTTCCCTCCCTCCCTTCCTCCCTCCCTCCCTCCATCCCTTCATCCCACCACTCGTCCCATTGACTATGATAGTGTCCACCTCGACCTCGCATCAACGCCCGCAATCAGGAATGTCAAGCTGCGCTAAACTAATTTCAAGGTGGCGACGATCACCCTCGCCTCCTTCCCCTCAATCCCCCCCCCAATATTCCCGACCCTCCAATCCACTCCACATTCTTTACCCGTAGACTTCCCGGAGACAGAGGACAAGGAGGAGGAGGGAGCGGTGTGAGAGGAAGGGAGAGGAGATTAAAGGGAAGGTCTGAGGGATGCGGGTAGTGGGAACTGGCACGACGTAGGTGGGGGGGGGGGGGGGGGGGGCGAATTCGCACGGGTGGCGTCATCGTCAACCGGACGATATTAACTACCGTCCAGCAAAGCGGGCCGGACCTCCCTCCACCTCCCCCCCCCGTCGCCACACCCGATTCTGGCGCAGAGCGCGAGCGCTAGGCAACACAACAACCCCCACCCTCCAGCTTCCGAAAATTCTATCAACTCCCGCTTGACTGAGAGCGGAGATTATTTCGATACGCATCTCCCAATTTTTGAGCAGCGCCGATGCTGACATCGAAAATTGGGAAAACGGCGTGTGGGGGAAACAAAAATAAAAAAAAAAAAAAAAAAAAAAAAAAAACCAAAGCAAAATCAAGCGCCGTGAAACCCAGCATCCCGCACAACATTGTGCCGCACAGTGAAAATTAGTACGAGGAATTCTAGCTCCAGCTTCAAAAGTAGCGAATTTTTGCGATCGAATATCATAAACAATACTGACCTAACTACATATTCGAGGAAACTCAATTGTGTTTTTAGATGTGTTTTCGGGGCATCGATGGCATCAATTCGATTTCGAATTCACGTCCTAACCTCCGGACTTGAATTCAAAATCGAATTGATGCCATCGATGACTGAAAATACGGAAAAAGTTCGAAAAACGCGATCCAGTTTCGCGTTATCCACTGTTGTCATGCGTAGGTTGGCAATGGTTTTGTCGAATATATTCGTCGCGAAAATTCGCTAAAGCATGCAAATGCAGCAAATTACGGGGATTGTAATACTTGACAGAAAATGTGCTGTCATACAGTCGAGGACAATCACGACTCCTAAATACAAGCCACCCGTCTCGTTGAATTCAGTGGCGTAGCCGGGGGGGGGGGGGGGATCCAGGGGGTTAGGTTAGGTAACCCCCTAACCTGTCATATATACAACATTTGACGATCTCGGATCCAGTTATCTCGGAGGGACATGAACTCTTCGCTTTATCGTCTATCCTTCCTCATCTCTCGGGCCCTAATTGGCAAAAGAAGACACTTGAAATTTCCGGGGGAAAAATAAGAAAAAAAGGTCCAACATTCCATTTTTTTTTTCTCAAGAAAACCACCTCTGAATTAGTGGGAAACTGTTTTTGGACATTTTTGTGGCTATTTTCGATTGGCTGCTGTGACAATCCATATTTTTGGATTTCAAAAACTACGATTTTTTCTGATGGTGCAGATTAAGGATTTTCATTAGATGCGCAAAAGCTAATTTTTTGTACCAAAATGTGCGAGGCGCATCACCCCAAAATTTTGGAGATTCTGAGAGCTCTACGCAAAAATGTTCAAATGCAAAGGTACGGCTTGTCATGCATTGTTCCAAAGGTCTTTGAAAGAGAATAAAAAATATGCTGCGCTAAAATCACCAAACCCACCCCCTTCAAAATGGCTGCTATTCAATGATTTGGGGGCTTACAAAGAAACCATGATAAAAAAAATCCAAAGTTGAACAATACATAACTAATGAAAAGATCTTGAAGAAAACATGGCACAGACCTCTAATTTAAGTACGTAGGAAATGAGCTTAAGAAAAACTGCAAATAAAGAGATCTTCTCGCTCTCAAGTCTTCAATTAAACACTCGTCTGTCATTTGTATATTTTAAATCAAACATACATACAATACATTTTCTAAAACTGCGATAAATTTTCATCCTTTGGTACATCATTTACATACCTATAAACTCGATTAAAACAACAACTAAAGGAGAAAAACACTTCGCGTTGTCTCTTCTTTTAACAAACTCGTTTTAAGTATTCTCAAACTTTAACTGAACGATTACCAACTACTATTATTTTAAAAGGCTGAATTTCAAAATTATTGTAAACAAAATTGCATCCCTAGCCCGCCACGATTTACCAATACATAAATTGAAGTGAGTTTCTCTGCTTGTTTTTAGGTCAAATAAGTTGTTAAACACCTCTTGCACGCCACACTCTAATGGCGTGATCGAGGATGACGCCATGAGCTGCTCATGAGGTGATATTCGTAACAGGCATAGAAAAGCAATTCATCGGATATATGTAGATACCTACACCTAATTCCGATATACTTTGAATGTTGATTTCCCTAAAACCTAATACCTAAATAACGAATTTCAATACACCATATAACGATACCTACTCCGAATGTCAATGTCGATGCACCAAAATAGCAAAATTCCAATTATCAATACACCAAAAATCAAGACACCGAACGTCAATATAACAACATCACAAGTCACGACATAAAATCGCAACATATCACAACAAACCCGATTAATTGCAATAAATATCGGATTGCATAGCAAATCAACGCGATCTATGACATTAAAATGCAACAAATCAAAATACATACATCTTAATTTATCGAAATGCATCACTATATTCAAAAGATAGAAGGGGCTCTTTTGAAACATCCTGTACGTATTAAACTATCTAGTTTCTGTAGAGCAAGGACTCCCCTTAGGGACTTTGAAATAAATAATTCAATAAACAGGATAACGAGTAAAAGTCAGGAAAAAACAAGTGAAAAAGTTCTTACTTGACGTACTACATGTCAATGAATGAGAGCAAAAACATGTACAGAAGACGTGTTAAAACATTCGTACCAAAGCCCAAGCACATTTCTTTGGTGGCCGTGATTCATCCGTCAGAAGGTTTCACAGATGCTTTTTAAGATATATTTTGTTACGACGTACCTATCCGTGGCCCGTTTATTAATTGTTTAAGGCGGTCAATAATTTATTCATCAATGTATCATGGTTGTTGGAAATATAAGCGAAGAGCTAATTCGATAATTTTTAAAGTTTTGATAGTTTTTATGGAAATGAAACCTTGTATATACATAACTCTTTGTGTTTTATCCCTTCATAAATTACTCCTCGAAGTCTGCCCCAAATTCGCCCAGGTAACTAATCAGTAATCGGGCTCCATCTGAAATGTTTGGGAGTCACAACATTCGGTTTAAACAGGATTTTTTCTATTGTTTCTGTGCCATTTTTTCTTCAAATATTCCAGCATACTCTTATTCTTTAACGGCAAATCTTGACTTCATATGAAAGGTTTGTAATGACAATCAAATTTTTTCTGATCCTCCAATCCTCTACATCTGGAATTGGAACCAACATTTTCCAATGTCTCCGTTCATTCATTCAATGCACGAAAAGTTAATTTCAACAGTATTGATCGATCACCACGGATTTTTGAAAGAAATTGGAACCCATAATCGTGTCAAGAACGTACTGATTGTGTTGAATTATTTGGAGGATATTGTTAGCTTAGTTCGAGACTTCGCTGACGACGAGAACACAGATAAAACAAAAGTTTTAAACGAAAATATAATACATCGTGAAATTGGTTTGCCCTTTCCAAAGAAACAAATAGAAGATACTTTTGGTCAGTTGAACCGTCGTCTATTGAAGTACCACAATAATTCTCGCGATTACCCTTTTTACCTGACCAAGGCCAAAATCGTATCGAATACACTATCCCACAGGGAATTATTTCGTCGCGTCCGAAGTTTGTATGGCCATCGTATCTTCAACAGTGAAAATAATTTGATTTTCTATGTTTACGAGAACGAAGAGGACAACACGAACAGGATTTTGCGAAACTTAGGGAGTGGGCTGGCAAAAAATCGGCCAGAAGTATTTGTAACTAACACATCTTCGACTTTTGACGTCCGATTGATTTTCAGGTTCATGTGGCGAAAATTTCGGAGTCTTGGAGCATTCATTTGTCCCAGTAAAGGGATCTGCTACAGTTACAATCCTTTTTCTGAAAATATCATGCAATACACAGGCAAGAAAAGCAAGCATTCTGGCAGTTCAAGTTTTTCGATGAACAATAGAAGTTTATCTGTATTGTATGTCCGTCCTTATTATTCATATATCACTTCCCATCTCTGTAGAAACGATTGGATGCAAGAAATTATCTTTCTTAAACTTCTTAACACTCATCTCGCAACATATTTCAATTGCTCTCTGAATATTTCTATCGTTCATATTGAAGCAGCATTGATGACTCAAAAAGCTGAGTTCCGTTCAGCTCTAATTTCAAAAGGCTTAAATGAAAAGGTTGATCTAATTGCCTTTGGAGCTGGAGTAAGAATTTATGAACCCTCGCATTATGATCATTCAGCAGCTGTTGATACGGGCTCATTGACATTTATCACGCCCCGGCGTGGTTATTGGCCTCAATCCTTAGTTGTGTTCAAAAGCTTTAATCCTCAAGTGTGGATAGTAACTTTCCTTACGTACGCATTCAGTATTTTCGTGCATCACCAGTTCAGATACTGGACGATAACGTACTTTCGAGTATTTTTCAAAGAAAGTGAGCTGACTCATTACAAATATTTCCCTCTTATGTGGAGTGTTTATTGCTACTTTTTATGCGTTTGCCAACGAAGGTTGCTTTTAAGTCACTTGCAAAGTGGTAAAATTCTCTTCTTGACCATGGCCTTTTCAACGCTAATTTTGGCTACCGTCCTTCAAAGCAAGATGGTGACTTTGTTAAGTAGGCGGGTGCGATACTCCGATATTGATACTATTGAAGATCTAGAAGGATCAGACTTGCAAATACAATCGTTCGATTTGGACAAAGATCGTGCTTTATTTGGAACCGAATATCCATCAATTAACGAAAGACTTGCCGATACATTTTCCAATTTGAATAATTTGATCGATGGAATCCTTGATTTTGCTTACAAATCATTTAATAAAAGCTCCGATCCAGTCGAAACAATGTATAAGAGCAGTGAATATATGTCGGAGCTGATGGATAAATGTATGGAAAAACAAAGCGACATTTATGTAAGAGATGCTTTCTTGTGCTCAATCCCGATTCAGTTGAATCGTAGAATTAAAGACACAGTTTTTAAAGTTTTGTCCACTCCTTCAGATTTTGAACAGCAGGAGCAGGAACAGCACGCCGCTCACGAAAATGTCATGACATACCCGGTCACTTATGCATTTCCAAAGTATTCTGTTTTTGCAAAAAGCTTCAGTGACCATATCCTTCAGTTAACAGATGTTGGTCTGCTTAAATATTGGAAAGATGAAGTGATTACTGATTCACTCCAGCGTCTTTCAGATGCACTCAACCAACTCAATTACCTAAATGAAGTTAGACCTTTTTCGATAGCTGACTTGGGAGCTGGATTTGTAATTGTAACGTGTGGCTTAATTTTAAGTTATCTCGTTTTTATAATTGAACTTTTGATTTCATGAACCTTTTGATGATCCATGGCAAAAGCGGTATCCTTTAGCGTCACCCATGGACACTTGCAAACATAGTCTCGGATGTTGAAAAATTATGATCTCTTATGATCATGTTTAATTTTTTCAGATCCTTGTATTATTATTCTTTGTAAATCAAAATTATCTTTACCGGGATAGAGAGAAAGGATGAGTTTTTTTTTTTTAGTTGAATGCAAGTTAAAAGTTACAGGTATGCACTTTTTAGTCATATTTCATATTCCTAATAATAAATTAATGGTAATATTTAATCTTGTTCAATATTTCATATATTTTTTTTTTTTCATGGATATTCCTGCGATTTGATGCCCGCAAAGCCATTCAAAAACAAATATATGAACAAATCAGGTAGATAAATAAATTAAAAATGAATTAATCAATTGTTGTTCCTTTCAATGAAGCTGTTACAAACTTTTGATACAGGTGATTGAAGAGATGATTCTTGCATAAAAACCTGTAAAAATGATGATGAGTACACTAAAAAATCATGAAATTCACTCTCAGAATCGGGCTTAATGGCGGAGAGACGCAGGTATCATAGGGATTCCTATCTAAATTGAGACACATCTCTGTGTTTCCGAAGAGGAAGTAACATAATAGACATGAATCTCCCACGATACCTGCGTTGAACCGCCATTACGAACTTACCGTTATAGCAGTTATGAGAGCTTATCACTGAATTTTAGACTATCTTGGCGTGATTTTTGTGATTTTCGCTGGTTTCAACATAAGGTTGGACTAAACATTTGCTCACAGCCAAATTTTGCAAGAGCCTTATTACTTACTTCCGGATTTTGGAGGACTTCAGTAGGTATTGTTAAAAAAAGCCATGCAAAATAAATCCGTTAAATAAATGTGAAAAAGTCTTAATTAGATTTAAAGTTAATCTGTCAATCTTGAAGTTTTAATGTTTTATGTACGGGACTGCTGCTAAATAGATCGATTTTATAAGTTACTAGAGCGGTGCTTGTTGACATCTCAACGGGTGATTTTGTTTTTGGTCAATTCGTTTCATTAGAAAGTTTCGATGTACACAAATTGTATGTATCAAAGTATACAGGAAGACGTAGTAGTTTATCGGAATACATCGCAGTTTACCTGAATATTTTGTGGTTAAAACCAGTAAGTAAACCCTCAACGAGTTTATGTCATTACGCCAAAAAACAGAGTTTAAGGGCGGTTTCACGATAACGGGAATTGCATGTCCCCAGGGGCGATGGACTATATGTAAAGAGTAAAAAGATAAATAGCAGTGATTTTTCATCGAAACTCTCTGTCTGAGGGAGGAAAAAAAATAACAGGGCAAAAAATTATCAATGCCGTGGAATATATCACCATTTTTCAGGCGGAATTCGTACACTTTGTTACTGTCCCCGGGAGTGAGTCTTAGATTAAAAGGGTAATTTTCCTACGAAAAACAATTAAATACCTTTGCAGCGCCAATTTTTATCTTTAAGTGGAAATGAATAGTTACTTTAACGGCAAAACTGGACTTGTGATGAGTATTGGAGCGGAGGAAATCACAATCAGCACGGGTGGCGACCTCTTGTGTACACTTTGTTACGCATTAAAAATGTGCGGTAAATCAGGCCACAGACAGCGCTAGCTGTCATTCCCTGGATCCTCCTAGCCTCAAGAGGTCAAGGAGATGGCAACAGGACCAGCTGATACCGGTAAGTAACATTTGTTTGTAAATATTGGCCGATAAAGTCATTTTTAGCGTCAGATTTAGATGTGTAGCACTAATTACTCAACACAAGAAAATGCAATAAACACCCAATTTCAATCAAAAATTCAATTTGAGCAAATCGTGGATGAAAAGTAGGCGGCAAGTGTGTTTGAATGCCCAATCATAGATTAATTCATTTTTATTGCCTTTCTTGACATTCTGCAAAATACGCGAATTTGGAGTGTACACTTTGTTACGATACTTTGTTACGTTACGAGTAACGACGGAAAATGAACGTAATTGAAAGGGGTTTGAGTCGGCTGATAAAAAATCATCTAAATATCATTCTAGCTGCTAATATACAGGTAGTATCTAGGTGTTGTATGCTTCTGCTTATCATTTGGCACAATTTTTCGAAATTCGAAGCCGCTCGCGAGAAATTCGAGATGGTAGGTACATATTTTCTTCAACACCCTGTACATGCAAATTTTAGATTAGGCCATGACTTTAGGCCCTTTAAGCTACGGGCTCAAATCATTTTTTTTTTTTTTTTTTTTTTTTTTTTTTTAAGTCCTCGGTATGGGTGTCTCTCCTAGTAATCAAAGGAACATTTTAAGCGTTGAACTGTACACATTTTACAGTTCTGAGAAATTAGCAGCCCTCAAGTCCCTGAAAAAAATCTCATTTTTGGGGTTAATCACCTTTCTCCTCTCAACTTGGTACAAAATGAACATTTTTCGTGCCGGAGCTGGGAAAGTGATGTTGACTACCTATATAATGAAGAAAAAACATAAAAAATCAATTTGATGAACTTCAGTTTTACAAAAGTTGAAGGCTCAAATATTCCCGTTATCGTGAAATCACCCTTAAACTTAAATGACATTACGCCAAAAAACAGGGTTTAAACTGAAATGACATTACGCCAAAAAAAAACACAAGTTTAAAACGAAAATGACATTACGCCACCCTAAACAGCTTTACGCAAAATAACGCCTCGAAAACACTGGCTGCGCCATAAAAAACTTGTATCCTACATCGTTTTACATAATCACGCCACGAAAAGAAAAAACTGTTTACGAAAACCGGTTTACAAAATTTCGCCTTAAAGAAGATTTTAAGCAAGACAGACAGAATTTTAAAAAAATATGAGTGTTAAATGTTTAAATAATAACTGGGCCCAATCGAACACTTCGGTAGCTACTACCGACAACCTCAGCGTTCCATATGAGCCGCAGTTCAGTTCACAAAACTGAATTTTGTACTTCGAGCACAGAAATGCGAGTGAAGTGTCATTTTTCAAATAAATAGCACGATAACTAAAAAAAAAAAAAAAAAAAAAAAAAAAAAAAAAAGTTTATTTTTCATCTCACAGATTGTATTGAGTCATAGTTTCATATTTTCCTCTAGAAAATATCAACACCGACAAGTTTCTAAAGAGCTAAATAGAAAATTCCTTCGTCCGGAAAGTCCATTTTTCGAAGCCAAATAAGAGTATAAAATAGAGTCGCAGGCAGTGGCGAGGGATGATATTTGGCAACCATTTAAATTCACACAAGAAATCGAAAGCTTTGGTCATCGGCGATGACCAGGCATCTCGACCTTTCCAATGTGTTTAAATGGGAAAAAGGAGCGTTGCCAAATCGCACGCCTCGCCACTGGTCGACGATCGCAGGCTCAATGGGGAACGGTGATACCAAACGAGTGAGTCCCCTTGACCCTCGCCTAGAGCATCATGTGCAATTATACCCAAAACAAATTTTTGCCTTTCGCTCCCCTTGCAAAATTGTGTTAGTTCTCGGTCATTTATTTAAAATATTTGAGTGTTTTCAGTTCGGAAATCCTTTTTCCTTGTGTTTTACGTGTTTTACGAGCTATTTAGTTTCTTATGGGATTTTACAAGTGAAAGACAAGGATGGCGTATTGGTATAATTGCTCTTTCTTTGTTTTACACGTACACTGTTGCTTAGGTACGTTATTTATTTATTTTCTTGTTTTATCAGCTGCTCTTATTCAGATATATTCCTCATTACCGTTACAAAGATTACACATTTTTCAATCTTTGTACTATAATCTTTTTCTCATGGTCATTTTTATTTAAATGTTGAACAGCTGATAAAAAAAAAGAAAATTGAATAATTCAAAGAAAATCATAAGTAACATAACCTATTTATTGAAATTTGTGAAAAACTTATATAACCTAGCTTTTATTTCTCACTTGCATTGTAAAGATTACACATTTCTCTATTGGTAATATAATCTTTTTCACAATAATATTTGGATTTTGAGCAGCTGATTAAATAAAAAAGAAAAATTCAGAGAAAAAGTCAACAAAAATGATTACCTATATTTAAATTTGTGAAAAAATGATTTAACCAAGCATGGAATCTACTTCGTCTTACCGGCCTGCCGGGAGGCATTTTTTTTTAATAAGTACCTACTTGTGTTCACGCATGAGCGAGAAAAGAAAGGACCAAAACATGGCTGCACTTCTGATTTAACCTGCCAGTCTTATTAAGTAGAGTAGGAACTTTTCCTAAATCTTGGTCAGTGCAGTTTTACTACAATACATTTGGAGCACCGGAACTTTTCCTAAATCTTGGTCTGTGCATTTTTACTGCAATACATTTGGAGCACCGGAACTTTTCCTAAATCTCGGTCTGTGCATTTTTACTGCAATACATTTGGAGCACCGATTCCCGAGGATTTCAGCCCTTTCAGAACCAGATGTGTTCGTCAAATCTCCGCTCGCTCGCTCAAATGAGGTGATTAGTTAAATATTATTCCTTCTCAGATGTGTTAATTTTGCCTATACGATGAATTTAAGAGGCTCCAAGAAACATTCTTTGTTTGTTTTACGAATATTGTTATCTACTTTACAGTCACTTCCAATGTCGATAAAAAATTGAAATTGCGTAAACCATACTTGATGACGAAAACAAATGCACTCGAGCCTTGTTTTCAAAGGTTTAAAAAGAAAAAAAATTATAAACACCCAGGAAACCTTGGTCCAACAAATGATCGTTACGGGTGGCGTAGCCGCAGCCAGGATATTGTCTTTCTCTGTCTATGTCCATTTAAACGCATGTGTTAGAAAAGGACAGAAAGAGGGGCTGAAGTCACGTGACAGCCCCTGTATCCATCCTTTTCTAACAAATGCGTTCAAATGGGCTAAAAGAGAGAAAGACAATATCCTGGCTAAGGCTATGACGGGTGGTCAGGGTGGTCTGTGTTCTCGACCCCAAGTCACAGATACTTCCACATTTTCATTCGGGGCTGATCAAGAGGCGTAGCCAGAAATTTTTCAAAAAGGAGTCTAAGGTACAAAAGTCAAAATTCCTTGGAAAAATCCAAAATTTACGTTTATTATTGGGATAGGTCGATGTCGAGTGGAGGGAGTGGGGGTTGGACATGGACAACCTGAACCTGGGTTCTGGACCCCACTTCCTCCAGCCTTCTGGCTGCGCTACTAAGGCTAAACAGTATACTGGAAGCCGGGGCACTATGATTCACTTGCAGAATAAGGTAGGTACGTACTATCGACGAATTAAAGATTGTCGCGAGATTTCCACAAGCTAAGTTTCGCCTTCAAGGTTCTGGTTCGGCCACTCTTCATACTCCTCACACCTTGCAGGTGAGGGGCCAGTGGGGGTGGGGCGGGAAAGCCTATGGACCTATGGTGCCCCGGACTTCCTTCTCGTATGTTTTCGGTCCTTGGAATGGAGATTAATTTATTACATCGACTTCAAGAGAACATTATTTTTGTATCCTAAGATTTCATAATCCATGGTAAAATTCACTGTGACACAAGAAGATCGCGGCAGAGCCATTTTGGGTGTTTTCACGCTCACTGTATGGCGCCTTGCCGCACGCGCCCTGAGGCCGAAAAATGTCGGTCCGAAAAAGTACATTATAAAGATGCGTGGTGAGGCCGTAAACTATCTACTTGCATGCTCGAATCCTCACCATCCACCAATGTAGTTGCCCGTAAAAGGACCAACATTTTTCGGCCCCTTTCCTGGTGTCACTCATCATCATGACAACGCGGCCGCCCGCCCGGTCGCAAGAGTCTAGACTAGACGCGAATAATAAGGCGATACAGATAACGATAAAAACACAGCGACGCAACGCACGGAGGGTCGGAATAAGGGGTTTCCAAGACATGACTTCATAAACGAATTTCAAAATACAAAGGGTGCGTCCCAAAAGTACCGGGACTGATGCTGTAACCTAAAAACTATAAGGTAGGTGACCGGGTGACCCAAAGGTGGCCCGGCTCTTAAGGTGTCCCACCCCAGCTTATTCCAATTAATTACACGAATTGAAGATAGATGGCTTTAGTGCTGAGTAGCAGGATGTTATCGCTTCCCCTACTCCAAAAATCAAGAGCATCGGGCGATCAGTCGGCGCGGAACAGTGAAACGTCCATTTTCGCAGGTCTTCAGCTAATTTTCACGGAAGTAATCAATCGTAAAAGCTAAGCCCTTAAATTGATTCCACCTTTGACTTTCAATTCATCATAATCATTATAATTTCTGGTATAACTAGGGTCTAGATTTCGTTTTTGAACGATAAAATAGCATTTGAATACTTGAATTAATGAAATTTAAAAGGGATTGTCCACCTTTAGGTACATCAAAAATATTAGGGGTGGCCACCTTAGGTGCATGTTTTGCGCGATGTCAAAGCTCTACTTTTTTTCAAACGCAAAAAAAAAACCTCAAAAACAAGCAAAAAAAAAATTAAATTAACATATGATAGCCAACTGTCTGAATAGTAAATTGACATATTTAGTTTTTTATCTCTCATGACTTATACGTGCATATTGGCTCCAAGCATAGGTATGGCCACCTTTGGGTCACTTACCTTAAATAAGCTAGCGATTTGATCTTGGTTACGTTTGAATGATCAAAACTAATTTGCTTTCGCTGGAGCTCAAGATGAGCATACCTGGTAAAAAATTCACGAAGGCAAGACAATTTGAAAAGAAAATAAATTTGACTCCCAACGGGTATTTTAACGAATGTTTTCTCGTAGCTAAAAACGAAGGACTAGCCTGTACAGCGCAATTTTTCTCAGGACGAAACTTGGCAACACCGAAAATACTACTTATAAACATTTCTATTGTCGTCCAACTCAAGATAGAAGACTGATAACATTCATACATATAAGCTGATCACACTGACGACATCGGCCGGACTGTGGGCAAGATTAAACCTTGTAATTTTGGTAAGAATGAATATTCGTTTAAAAAAAAAAGAAGCTATTAGGGGGGAGTCACTTTTTCCCCCTTTTCAAATTGTAATAACTTCGTCGATTCTTAACCAAATATGCTCATTTTAAGCTCGATCCGTAGAAAATCAGTTGATCTTGTATCTTTTAAACTCAACCAAGATTCATTCGCTATCTATAAACATCTTTTAACGATGCAGTATCATTCCCGGTTCTCGGGGGCGTGCCTTGGTTTCCAGAGAGGAGGTGCAAGGTGATTTTGCTGCTCTCTGAAATTCATTTTGAAATTTGATAACTTTTTTTTTTTTGGTTAGTCATCCTGATTGCAATAAATAATTAAAAAAAAAAATAATGATGTAAAAATTATCAAAACAACTAAAAGAAAAAAGAAAAACGTCTCGAGAGTAGAAAGGGTTAAGCTTAAATGGTCGAAATCAATGATTTTATTTAGATACTTTTTTTCCACTTGTTTTTTGCCAATTTTTTTCGATCTCAGACCATAGTGCGACGCCTGATGTTTTGACAACTTCTTAATTGACAAGATAAAAACTCCACTCCCACCGCTTCCCCAGCATCGCGCACCCCCCCCCCCTCCCAATTCACCCGTCCGTCTACTTCGATCGATCGATTCGATAAAATCTGCATTCACATCAGTATAAAGAGACCTCCAGCTCCCCCGAAATTCGATATCTCGCAATAAAAATAATAAGAGAGTCCACTTCCCCTCCCAGCCTCCCTTCCACGCGCCATTTGCCTCTTTGCCCTCCCTCACTGGTGTATAACAGGAATCGGTCCTTCTCTCTCTTTTCCCATTAGAATGCGTGTGTTAGAAAAGGACAGATTAGACTCAGTCACGTGATTTCCGCCCCCCTCTTCTATCCTTTTCTAACCCATGCATTCTAATGGGATGAGAGAGAGAAAAATAATTTCTTGGATCCGCTAGTGTCATCCCTCCTTGTCCGTTTGAACTAACAGTTTTTGTTCGAGGGCCAAAAGTTTTCTTTACGGGCGTAGAAAATAGGTTCGGGCATGAGGGGCGAATTCCAACTTTCCGGATGATTAAACTTTGATTAGAGCGTTTATGTAGACTGATCAAAGTCTGTATCTTTTAAAAAGGCGGCCGAAAGCTGCGCGGACCTTATGCCTGGAAAAACCGAAAGCGCATTCACGGTTGCCAAATAAACTGATGTGAAAATGAACCGACATGGAAAAAAATATTCAACTAGAAATGGCCAGAATCCACAATTTTGCTGCAGGCAATTTAAGGATAGATTCAATGGGTCGGTTGCAAACTTTTGTTTCAACTATTAAGAGTGTTTCATCTAATGTAAAATCGCCTGAAAAGTCCTTCGGTGGCATCAGAAAGTCATAAAATGCAATAATAAACTCACAAGAGGCGTTTAATGAAATCCAAGATGGCGGAGAAATATCAAGCAATCTGTATGCATGCACCGTGAACGTCCGAGGATGGCCAACTTTGACAACCTCACTGGAGGTAGAGGTTATGTGTTTGTTTACGTTGTGATTGGTTTTGATCGATATTGTGAGGTTGGCTATCCTTGGATGTTCGTGGTGCATGCATACAAATTTCTCGATATTTCTCCGCCATCTTGGATTTCTTTAAACGCCTCTTGTGAGTTTATTATTGCATTTTATGACTTTCTGGTGCCACCAATGGATTTTTCAGGCGATTTTACATTGGATTTAACACTCTTAATCTTTGTAGCAAAAGTTTGCAACAGACCCATATTGTAAAGAACAAAACAAAAAAAAAAAAACGAATATAACACTGAAAAACAAGACAAAATCCATTCTTAAAACTCATGAAAAGCTTGTAAATGCTCGACCGTAATGCCGGTGTTGGACACTGATAATGAGAGATTCCCAGCTTAGATTCGTTATTATTTTTATGCTGAGCAGGAAGATTCACTTATATAGGGCAAAAACGTTTAGGGGCGCTAAATCCTAACTTTAACTAAATTTGTGTCAAAGCCGTATTTTTTTCTAAAAAGGACTTGCTTTTTAGAGTATTTCAGACACCTAATTTTTTTAAATTCCGATCTTGCAAAGTGGAGTAATGTTTTTTTGAAAATGGGTCCATATCGAACTTCGATCTTCGATATATCGAAAACGAAAATCGATATCGAGCTGCGTTTGCGCCAAAAGTCTTAGAACTTAAAAATAAGAATAGTCTTAACCGCATCCTTTTATCTCAATTAGAAAAAAAAGGTAAGGGGCGGGGGCGTTGCTTTTGAATAACCCTGTATACTATTTGAATATGGATTCAAATTTTCAAAAAATTAACGCCAAAACCAAAATTTTTTTATCTTTAAGATCAGGGTTCCACCCCAAAACACCCTTTTAATCATTCGGTAAGTTCAATTAAAAAATTAATTCTTCACCAAAATTTACGTCTCGTGGCTAATTTTGGTGCAGGTTTCTCAACAATTTATGCCACTTAATTGATAAAGGGGGGAAGGGGAAGCAATTGGTTTGTAACCTTTGAAAAATCGTTGCTCAATGTGGAAGCGTTTTAGGACCCATATTTATGAGACGGGGGGAGGGGGGTCTTATTTTTCCTTGGTAAAAATGTTGCTTGACGAATTTTCCATGGAAATAGATTTCCATAATAACTATATACATCGATTTCCATGATAACTATACCTATTACCTACATCGATTTCCATGGCAATGTATTTCGATGGAAAATTGGTCCCGGTACAATTTTATGGGGGTGACTTGAATAAATTGGAACTGAAATTTCCTGACATTAACCCTTTAAAGACCAGGTTAGTTCACATGATCGTCATCTTTTCCGTTTGTTTAGGGAAGGTAGTTAACTGTTCGTACTCGGGGGAGTTGGAATTGCATGTACGACGGATTGAAGGCGCCAGACAAAATCTTATCTTTTTATACTTTATCGAGAATCGTGTTTATTCGGAATCCTGCGATACTGGAACAATGTGAAATAGACTAGAGGATAAAATCGAGTATATTCGGGCTTGGTCCATAAGGGGTTAAACACCTAAAACACCCTGCATAAAGAAGAGTCGTTGTTTCACTGCTTGTGAGTCACTTTGGCAACCCTGCGAGGGGACAGCTTTACGTCGAGCGTGCCCCATTTTTACTGTCTTTGAGCGCCGCGACGCGACGCGTCCTGTAGCTCCTTTGATCTGTCCGACGAAAAATTTACAAACAAAAAGGATGAGCCCCGCACAATCTGCGCCCTCCGACCCCCCCCCCCCCCCGTCACACCACACCCCTTGCACCAGTTTAGCCACCGTCCATTTCGTGCATAAGCGCACCGTTTTCATGTGCGTACGTATGAGTGTTTGTTATTCGAGAAGCGGAATCACACAAAGAATCTCCGACAAGGAATCAGTGTTGCCAGATCGAGGGTATATATAAAAAGCCGTATCATCCCCCATTCAAATCAATGTAAAACGTACGGCTTTTTCACCCCGATCTGGCAACACTGCAAGGAATATAGGTTTTGAAACAACAATCCGCCATTTATTTAGGATTTACGTCCAGCAGCGCACAACGAGCATAACTGTTGAGCGTAGAGTGTATAGGTATACCTTGAGCCTTGCTGCCTTGAGCCGCCACTTTCTCTCTCTTTGCCCTTTTGAATGCATGCGTTAGAAAAGGATGAAGAGAGGAGCTGTCACGTGATTTCACCCCTGTCTCTCTTTCCTTTTCTGACACGTACGTTCAAATGGGCTTAGACAGAGAAAGACAAATTCCTGGCTACGGCTATGTGTGTGTGTGTGTGTGTGTATATATATATATATATATATATATATATATATATATATATATATATATATATATATATATATATATATATATATATATATATATATATATATATATATATATATATATATATATATATATATATATATATATATATATATATATATACACACACACTCACAATTACACCCTCTGCAATTTGAGATGTAGATCTCTGACATGCACAGATTTTTACCCCCATAGCTCCTGTGTTATTCCCCATTTTAAGTATTTTTTTCTTCTTCTTTTTTGTTTTGCGTAGAGCACGCGGGGTCATTGTGAATGTGAACCGCTCAAACAAGTAACAAGCTTGCTTGTGTTCCCGCTCGGATGCTTTTTCCGGATCTATGGAGGCGTGTCCCTCTCATTTGTGACAAAACGGCAGATTTTGTTATTTTAACGATTCCAGAATTGTGGAATAAAGGAGAAGAGGCTTCACTGCGTGTCGTCTCTTTTTATGTTTAAACGCAGGGGAAGGGGGATAACAAAAACAACATCGAAACAAACGAGTAGGAATAAAGTCCAAGCTAAGCTGAACTTATCGTGAATAAACTAAAAATAAGCGCAACTTTTGCTTCTTTTCTAAATCCTCTAAGAGTATGTAAATGGGTTTTCCGTAGGCATAAAATCCTTCTGCGCTTTAGGATTAAGTATGAAGTTTTGTGCCCTTCGTTAGAAATCCTCCAGGATCCATATAATTAAGGCCTTATAACATCGATATGGGGAAAAAATATGAGCGTTTTTCACTGGTAGCATTTGGCATGATGTCACCAGAGCGTATAATCCAACTGAACAGAGAGCAACGTTTTTGACTTAACTCAAACCGGTATAAATAGGTGGATCGAGGATTCGCGGAAAGCAGTGGCGTAGCGTGTAATTTGGCAACGTTGCGATTTCTCCATTTAAACGCATGAAGAAGGATCGAAGTTCTGTGTGTTTGGTGAATACCTTTGAAATCGATCTTTTACATGTGTTTAAATGGATACAATGCAACGTTGCCAAATTGCACGCTACGCCACTGGTGGAAACAGGCGGGGAACATTGAAAAATCAAACAGTGGAGTGGGTCCCATGTTTTATACTCTGCTCGGAAATAATATACACGCGACATAGATAGAACATGGACGTATTCCGGGAAGGGGGGGGGTGGTCCCGGAAAAACGCCCCTACAAGAGGGAAAAAATCCGTAAACTGCCTTACAGACTCGAAAAATGGGCAAAAGTTGAAGTTTTATCTCAGGAAACCAAATAAATTTCCACCTTTTGATTAATGAATCTGTCCAATTACTGTAAAAAGGTAATAATTGTATATCTGACCGCAACAATTTGATTCTGTAAATTAAGAAATGAGATTTTCCGCTAATCATACCAATGGGGCTCTCGCAAACTTTTGATATAAGGGATTGAAGAGTTGATTCTTGCATAATAACCTGTAAAAATGACGATGAGTACACCAAAAAATCACGAAATTTACTCTCAGAATCAGGCTTAATGGCGGATGGACGCAGGTATCAATCATGGGAGATTCCCGTCTAAATTGAGGTGTATCTCTGTGTTTCCATAGAGAAAGTGACATAATAGATCGGAATCTCCCATGATACCTGCGTTGAACCGCCATTACAAACTTGCCGTTATAGCAGTTGTGTGAGTATATTACTGATTTTTAGACTTCCTTGGTGTGATTTTCGTGATTTTCGCTGGTTTTTACATTAGATTTGACTATTCATTTGCCCAAAGCAAAAGTTTCCATTGAATAACGCAGACCAAGTACCGGTTGCGGATAGCCAAAGTAACTCTGCTTTAAAAGTTCTCATTTTTCGCCAGCTTTCGATTGATGTTTTACAAGACAGAGATCGTCGATAGCAAAATTTAGTTTCGGGGGTTAGCAGGCCTCCTGGCCTCCGTCAAGACTCCTGGGGCGTTTTTTTTTTTTTTTTTTTTTTTTTCCTACGCAGAAAAGTAAGAATAATTTTTTTATTGAAAAGGTATGCCCAAAGTTTCATTCGTGTGGCATTTTCAGGCGATATAAGTTACGAATAATAATATACCTGCAAGAATATAGCCATCCATGCCACTGGTGATGGCGTGCAATCCGGCAATGTTACAATTTTTCCATTAAAACCCATGAAAGATATCGAATTACTAGGTACTCACCGAAAGCCCTCAAATTTGACCTTTTTCATGGTTGAAATGGACAAAATGCAACAATGCCAGCTTGCACGCTTCGCAATCAATCCGGACCGTAGTGCGCCGTCTGTCTCAAAATATATTTAACTAGAGGCCGGTGGCCGCTTCGCGGCCAAGCGTTCCGTTTCGCGTCTTGCGCGTGATTTTGTTTATTCGAGCTAAGACTTTGACTTGATATCCACTCCCTAACTCCGTTTGCTATTCGCCCATCTAATCCTGCTCCAAAGGACGAAATCTAAAAACTGACTCTATTATTCCTGCAATACTAAAGTGGTATTTTCTCATGTACACCAATTGTTTAAAAAACAGGAGTCATCTTTTGGGAAAGGGGGCATAAATAGCAAAACCCCCCCGTCCCCCCACCGCCTTGCATGAAACTTAACCATTTTAGGGGTGGTCGTTCTCAAGGGGGCCCGACCCAAAAACCGTTAATTTTTTTTGGCGCTCATGGAGCCGCTGAAACCCTTAGAATCGGCGCATTTGGATGCACCGTATTAGCGCATGTGGATTATACGATTTAGAACAGTACAGAGAAAAAAAGGGGAAGGAGAGAAAGAGATAGCGAGAGTGAAAAACCATGCTTTCAAAATAAAATGAGAAGTTGGGGGTAAGCAAACAAATACGCATGACCGAGATCGCACACCAAATAACCTATCGTTGAACTGACATGACAATAAGACATTGCGTTTTAGTAGGTAAATAAAAAACTGTAAAAAAATGGAAAAGAAACTTTGCGCGGGAAAAGTATGCCTTTTTCAAACAGCCCTTTTTTAAACGACAATAATTTGTTAAAATAGGTTGGCTCGGAAATTCAAGCAAACTTCATTTAACTTTTTAATTTTTAAGCTTTTTGGACGTGAGGTCATTTACAACCCCTATTATTTGGGGTCATTCTTTCAGCGCTTTTTGACAATTGATGCTCAATGCTCAAAAGATGTCTCTCCATAAGTTTTTCGAAATTAGAGTGAGATAGCAGTACATGCGGGGGTTACGTGAGACCAAGAGAGACAGTTTGTCTTTCTTTGGAACGCTCATCACCAAGTCAGCACTAAATCAGTCTATTTCGACAAAAAAAAAAAAAACGCCTTCATTTAATTTGACACACTTTGACTCCACAGATTAAAAAATAACAGGTGTATACAATCAAATGAATCGTTAAAAACTAAAAAAATACCCAAGAAATCTAACGTTTTTTTTTTTTTTTTTTTTTTTTTTTTTTTTTTTTTAATTTGAAAAAACAGACCTTATAAAAAATCATAACCTCACCGAGATGCGAACTAATACGAAACAGCTCAAATCGCCAACTTTGAAAGAGGATGTGTAACAATATTCTGGGTCCGTTGGACCCTTTGGTAGTATTCTTAGATAAATCACTTATACATTCAAAGAAAACCACATTTTCAACAGGAAACCAATTTTTTTCATTACTCAGTAATATTCGAGAGCATTTTATTGATAAGAGAAGAAAAACCATCGTCTCAACTCATCATCACTAATAGTTCGGTTTCTTTAAAAATTCTCGAAACCTAGCCCAAATTTGCGGGGTTACAATCGAGATATCAATTCAACGCACCGATCTCAACAAAGTCATCTCTAGTTGATTGTACTATTCTATAAATCGGCGTTTAATACATATGAAAATATCGAAGCTCTACTTCGCGAAGTTATACAGCACACTCGTCGAGCCATCAATCAATGACTGTACAGTGCTGCCAGATTTGACATAAAAAAACACATTTTACATTAAGTCTCAAGTCCCTGAATATTTGACAACACATCTAGCAGCACTGTGACTGTCCCATTGTTTACATCTACGTAAAATCATGTGACAAAAAGTCGAAGCTATACATCGATATCATACGAAGTGACTTCATTGAAGTCGCTATTAAAATGCTTCTATACCCGAATGTGTCCTTCCCAACGACCTCTATATTAGACCGGCGAACGAATACGAACCAGCGTAACACGCAAGAAAAAAAGTTAGGTTAGAATAGAGGTGCTTGGCCGGATAGGAGCACCTCTGTTTACACGTATTTTTAGAAGATTTTCTCTTCCGTTTTTCGCACGACGATTCAATCTGTCGGCTTTTAGTCATTTTTTGAGTCTACTCCTTCACTCTCAGTCCTTTTAGTGCTAGATTCTTCAAAATCCGTAAAGTTTTAGTGGCTGAGGAGGAAATTTTTTCTATACTGTGGAGTGTGTACCAGTAAACCCTCCTGTGTTAGAGTTCGTAGTTACTTAACTTGAGTTCGTAATTTCTGTACATTTCCCTTCTGGATGATTTTTTATTCCTAATATTGTTTTATCAATCTGCGCCATCATCAGTGTCTATTAAATTCTGTGATTGTGGTGAAACCCACCCGCCGTTAACTCAGGATGTCGGATCGAGCCGACTACTGAAAGGGATCTGGTTAGTCATCATCAATTTTGTGAAGTACTCATCATGTCAGGAGTGATTCCCTCTTATTCCTTTGTTTAGTCGCAGCATAAATCAGCCTTGAATCAGGATTCATCGTAAAATTCCTCTCTTTGAACCATCCGTGGTTTTTGCGCATTCTTCGGAATCTTAAAGTTGAGCTTGGAAGGGTAGGCGGAGCAAATGGCCTATAAGATTTGTGTCGAGATTTCTACAAACAGCACCTAGAGGCTCATTCACTTAAGTTCATGAAGTCGATCCGGGAAAATATTAAATGGCAGTTACATGAGGGGGCCCTGTTTCTTTATCACCCATTTTAGCGTTTTTAGCTGCTGTGACTCGAAGTCGCTTACGGGAACACTTTCGGAAACGGACCGATCCGCCACAAGACGCAATGAGTGCGAGAGAGAAACCTTAAAACGCGAGAGGTCTCTCTTTCGCACTCGAAGTTGCTGACGGGAATATTTTGGGAAACGGAACGATCCGCCATAAGACGCAATGAGTGCGAGAGAGAAACCTTGAAACGCGAGAGGTCTCTCTCTCGCACTCGCAGTCGCTTGCGGGAACACTTTGGGGAAAAGGACCGAACCGCCATAAGACGCAATGAGTGCGAGAGAGAAACCTTGAAACGCGAGAGGTCTCTCTCTCTCACTCGCAGTCACTTACGGGAATATTTTGGGGAAAAGGACCCAACCGCCATAAGACGCGATGAGTGCGAGAGAGAAACCTTGAAACGCGAGAGGTCTCTCTCTCGCACTCGCAGTCGCTTACGGGAACACTTTGGGGAAAAGGACCGAACCACCATTAGACGCAATGAGTGCGAGAGAGAAACGTTGAAACGCGAGAGGTATCTCTCTCTCACTCGCAGTCGCTTACGGGAATATTTTTGGGGAAAAGGACCCAAACCCCCATAAGACGCGATGAGTGCGAGAGAGAAACCTTGAAACGCGAGAGGTCTCTCTCTCGCACTCGCAGTCGCTTACGGGAACGCTTCGGGAAACGGACCGAACCACCATTAGACGCAATGAGTGCGAGAGAGAAACGTTGAAACGCGAGAGGTCTCTCTCTCGCACTCGCAGCGCTTACGGTAATATTTTAGGAAACGGACCGAACCGCCATAAGACGCAATGAGTGCGAGAGAGAAACCTGGAAACGCGAGAGGTCTCTCTCTCTCACTCGCAGTCGCTTACGGGAATATTTTGGGAAACGGACCCAACCGCCATAAGACGTGATGAGTGCGAGAGAGAAACCTAGAAACGCGAGAGGTCTCTCTCTCACACTAGCAGTTGCGTACGGGAACACTTTGGGAAACGGACCGAACCACCATAAGACGCAATGAGTGCGCGAGAGAAACCTTGAAACGCGATAGGTCTCTCTCTCGCACTCGCAGTCGCTTACGGGAATATTTTGGGAAACGGAACGATCCGCCATAAGACGCAATGAGTGCGAGAGAGAAACCTTGAAACGCGAGAGGTCTCTCTCTCGCACTCGCAGTCGCTTGCGGGAACACTTTGGGAAACGGACCGAACCGCCATAAGACGCAATGAGTGCGAGAGAGAAACCTTGAAACGCGAGAGGTCTCTCTCTCTCACTCGCAGTCGCTTACGGGAATATTTTGGGAAACGGACCCAACCGCCATAAGACGCGATGAGTGCGAGAGAGAAACCTAGAAACGCGAGAGGTCTCTCTCTCGCACTCGCAGTCGCTTACGGGAACACTTTGGGAAACGGACCGAACCGCCATAAGACGCAATGAGTGCGAGAGAGAAACCTTGAAACGCGAGAGGTCTCTCTCTCGCACTCGCAGTCGCTTACGGGAATATTTTTGGAAACGGACCGAACCGCCATAAGACGCAATGAGTGCGAGAGAGAAAACCCTTTAAACGCGAGAGGTCTCTCTCTCTCACTCACAGTCGCTTACGGGAATTTTTGGGAAAAGGATTGAACCGCCAAAGACGCAATGAGTGCGAGAGAGAAACCTTGAAACGCGAGAGCTCTCTCTCTCGCACTCGCAGTCGCTTACGGGAATATTATGGGAAACGGACCGAACCGCCATAAGACGCAATGAGTGCGAGAGAGAAACCTTGAAACGCGAGAGGTCTCTCTCTCGCAGGCGCAGTTGCTTACGGGAAAAAATTTTGGGGAAAAGAACCAAACCGCCTTAAGACGCAATGAGTGCGAGAGAGAAACCTTGAAACGCGAGAGGTCTCTCTCTCTCACTCACAGTCGCTTACGGGAATATTTTTGGGGAAAAGGATTGAACCGCCATAAGACGCAATGAGTGCGAGAGAGAAACCTTGAAACGCGAGAGGTCTCTCTCTCACACTAGCAGTTGCGTACGGGAACACTTTGGGAAACGGACCGAACCACCATAAGACGCAATGAGTGCGCGAGAGAAACCTTAAAACGCGATAGGTCTCTCTCTCGCACTCGCAGTCGCTTACGGGGAAAATTATGGGAAACGGACCGAACCGCCATAAGACGCAATGAGTGCGAGAGAGAAACCTTGAAACGCGAGAGGTCTCTCTCTCGCACGCGCAGTCGCTTACGGGAAAAATTTGGGAAACGAACCAAACCGCCTTAAGACGCAATGAGTGCGTGAGAGAAACCTTGAAACGCGAGAGGTCTCTCTCTCTCACTCACAGTCGCTTACGGGAATATTTTGGGAAACGGACCGAACCGCCATAAGACGCAATGAGTGCGAGAGAGAAACCTTGAAACGCGAGAGGTCTCTCTCTCACACTAGCAGTTGCGTACGGGGAAAACTTTGGGAAACGGACCGAACCACCATAAGACGCAATGAGTGCGCGAGAGAAACCTTGAAACGCGATAGGTCTCTCTCTCGCACTCGCAGTCGCTTACGGGAATATTTTGGGAAACGGAACGATCCGCCATAAGACGCAATGAGTGCGAGAGAGAAACCTTGAAACGCGAGAGGTCTCTCTCTCGCACTCGCAGTCGCTTGCGGGAACACTTTGGGAAACGGACCGAACCGCCATAAGACGCAATGAGTGCGAGAGAGAAACCTTGAAACGCGAGAGGTCTCTCTCTCTCACTCGCAGTCGCTTACGGGAATATTTTGGGGAAAAGGACCCAACCGCCATAAGACGCGATGAGTGCGAGAGAGAAACCTAGAAACGCGAGAGGTCTCTCTCTCGCACTCGCAGTCGCTTACGGGAACACTTTGGGAAACGGACCGAACCGCCATAAGACGCAATGAGTGCGAGAGAGAAACCTTGAAACGCGAGAGGTCTCTCTCTCGCACTCGCAGTCGCTTACGGGAATATTTTTGGAAACGGACCGAACCGCCATAAGACGCAATGAGTACGAGAGAGAAACCTTGAAACGCGAGAGGTCTCTCTCTCGCACTCGCAGTCGCTTACGGGAACCTTTTGGGAAAAGGACCGAACCGCCATAAGACGCAATGAGTGCGAGAGAGAAACCTTGAAACGCGAGAGCCCCTCTCTCGCACTCGCAGTCGCTTACGGGAATATTATGGGAAACGGACCGAACCGCCATAAGACGCAATGAGTGCGAAAGAGAAACCTTGAAACGCGAGAGGTCTCTCTCTCGCAGGCGCAGTTGCTTACGGGAAAAAATTTTGGGGAAAAGAACCAAACCGCCTTAAGACGCAATGAGTGCGAGAGAGAAACCTTGAAACGCGAGAGGTCTCTCTCTCTCACTCACAGTCGCTTACGGGGAAAATTTTTGGGGAAAAGGATTGAACCGCCATAAGACGCAATGAGTGCGAGAGAGAAACCTTGAAACGCGAGAGGTCTCTCTCTCACACTAGCAGTTGCGTACGGGAACACTTTGGGAAACGGACCGAACCACCATAAGACGCAATGAGTGCGCGAGAGAAACCTTGAAACGCGATAGGTCTCTCTCTCGCACTCGCAGTCGCTTACGGGAATATTTTTGGGGAAAAGGATTGATCCGCCATAAGACGCAATGAGTGCGAGAGAGAAACCTTGAAACGCGAGAGGTCTCTCTCTCGCACTCGCAGTCGCTTGCGGGAACACTTTGGGAAACGGACCGAACCGCCATAAGACGCAATGAGTGCGAGAGAGAAACCTTGAAACGCGAGAGGTCTCTCTCTCGCACTCGCAGTCGCTTACGGGAATATTATGGGAAACGGACCGAACCGCCATAAGACGCAATGAGTGCGAGAGAGAAACCTTGAAACGCGAGAGGTCTTTCGCTCAAGGTTTCTCTCTTGCACTCATTGCGTCTTATGGCGGTTCGGTCCGTTTCCCAAAATGTTCCCCTAAGCGACTGCGAGTGCGAGAGAGAGACCTCTCGCGTTTTAAGGTTTCTCACTCGCACTTATTGCGTCTTATGGCGGTTCGGTCCGTTTTCCAAAATTTTCCCGGAAGCGACTGCGAGTGCGAGAGAGAGACCTCTCGCGTTTTAAGGTTTCTCACTCGCACTCATTGCGTCTTATGGCGGTTCGGTCCGTTTCCAAATTTTTCCCGTAAGCGACTGCGAGTGCGAGAGAGAGACCTCTCGCGTTTCAAGGTTTCTCTCTCGCACTCATTGCGTCTTATGGCGGTCCGGTCCGTTTCCACAGTGTTCCCGTAAGCGACTGCGAGTGCGAGAGAGAGACCTCTGCGCGCTTCTAGGTTTCTCTCTCGCACTCATTGCGTCTTATGGTGGTTCGGTCCGTTTCCCAAAGCGTTCTCGTATACGACTGAGAGTGAGAGAGAGAGACCTCTCGCGGTTCAAGGTTTCTCTCTCGCACTCATTGCGTCTTATGGCGGTTCGGTCCGTTTCCCAAAGTGTTCCCGTAAGCGACTGCGAGTGCGAGAGAGAGACCTCTCGCGTTTTAAGGTTTCTCACTCGCACTTATTGCGTCTTATGGCGGTTCGGTCCGTTTTCCAAAATTTTCCCGGGAAACGACTGCGAGTGCGAGAGAGAGACCTCTCGCGTTTTAAGGTTTCTCACTCGCACTCATTGCGTCTTATGGCGGTTCGGTCCGTTTCCAAATTATTCCCGTAAGCGACTGCGAGTGCGAGAGAGAGAGACCTCTCGCGTTTCAAGGTTTCTCTCTCGCACTCATTGCGTCTTATGGCGGTCCGGTCCGTTTCCCACAGTGTTCCCGTAAGCGACTGCGAGTGCGAGAGAGAGACCTCTGCGCGCTTCTATGTTTCTCTCTCGCACTCATTGCGTCTTATGGTGGTTCGGTCCGTTTCCCCAAAACGTTCTCGTATACGACTGAGAGTGAGAGAGAGAGACCTCTCGCGGTTCAAGGTTTCTCTCTCGCACTCATTGCGTCTTATGGCGGTTCGGTCCGTTTTCCAAAGTGTTCCCGTAAGCGACTGCGAGTGCGAGAGAGAGACCTCTCGCGTTTTAAGGTTTCTCACTCGCACTTATTGCGTCTTATGGCGGTTCGGTCCGTTTTCCAAAATTTTCCCGGAAGCGACTGCGAGTGCGAGAGAGAGACATCTCGCGTTTTAAGGTTTCTCACTCGCACTCATTGCGTCTTATGGCGGTTCGGTCCGTTTCCAAATTATTCCCGTAAGCCACTGCGAGTGCGAGAGAGAGACCTCTCGCGTTTCAAGGGTTTTTCTCTCGCACTCATTGCGTCTTATGGTGGTTCGGTCCGTTTCCCATAGCGTTCTCGTATACGACTGAGAGTGAGAGAGAGAGACCTCTCGCGGTTCAAGGTTTCTCTCTCGCACTCATTGCGTCTTATGGCGGTTCGGTCCGTTTCCCAAAGTGTTCCCGTAAGAGACTGGGAGTGCGAGAGAGAGACCCATCGCGTTTCAAGGTTTGTCTCTCACACTCATTGCGTCTTATGGCGGTTTGCTACGTTTTCCAAAGTGTTCCTGTAAGCGACTGCGAGTGCGAGAGAGAGACCTTTCGCGTTTCAAGGTTTCTCTCTCGCACTCTTTGCGGCTATGGCGGTTCGGTCCGTTTCCCAAATTTTTCGCGTAAGCGACTGCGGTTCACAGCAGTCCGAGTCACAGCAGCTAAAAATGCTAAAATGTGTGATAAAGAAACATGGCCCCTCATATAACTGCCATCTAATACTTTCCGATACGACTTCATGAACTTAGCTGAATGAGCCTCTAGGTGCTGTTCGTAGAAATCTTGACCCAAATCTTATAGGCCATTCTCTCACCCTCCCCCTCCAAGCTCACCTTTAAGATTCCGAAGAATGCGCAAAAACCACGGATGGTTCAAAGAGAGGAATTTTACGATGAATCCTGATTCAAGGCTGAATTATGCTGCGACTAAACAAACGAATAAGAGGGAATCACTCCTGACATGATGAGTACTTCACAAAATTGATGATGACTAAACCCGAACCCTTTCAGTAGTCGGCTTGATCCAACATCCTGAGGTAACGGCGGGCGGGTTTCACCACAATCACAGTATTTAAAAGATACTGATGATGGCGCATATTGATAAAACAATATTAGGAATAAAAAATCATCCAGAAGGGAAATGTTCAGAAATTACGAACTCAAGTTAAGTAAATACGAACTCTAACACAGGAGGGTTTACTGGTACACACTACACAGTATAGAAAAATTACCTCCTCAGCCACTAAAACTTTACGGATTTTGAAGAATCTAGCACTAAAAGGACTGAGAGTGAAGGAGTAGACTCAAAAAATGACTAAAAACCGATTTGTAGACAGATTGAATCGTCGTAAACAGGCGAACGTGATTTGCAAGGTCTTCAGAGCATACCAACGGGTGTCCACTTCAACGACTTATATTTTCCATATATTTTCGAAAAAACGTTACCCGGGCCCGGTAGGGCGGAGGTCAAAGCCCAAGCTATCCTCCTTCTATTAAGACCAAGAAAAGTAAAATCCGTGTAAAATTAGGAGTTTTAGAAGCGAAAAACGGAAGAGAACATCTTCATAAAAATACGTGTAAACAGAGGTGCTCCTATCCGGCCAAGCACCTCTATTCCTAACCTAACTTTCCTTCTTGCGGGTTACGCTGGTTCGTATTCGTTCGCCGGTCTTATATAGAGGTCGTTGGTCCTTCCGCGCAAAAAACATATGATCACAATCGCCACGGTAACGTCAAATCGCTCGATAAAATTTTAAAAAAAAAAAAAATTGACAGAGCAGCACGTTTCTCGCTCACACGCGTACAAAATCGTATGCTCGTCCGCACGTATGCATTTAAAAAAGGATGACAAAATCTCGCTTCTCTCTCCCACCCTTGCAAAACGAACTGATTCGCATCCTTTTCGCACTCGCACAACTTTTCCAGAAAATAGTTTTTAGCATTTTAAAAAGGGACGGGGGGCCCGCACGGAAAAACTTATTTTTTCCCGAAGCATTGAAGCCGAGCCCTACCGATCGGTACCAGGCCCCTACCGAACGGTGCAACGGTTCTCCAGGAACTTAGTTTCATTCTTACAAATATAATATAGGATGAGTGCAAATACAATTTGAAGGAAAATACAAAATAAGGAACAGAGAAAACGAGAAAAAAGCAAGCGAAAAAGAGGGGTGCAATACTATATTCCCAAATAACGTTTGAATTTGGCAACGTTGAAGTTTGTGTATTTAATCCCAAAAAATATATAGAACTATTGCGTGTTCGGTGAATACCTCCTTCAATTCGACCTTTTACTTGGATTTAAATGGACACAATACAACGTTGCCAAATCGCACGCTACGCCACTGGTATGAACACGTTGTTTACATGACACTGACTGAATCAAATGTGGTGCGAAAGACATAAAATGAACCGCAACAAATCATTTTTAGCGTCTCTCTAATATCACCACTGCGCGACTCAAGATTATTTCATATTTCATCAAAACGAAAATATTTCAAAAAAGAGTCAGCTCCGATCAGGCCGAGTCAACTTTAATGACCCTATACGTATACCCTTTTAAGCTTCAAAGGGTTACAATCACCCCCTAGAAAAAGGAAAACGTGCAAGCATCGCAATAAAATCCAAACAATGTGTAAGGGGATTTCATTGAGTCCGTTGTCGAAAGAATACAAAGTAAGCATTAATGTATGATGTTGTTTGGAATCAAATGTAAGTTGCGCCTCGTTGCCGGATCTTGTAATGGAAACATTGGAAACGTTCTCAGGTATAGTGTCCTTATAAGTATGTATGAACGTAGAGAGTTAAGACCAGGGCTGCCGTTTAGCGTATAATCAATGCTATTTTTCAATTCACCGATGATTCCACCGGTTGAGAAAAGATTACGTAGTTCAGTTCAATGCATGATTGTAATAAACTAAAATACTCGCATCTGTAATCTTTTCTCAACCGGTGGAGTCGTCGATGACTTTAAAAAACTTGCGGATATTTTAATTAATCAACGGAGTTTCCACCGATTAAGGAAAGATTACATATCAGAGTATTTTCGTACATTACAGTCATACACTGAACTGAACTGTGTAATCTTTTCTCAACCGGTGGAATCATCGGTGAATAGAAAAATAGCATTGATTATACGCAAAACGGCAGCCCTGGTTAAGACAAGAGGGTAAAATTTTTGATTGGTCAACGGGTTTTGGTTTTTGGCTGTAGTGTAGCTAGGGGACTATAAATGAATTGGTAATTTTTAACCTTTGGGGGAAACTCTCAGGACCCTTGGTGGGGTTATGACAAACTTCTATAAAATTAAAGCGTTTAAATGGTAGAGTCGTCATTTCTGCACTCGTCGCCTCAATTATTGCAATAATGATGATAGATTCTCCAATGTATTTTAAATGGAAGAAGTGTCATCGTTGAATGTTGCGCACCCATCGCCTCAAATCTCAATGGAGCTCTTGCAAACTTTTTCTATAAACAAATAAATAGTACAATCTGACGTAAAAACCAGCGAAGATCACAAAAATTGCACTAGGAAAGTCTAAAATTCTGTAGTAAACTCTCATAACTGCTATAACGGCAAGTTCGTATAATGGCGGTTTAACGCAGGTATCATGGGAGATTCCTGTCTATTATGTCACTTTCTCTATGAAAACACAGAGATACTTCTCAATTTAGATAGGAATCTCCCATGACACCTGCGTCTCTCCGCCATTAAGCCCTTCTGAGAGTGAATTTCGTGATTTTTAAGTGTACTCATCGTCATTTTTACAGGCTTTTATGCAAGAATCGACTCTTCAATCCCCTACAGCAAAAGTTTGCAAGAGCCCCATTCGCCCATTCCGCACGATAACGTAGACTTGTGGGCTGATTGTTCACTTTTACATTTTATCTATTGTTATTGGTTATGACTCTGAGTGACGATATTGGTCAAGACTTGGCTGTTTTTGGTAACCACAGGGGGGAAAAAAAACTACGGTGAAAATAACCATACGGATACCTGATTTTGGCACCTGATAGATGTTATGGTAATGTTAACCACAAGTACACTATGTTTTGACGAGGTACTAGGTGATGTTACCTGATTGCATGTCTAATTTACTCAAAATATCGGTAAATGTACCATACTCCTGGTCAAGTTTACCATAACATCTAGCGGGTGCCAAAATTAGGTATCCGTATGGTTATTTTCACTGATCTTTTTTTTTCCGTGCATAGTTAAAGTGCTTGTCTTCAACAGCTACCTATGTGAATATCCTTTTTATTGCTATGGCTAACAGGAAACGTCACTATGGTTATACCATAGCAACCGCCGAGTCTTACAAACTTAAAATTCTCGGCCAATAGAGTCACTCGTAGACAGTCTTAACGATCAGTTTAACATGAAAGGAAACGATCAGCCCGCTGACCCCTGCATTGAACGAACGGAGGCCTATATACGTCAGCAAAAGTAGCGTATTTACCAATTTAATTTTTAAGAGACTCAAAATTCCTTCCCCTCCCTTAAAATCAAAATGTTTCTCTGAAGTACGCATAATTTTTCGCTGATTTTGAAAAGTATTGGCTTATTTTTTCCTTGGCAATTCTTTGACTTCAGACCCCCATTCTATAAAATTTTTGGCCACGCCGCGCCACTGCTTAACAATCGCAAAAAAAAAAAAAAAAAAAAAAAAAAAAAAAAAAAAAAAAAAAAAAAAAAAAACAGGAAATAAAAACACTTTGGGAGCGCTGACGAAGGTAAAAAAAAAAAAAAAAAAAAAAAAAAAAAAAAAAAAAAAAAAAAAAAATGACCCAGCAAAAGGCTTTAGTAAAAAAATCTTAGGTTCACCCAGCAAAATATTTTTAGGCATACAAAACCATTGGTTAGCACTACTAAAGTCTTTTGCTATGGGTCCTTTTCCTACCGAAGGTTTTTTTCTGTTTTTTTTCTGGGAGGGGCGTACCCCGTGGAGGAGGAAGGGCGCTTGTCCCTTACCCCTTATTCGTTATATAAGAGGAGAAAAGACGGTTAGCAGTTAGAAAATGTCAAATACTGGGCAAAAAATCTAATATTGCCCTCTGGATGATTGAGCCGCCCCACCCCCACCCCACCCCGCCCACTAGATTTTTTACTGGATACGCCCTCGTTGGCAACCTCGGTTCTCACAACCAACCCTATAAGAGTGTGCGCGTGTGCGTATTCTCTCGCTGTATATGAGATCATAGTGTAACCTTTGGGGGTGAGAGTGATTTTTGCATGAGGGGTGGGGATGGGAGGAGGAAGGAGGGAAAGAGATGGAACATAAACACTATATATAAGCTCGGTGCAGAAAATAAATACGGCGCCCGAATTTTGTGACATTTCCATATTGACAGTTTTATAGGGTTGAGAGCTGCTTTTCAATAGGGTCGTCGCGACGCGTCATCTTAACGCCCCTGATTTTACGACTTTCCGATCCGGCATTGACGGGCGAGTGGCGCGTGACGCGTAATTGTGCGTTTTATGACTCTTGCACACCTTACACCTTACGCTACAGCAGCAGCAGCAGCAGTCTTGGACAGCTCGCCGCTCAACGCTCACCGCACACCGGATTTTTTATTTTGGACACAAAAAGTTTTACCTACTTACCCCTTAAGGACCAAGCCCGAATAAACTCGGTTTTCTTCTATATATTTATTTCTTATAGTCTATTTCACATTGTTCCAGTATCAGGATTCCGAATAAACATAATTCTCGATGTGGTATAAAAATATGAGATTTCGTCTGGCGCCTTCAATCCGTCGTATATGCAATGCCAACTCCCCCGAGTACGAACACTTAACTACCTTCCGTATACAAACGGAAAAGTGACGTTCATGTGAACTAACCGGCGCGGCGGGCCGATCATTTAGTTCATCGTTAAACCGATCGTTAAGACTGTGTATGAGTGATTCCATTGGTCGAATATTGTAAAACTTAGCTGTTGTTATGGTAACCATCGTTATAGTGTCCGTTTTTTAAAGGTTACTCATGAATAGCCTTTATAAAACGAGACTCTTAACGATGGTGACCATAGCAACAGCCAAGTTTTACAATTTTCGACCAATAGCATCACTCGTAGACAGTTTTAACGATCGGTTTAACGATAAAGTAAATGATCGACCCGCCTGGTCGTAAAAGGGTTAATTTTTCGTTTTTTCAATTATTTTTTTTTTTTTTTTTTTACCTTCGTGACTCGTGATTGGACCAACGAGCGTAATTTTAAACGTAATTTTAAGCCATTTTAGTTCAGAAACTCATCAAAACAACGTTCGAAACTAGCCAACAATTTTTTTTAAGCATTAGTTATAGATAATTTGAAAATCACTGTTATCAATTTATAAACACCGAGTAATTAAAGTAATTTGGAGGAGAAGTTAATTTTAATATATTTGATTTCACCAGTTGGTACTTTTAAGAGAGAAAATAAGGGAAAAATTTGCCGCTATAGGCACGTGCCTACTGTGTCTTACAGAAAATACACGGCTCTTAGCCTTAGGACCCATAAAACAACAGATATGCTCTTCATCTAAAGACCTCCATTTGCTCACAGTGCAAAATTCTCAGAAAGACTACAGCCACTGTTTTGTGGGCGCTTCTTCTGGAAATGATCTCAATCGTAGAAAAATGTCGCCCTGAAATTTTTGGCAATAGAATTCCTGCTAAATCTAGAACTACATGTAAATTAGAAAGGGTGCGGGAAGTTTTGAAACTAAACTGTCTCATTATCAATAGCAAAAAAAAAAAGGTTTGTAAGTTATTATTTCATTTTGAGGGTGTTTTTTGCGGCTGATAATAATACAACCGTAACATAATAAGGCCGTATAATAAGACCGTACAGTTTCGAAAGGTCCCGCCGTTTATAATTTAAAAGTTTTCAGCTTCATACCCAACAATGTTTTTATGTTTTTGACAGATTAGTATAGCTATAATAAACGGTTTTAGTGCGAAGTCAACGGTTAGCCAACAACCACAACAATGCACTCATCGGTCGCAATCGGTTGTGATAAAACTCGCGTAGCGTTCCAAACTATCTCACTCACTCTCTCGTGACCCCCATGTATATCCATCTCTTTCTAGTATCGAAATTCGTATACAGGGCCTTGTTTTACGACTCGATATTATCAAAATCGCATTAAAATGCCTCGAGAAATTCAAATCTGCATTAAAATTTCACAAAATAAGTCTCTATATACGTTTTTTGAAATTAGAGTGAGATGGCAGCACATAGGGGTCACGTGAGAGCGAGAGAGATAAAATGGATTTGTTTGGAACGCTTATCAGTTATCACCGGCAGTCGCCATTACTAAAACCCTCTATAAAGCTGTTTCTTTTCATAATTTTAATTTCATTTTCATACTCCTCTTTTTTAACATTCTTTCTTGTTAACTTTTTTCTGTTTCAGGATATCCTCTTAGTTTGGATGAAATAATGTGCGATCACAATCGGATCCAAAAAAAAAATCCTTCTTTCTCTTTTCCCATTAGAACTCGTATGTTAGAAAGGGATAAAAGAGTGGGCGAAAATCATGCGACTGTCCCTTGTCTGTCCTTTCCTAACACTTGCAATCTAATGGAGAAAGAGAGAGAGGGATAAATCCCTGGATCCGCCAGAGCGTGCGATTCACCTCGTGAGACGATTAGAGATATCGCTTTGTCAGAGTGAGTCAAGCATGTTGGAAAGAATGAGAATAGCGAACTTTAAAAATATGGGCCTTTGAAATGGAACTGACAATAAGTTTGATGAAAAGCGTATTTTTTTCTCAGGCCAGGAAAAAATGATAGAAGTATAATACCCGACGAACTCCAAATAAGTTAAAAATGGAAATGAAGGATGGAAAGAGGGAGAGAGGGGAGGGGGGAGGGGGATCGACACTCGACAGGGGAGGAGAAAAGTCTTCCTGGTTGACAAACAACGGGAGAGGGGGGGAAATTGTTTTAACGAAAACGCTAAAACACATAATATTAAGAATAATTTCCGAGACGTTTATTGCGTATAAAAGAAAAGAATAGGAGTTAACGCATATTCTTTTTCTTCGTTCATTTTTTTCCTTTCTTCTTCTTTTTTTTTCTTTTTTTCTCGAAAAGGTAACGCTTGAAGTAACCGTTTTGATCCGTTTCATCGTTCATTTCTCGCCCCAATCTTCTTTTTTTTTCTCCCTCCCCCCCCCCCTTCCCCCCTCCCCCCCTCCCCCTTCCCCCTCCCCCCCTCCCCTCCCCCCTCCCCCCTCCCGCCTCCCCCTTTTTCCTTTGTCTTGACGGTGGAAATAAACACCGCACCAACGAGCCCAGTTTTGCACGTTCACAAACATAATTTACATTTCAGAGAATAAAATTCGAGTGGGTGGGGTCGGTCGCTTGCCGCGAGCCGCGGCTCAGTTTCAACGTTGAATCATTCAACAATCAACTTGATAAAAAAAAAAAAAAAAAAAAAAAAAAAAAAAAAAAAAGACCTCACAAGTCAAAACACTTTCGTTTGCTCAAAGTTGGGGGGGGGGGACTCAGCCACGTTATTTCTTTGACGAATGGAAAGCTCTGCTGCCGATTTGCGGAAAGTATCCAGAATTTGTGAAAAATTTAACTGCGTTGAACTGTGATAAATAACGCAGTTCTGAGAGTTCGAAATTGGGGAAGGAGCCTTGAAAAAATTTCATGACTATTGTTTTGCTTCTCACGTTCCCTTCTCCACATAATAGTTAGGGGCTTGAGCCCCCAAATCCCCCCCCCCACGGACCACCGCAGACGACCTTCGGGCCTTCACAGACGACCAAAGAGGTGACAGGGTTGGACGGCATAAGCGCAACCCAACACATGCTACGCTTCCCGAGTTATGAAAGTGAGACAAGTAAAATGAGCTCATTTTCGGTAGGGAACTCGACAAAACCACAATCAACAGCCACCTACTGTTGAGTGGTGAACATGAACATTGTTCCGATAAAATCTATACCAGTGAACCTTTACCTTCTATACCTTTGAAGTCAAAATTTCGATTAATTAATTAAGGCATACCATTTTGAAATAATTAATGTGGAACCGTTGTTCTGTCAACAGTGGCGTCACTAGACTTACGCGTCCTTGCCTTAAGCGCCGTGGATGTATAAGGACGCATCTTCGGTGAACCCAACCAATCATCAGAGAAGGCGCTCCTTCGCTTCCAGACCGCTTCTTCTTCTTCATTCTCCACATGAATTAAGATATCCTCTTTTATAGCTCTTCTTCACATGTTCACATGACTATATATGCTCTCCCATATACATAGACTCTGCTACATTCCTTCCTGCAGATTGTGAGTTGTACACAAGTTTTACTCTAATCATTCAGAGGTTTCATAGAAATGAGAAATCCATCATTGAACGTCCATTGCGGGTAAAGTGTTTCTCCAGAATTTTAAAGGGCAAAAGCTCCGAAGAAGATATCGGGAAAGGAAAGAGGAAACAAAGGAGACTGAAAAAATTACGATTGAAAAACGGTATATATATACAAAAATAATAACTCTCTAGAAGATTCTGCGATCATGTATGCTTGAACGGTTCCTTTTTTCTCTTTTTTGCGGCCGCTGAAGTTGAAGATGGAAGAAGGGTTTTATATTTTCTTTCTCTATTTTTGCTTTCCTACCTTGGAAAAATGGACGGAAAGGCTTTTGGGGATGGTCACTGGTAGATGGGGTAAAAAAAAAAAAAAAAAAAAATGTAAAGAAAATGACCGAGGTGATTTCTTTTTATCAATTGGAACTATTGAACCGGACTGCCGCTTTTAGACCACAGCAGAATCGGAACATAGATTGAATACTAATGTAACCTCCCTCCCTCTCTTCCTTCCTTCCTCCCTTCGTCCCTTACATCAGCCATCGCATCCATTTCTTGAACTCTCAGCTCACCCCTGAGCCCTGCACCAAGCTACCCTTCAATTCTTCTCGGTCTCGTTTTCGGGGCTGTATATACTGTATCGTCTGTAATTTACGGCCTCTTTTGACTCCCATCCCCTTTTGCGAAAAGAATAAAGACCACTATGACGGACAATCCCATGTGAAAGAGTATATCTGCTTTTTTTTTGTATTTTTTTGTACTCACATGATAGCATGATTCTAGAAGTTACGTATAATTCGGTCATTCCCGATCCATTTTTGCTGAAAGCTGGATGGAATCACCATGGGCCCCTATTTGCGGCCCCTTTTGGTATCATCGTCAAAATAAACGCGAAAAACACTGATGAACAGGCGCATTATGTTTACGGCCAATATCTGCCGAATAATTTCTCGAATGAGGTAATTGGAAGGGAAGGGCCGACGGAACGTTAATTTGAGCTAATGATGCCCGCAAATTTACAACCAATACCCCTAATAGCATTGTATCGTAAATAAAGGCCATTCTCATTCGGATCCTCACTGACCCTCACCCTCAACATCAACAAAATTTCACGTTCAATTAGTCACCGTTTAACTCTATTACTTCTGCGACTGTCTAGCGTGTACACGCACTTATACCTTTCAAAACTTCTTTGGTATTAAAGAGTGAGCTCCTTCAAATCTTCTTAACTTTTAAAAGTTGGGGTCCCTGATGATGTGTGCGAACATTTGTAGGCACGATCACGAAACAATAATTCATATCCTTCTTCTCTTTTTTCTCCATCTTCGCCGTATTTTCCTCCTCATTCCCCTCCTTCCACCAGTCTGTTTTCCCATTTAAAATGACATTGGCGGTGCCCGGGAAGAGCATAGGGGACGTTTTGATGAGCCCTGTGCCTAGTCAGCGATTAAAAGCCCACCAAAAAGACATGTCTGCTCGTAAGTCTCTTTTCCTATTTAAATTAACGTTGGCGGTGCCCCAGAAGAGCAGAGGGGACGTTCTGATCAGGGCTGCCGTTTTGCGTATAATCAATGCTATTTTTTAATTCACCGATGATTCCACCGGTTGAGAAAAGATTACACAGTTCAGTTCAGTGCATGACTGTAATATACTAAAATACTCGCATCTGTAATCTTTTCTCAACCGGTGGAGTCGTCGATGACTTTAAAAAACTTGCGGATATTTTAATTAATCAACGGAGTTTCCACCGATTGAGGAAAGATTACAGATCAGAGTATTTTCGTGCATTACAGTCATACACTGAACTGAACTGCGTAATCTTTTCTCAACCGGTGGAATCATCGGTGAATAGAAAAATAGCATTGATTATACGCAAAACGGCAGCCCTGGTTCTGATGAGCCCTGTGCCTAGTCAACGATCAAAAGCCCACAAAATGACAGGTCTGCTCGTAAGTCTGTTTTTCCGTTTAAATTAACGTTGATGGTGCCCCGGAAGAGCATAGGGGACGTCCTGATGAGCCCCCTCTTCCTCTTCTTCTCCTTGTCCTTCTCCTCTTTCTACTCCATTTCCTTCTTACTCTCCTTCTTCTGCCTCTTCATCCTCTTGTCCTTCCGTTTATCATCCTCCTTCTTCTTCTCCTTCCTCTTCTTCTCTTTCTCCGTCTCCTCCATCACCCTCTCCTCCCTCTCCTTCTTCTTCCTCTGCCTCTTCTTATTAATCTCCCTGTATTTCTTCTCTTTCTTCTTCTTCTCTTTCCTCTCCTTCTTCTTTCTCTTCTCCTTCTCCTTCATCTTCCTCTCCTTATTTATCTCCTTGTCTTTCTTCTCCTCCCTCTCCTTCTCCTCCCTCTCCTTCTTCTTCCTCTTCCTCTTCTCCTCCTCTCCTTTGAAAAAAAACCTGTGATTTTTCAGCTCCTCAAAAAAATGGATGGAAAATTTCGGACATGGGTCCAGAAAAATGTAAATTGCGAAGCGGTCGTTGATCCGATTTAAATTCTTAAAAAAAAAAAAAAAAAACGCTGAGCTTGTGAGTTAATTTTATAATTTTATCGGTGCAAGTGAATTTTGTCTAACTTAATTATAGGAGCCGAGAAAAAAGCAAACAGGGGAAGCTCCAATTCAATTTACGTATTGGTAAAGCGTTCCACGAGAGGTTATAGTTTTGTTTACGAAAGTTTTGGTATTTAAATTTTTAAACATTCGTTGTAATCGTTCAGTTCAAGCCTCAGAATTCACAGATGACCTAACCCCCCCCCCTTCCGACCTCAATTTTTAGAGAACAACTTGAGTTTCTTGCCAAGATATAAATGGAGGTGCAATATTAATTGTCACCACCAAAGCATTTTCGTAAATTAGGAAAAACTAATCACAGTAATTGAGGATTTCTCTGGAAAAAAACACGTATATAACAAAGGGTATGCTCGTTCTGTAAAATTGATGTTTCAAAGTATTATTGTATGTGTTTCTGATGAGTTAAACGGATCGATCTTTCCTGACAATAATTGAAGCTTAGACTATTCATCAGATGAAAAGAATAGCCTGTTTAAGTCACCAGAAACACACGCACAATAATACTTTGAATTATACATTTTGAGAACGAGCATACCCACTGTTTTATACATATGTGATTTTTCCAGAGAACTCCTCAATTAGTAACTTCTAGCATTGAAATTGTGAAACCGACCATCAGAAAAAGTAAGATGAACTGCGAAGAATTAGTAAATTCAAACAATTGCATGAGTTGAATGGAGTATGAAAATGATAAACACAACTTTCCAATTAGTAACTTCTAGCATTGAAATTGTGAAACCAGCCATCAGAAAAAGTAAGATGAACTGCGAAGAATTAGTAAAATCAAACAATTGCATGAGTTGAATGAGTATGAAAATGATCAACACAACTTTTCCAATTAGTAACTTCTAGCATTTGAGTAGTTGGATTTCATGAAACTATAATAAATAGGAAATATTCGTCGTGACTTTTCGCGAGCAATTCTAGCTCAATGGATAGGACACTTGTCTGTCACCGATGCGGCCCGGGTTCAAACCTCACCACCTTCAGGTAAAATTTGTAACTCCAATTAATATATGTCTATATGTCTGGTATGTAATTCACTGTGTATCCTCTGTATATCGATGAATTGTGTAATTACATGTATAATAATTGTTCCACAGCAACAATAACAACAAGTGAGATTAGTACACAATTCTCAACCAGAGTGCGCTATTTATTACGGAATTTTAGTGAATTAGTAAAATCAAGCATTTCAAATGGTTCTTTTATGTAAACCAATGAGTAAAATCAACTCCGAGACATTGGTGTTTTCAACTAATTACAAATAGTAAATACTACATTTACAATAGTCATTTCAAATGCTTCATGTGTTGCTTGAACTAATGAATTAGTAAAAAATAATTGGAAGATAATTTTTGTGAATTAGTAAGTTCAAGTAATTATTTTGCAGATTCAAGAAATGAAAAGGTCAGTTGAACTATTCACAATTAGTAAATTTAAGCAAAGTAAAATAGTAGAAACAAACATTTAAATGTGGTGTCCATACTTTTAAACTAATTGAATTAGTTTCGAGATAAGATCAGAGAGGCGGTTTAATCTAGCAATATTTTTTCAGTGTATAGAGCAATGCTATTTTTTTCGACAGGGGCGGGATTCGAACCGGGGACTGCGCGCTTCGCACTCTTCGCAGTCTAACCCCGTACCACTGAGCCAGTCTACTTCTAATAACAAATAGTTTCACCGAAAAATCTTTATAATCTGTATTAATTTGAACGCCGAGCTTTAGATTGAAAAGTCTGGCTGTAGGCTATGGTGAACAAATTATTTTTCAATTCGAGACGAGGCGAGAGGATTGGTTTAAGCCTTAAATCAAAGACCTTTGCTCTTAAAAGGAGAAGAAAGATTACAAAAAACAAAACAAAACAAAAAACAAAAAATCAAACATAAGAACCTTTCAAAAAAAACTCACAACCCTCGCATCATGATGCCGAAACAATCTTTATGTAGCAAACACCTACTTTACGTATGATCATTGGATTTTCTAGAGAGCTTTGTTGCTCTGAATTTTAATGACTCTCTGATTTTCAACCCTTCCTTCAAATTCTCAGTCACCTCCAACGCTCCAAACCCTCACAGTTTGTTCGACAAAATGTTTCGAGGATTTTAAAAACACTCTTGAAGACTCCTTTTAGCCTCCCACGCCCACCCTGGGATCAGCCTTTGTTGCCAGATTGACACAAAAGTGTTACCTAATTGTTTACACCAGTGTACCACGGTACGTTGTACATTTAACGTGATTCTTCATACAGGGTATCCAAACGAATCGGAACTGCTAGCAAGCAAGAGGTTCGCAGTCTACCCATAAAACAGCTTGGAGGGGAATTCAACATTAAAGTTGAAGAGGCGTAAGACGAAAGGAAAAAGTGTAGAATTTGGCAACTTCACATGTTATCACATTAAACCCTTGGAAGAGATCGAGGAATTGGCTGTGCGGGAACACCTTCCAATGGGGCTATTGCACACTTTTGCTATAAGCGATTTAATAGTCGATTATGGCGTAAAAACCTCAAAAAATAACGATGGCGGCACTGAAAACTTCCAAAATCCACTCCTAAACTCAATAAACGCAGTTATTTGCGGGAGCGTAATGGTGGCCGAAGGCACTAACAATGGGAGATTCCTATCTTAATTTCGTCACTCTTTCTATGCTGACAAGGATGATTCACAGAGTAATTAGTCATCAGAGTGATGATCCACATCCGATGAATGGCACCGCAACACCAAGTGACACGGGTGTCAAATGAAAGTAGTCTCTAATGGTCCACATCTTGATGGAGTTTCAGAATTGTTAGATGGGAATCTCCCATCGTTAGTGCCTTCGGCCACCATTACGCTCCCGCAAATAACTGCGTTTATTGAGTTTAGGAGTGGATTTTGGAAGTTTTAGTGCCGCCATCGTTATTTTTTGAGGTGGTTTTTACGCCATAATCGACTATTAAATCGCTTATACAAAAGTGTGCAATAGCACCATTCGATCTTTTCAATGGGTTTAAATGGACAAACGTAACGTAGCCAAACTGTATGCATCGCCTCTGATCGATTCAATCTCTCGAATCCCTTATAGCAGCTATTGCTATAGTACTCTAGTACTGCCTCTGATACAAAAAGAATTTTATGATTCTTTAAGAGGAAAACATGGTAAAATATTCAAAAAATCGAAAGCAGTTTGTACCTACTTACTTCAACTTTCGACTTCTGGTTTAAGAACGTAGATCATAAACATTTTCAGTACCTGCCATCAGAAAGATAAAATGTTGATTCCCTTTTTTTCAAAGTTTTCGAAAAGCTGGTGGGCAGAGAATGAAGAAAGGTCAAAGCCCATTAAATAACCTTAAACAATTTCATGTAAATTGAAATGCAAACCTTAAATTAATTGTAAGATTTTCTGGTATGGCTATCATAACAAAGGGCTACGTTTCCACTTTGTTTTGAGAAGGGTGATCTCAAAATTGACATCCAATTTTTCCGTATGGCTAGCCTGAATTTTTCGTACTTTTCACTTTTCGTCGATTTTTTTACCTGAAAAACTATATAACTGAGGCTAAAATCAGAGTGAACAAATAGACATAGAGCCTTTTCGTTGAAAATTGCGCCTATATAGTCTAGTCAAATGGTCGAAAATAATGGCTTACTGGAAAAAAATGGTGGAAAGCGGGAGTGGACGTTTTCGGTGCATTTAGGTGTCCTTTTTAACATACTGATTCTTCACCCCTGTGAGGGCCTGTGCTAAAGCCGCCATCTTGAAAATAAGAAGCCTAAAAACGGTTTTTTTGCAAATATCTCGATTTCTATGCATTTTACGAGAAAAATACTTCAGTATAAAATGTTTTTCGCAAAATTTTCCCACAAAAAAGATTCTATGCAATTTTTACGTACAGCGCATAGTTTAGGAGCTAGGAGCGTACGTAGATTACCTTTTTTCGGTACCCCCGCGCCGAGCTGCGAAACGCGCCTAGGCACTCGGCGCATCACACCGCGCTTGTCTCCTCTCTATCTCACACACGCACCGCTGCTTTATTTAGAGAAGAGGGGGTAACATTGGCAACCCAGGGTTTCCTAAAGCACCCTCTAGTGCCCCCTGAGTCCCCTCCCCTCCGTTGAGAGTTAAAACAGCCTATGTGCGCACGGGAATTGAGGGGTCCATTTTCCCACTTTTTTACCCGATTTTCGACGAAACTTTTTGCTTTCTTGCTTAAGATATGAAATTTAATGCCGAATTCCAAATTGTAGACCAACTAAATTACCCCCCTCCCTCCCATCCACGCTTCTTCCCAAAACACCCCCCTCTCCCCATAATTGCCGCGTTATCATCGTTTTAGATAGCGGTTATAGAAAGAATTGGAACCGTTTTGTTTTGTTTGGTTTCTTCCCCTTTGGAAAATACGAAGCATGGAGGCAAATATAATGACAAAGTCATGCAGTTCCTCTTTTTGAGCAAGATATATATTACTGTGTAGATACTGAGGGATGGAGGGGGATCAACTTTTTTATCAAACATTATTTTAAGTTAGAATATATAAAGAATTTTGTAGGAAAAACTCTCTTCAAATATTATATAATTAAACTCAGAACTGTCTGAATGTTTTTGCTCTTTAATTTAAACACGATCGAAAGTCAAAATGTTTATAATATCAAGTATCAAGAGCGGTTTGATTGTATTTGGCGCGTATTTTATTTTCTTTCCTAGTTGTGTAAATGAAGCATAATTTTATGCATTGGCGGCTCGTGACATTCGGCAACCGTGTCGTTTGCCATTTGAATCTATGTAAACGAATCTATTCTTTCGGTGAAAAAATCATTATGTTAAAAAGGACTCCTAACTGCACCGAAAACGTCAACTCCCGCTTTCCACCATTTTTACAGGTGAAACTACCATTTGACTGGACTAATAGAGGGTTGCGGTTATCATGAAGAAAAAAAAAACATTCCTTGAGAGAGACACGTCTTATACTCGTAACTACAGGGAGTGAAATTCATAAAAAAAAGCATCACATCTCAAGAAAACAAGAAGTGTAAATTAGTCAATTCGGCAGCAGCGAATTTCTCGTACGGCTCCGCAAAGAAGAAGCTGCCTGGCGACGCGACGGTCTTCTAATGCAAAGATACTTATCATATCACGGCACTAATTAATATTTATTCAACTTTACTACCCCCTTCGAATACCGGGGGTTTGGGTGAAACCCACCCCCATACTCCCTCCCAGCTCTCATTCTCGTCACCACCGCCCCTCCCCTCTCCCCCCTCCCCCTCCCCTCTAACACAGTCTTTTAACTGCGCGTCTTCTAACAGCGTGTTTTTATGCAAATGATTTATTTTCGAACTGAACAACAAGAACTGCCGGCGATGAGATGGTTCTGAATACGAAATCCATTCCTCGCGAAGGAGTCGCAGTTCTTAAATAATTTATAAAGAATATAAGAAATATATAGAAGAGAAAAAAAAGTAACTTTGAGAAGAGGGCGAGGCGACGAAAAAGATACCGGCTCATTCCGCGGGGAGTTTCTGCGTTGATTTCGGGGGCCGCCCGAAAAGTGGGCGGAAGTTGGGGGTAGGGGGAGGGATAGCAAATAGAACGCCGGGATATAGTCGCTCCCTTAATTCGAGCGATGGGCAGGGCCAGAACTTTCGCAGACGCGTCGACTCCGTGCGAATTTCGACGGATAATCTATGGAGCTCTCTCTCTCTCTCTCTCTCTCTCTCTCTCTCCTTCTTCTCTCTCCTCTCTCTCTCTCTCTCTTCTCTCTCTCTCTCTCTCTCTCTCTCTCTCTCTCTCTCTCTCTCTCTCTCTCTCTCTCTCTCTCTCTCTCTCTCTCTCTCTCTCTCTCTCTCTCTCTCTCTCTCTCTATTCTCTCCCTCTTCTCTCTCTCTCTCTCTCTTTCTCTCCTTCTCTCTCTCTCCTCTCTCTCTCTCTCTTCTTCTCTCTCTCTCTCTCTCTCTCCTCTCTCTCTCTTCTCTCTCTCTCCTCTCTCTCTCTCTCTCTCTTCTCTCTCTCTCTCTCTCTCTCTCTCTCTATCTCTCTCTCTCTCTCTCTCTCTCTCTCTCTCTCTCTCTCTCTTCTCCTCTCTCTCTCTCTCTCTCTCTCTCTCTCTCTCTCTCTCTCTCTATCTCTCTCTCTCTCTCTCTCTCTCTCTCTCTCTCTCTCTCTCTCTCTCTCTCCTCTCTCTCTCTTCTCTCTCTCTCTCTCTCTCTCTATCTCTCTCTCTCTCTCTCTCTCTCTCTCTAATTCTTCAATTCTTATATTTTTTTTACATGTCTCTCTGATGAAAGTTTCAGTATCAAATTGCCTTTCTCTGCATTCATAGACGTTTCTGATAACTTTTCTTTCTCTCTCTCTTTTTCCATAAAAGTAACTAAGTTAGATGGGGACAGAAGAAGCTGTTATCACGTGAATTAAGTCCTTACCTCCGTCTTCGACTAACACCGAACTCGTGCATTTAAATTGACAGAGAGAGAAAGAGAAAGAGAGGGAGAGAGAGTGGGAGTGGGAGAGAAAGAGAGGGAGCGAGAGAGAGGATAGAGGATAGAGAGAGGCGCAAGCTTCTGGATCCGCGTCCAGTGGCGTCGCGTGCAATTTGGCAACAATGTATGCTATCCATGTAAAAGATCGAATTCAGGGAGTGCACAGTGCTCTAGGAAAATTCGATATATTTAATGAGTTTAAGTATGGGATGCTCTTCCGATGAATTCCTTAGGAGACCGCGCAACACTAAGTTTTTCCAGAAGAACACACCTAATATGATTCAATGCTTTCATGGTTTCATGGTCAATTAGAGAAATTTTTAAAAATATTTAAAAATTATATTTTAAAAAAGGTTACAAGTAGTATAGGAGTACGTCCACCCCACTCAACCCATCTTTCAAATTTATCCAAAATTAATATGAATTTAACCGAAAAAACCAAAGCCAAAATTTCTTGAAAAATAAATCTTCAAATAAACGATTAGTTTTCTATCATTATTAGCCTTTTTTAACTATTTTTTCAGTGTTTTTTTCACTGCGCACATGCGTGCAAAGATATTATATACTATATAGATACTGAATGAGGCCCTACCTTGGGCGGGGAAAATGGACCTGCTAGGGGGTACACAAATTGGAAGATTCGCCGGCCATGTAGGCAGCGTGTTTTGCGATAGGCAAACATTCTCTCTCTCTCACTCTCATGGAGAGAGAGAGAGAAAGACTCAGGTTTGCCTATGCGCAAAACAAGTTGCATACTTACAGGAATCGGGACCGTTTCATTCCCTAGCATTCGGTATCTATATAGTATATAATATCTTTGCATGCGTGCAGCCAAGATATAAATTTTTAAAGTTAAGATTTTCTCATTTTTTTCACATTTTCAAGGCCCGGATTAACCACTTTTCCAAAACTGACTAATCACCTTTTTTCACCAAAAATTCAATAAATAAAAAACTCAAAGTTTTATAAAATTACTGTACATAAATGGATGTATTCAAAGATTCATGTGTTGGTGACGATAAATTTTAATTCTGAAAACATTATACCGTACTTCAAAACCCCTGTTGAGCGAACAAGGTCGAAATATGAAACTCTAATAGATCCGCTCTCTGATAAAATTCAACATTTACCTGAATCTAAAAGAATAAAATATAGCAAACATATGATTAATATTATCGCTCATTTGAGTGCTTTATCTAGAATTATTGAAAAAGAAGTAAAAAATCTTAAAATTCCTCAACATGATTTAGAATCTGATGTTGAGATTACTTATATTCATTATTAAAAATATTCATTATAATGCGACCGAGTTTATACTACTTATATGTATGTTCAATAACCGTATGGTACAGTATCGTAATTAGGCAAGATTTACTCTTTTATCATAATCAAACTTAAATTTTTTAGTCTCTAATTTATTCACTAAATTTTTGGTTTTTGTTTCTCTTGTTATTTTTTATAAGTCAGAGCTACTGAACTCTGCCTCAGTTCGGATACACCCTCTTTTATTAGCTTCATCATTGTGTTGCCATTCAATTTTTCTAAATTTTGATCATTTAATGTGAAACTTTTATTTTAGTTACGCTTTTCCTAAATTGGTTTCATAGTAGTAACTCTTGGACCTGTCGACGCCCACTGTTTTATATGTTCATCTTTCTTTAGTCATCCGTCCATTCACCAAGCATATCACCTGTCTTAACAGTGTTTTTTCCATCATCAAAGTACACTATAGAATCTGTATCGCACATGATGACAGCCTCACCTAATTGATCCAATTTTTCATACAATCTTAGTCTAGCATTTGCTGTTGTGAATAAAGCTATATAAATATTAGTACTGCTACTATTCTCAACATAATAGTCCTTAAATTTATAACTCATCTGCACTGTTTCTTCTGTCAGATAATTCACATTTATACCAGTCAGTCTATCATCAAGTAGTATTTCATAAAATCTTTTTTACATCGGTCACGTACTCTGATTGACTCATGTTTTGTCTCTGGCCGAATTTTCCCCACAGGCTATTTAAACATATTTTGGAAACTGCTCTTTTTCCAGGGTTTACTTCGATTTGTTCAGGATCCAAATCAATGTCTAATTTCTGTTTTATAGACCAGGTAGCCAACCTTAAAACACTTTAACCTCCATTTCAAATCAATTTCAAATGGATTTGTCACTTTTTTTTTTTTTTTTTTTTTTTTTTTTTTTTTTTTTTTTATTTCAACGTTAAAGGTTTAAAACAATTGAAGCAAACAAATCGAGCCTGTGTGAAAACATTCATAGAAGATTTTCATCATGAGCATCCGCTGCCTTCGTACTGCCTAAAAAGCCCGTCCTGGCGTCTACAAATCTATTCTATTGGTACTGCTCGTTGGCCAAAAAACGGCCAAATGATGACGGTAAATGATCGGCCAGCAAGGAGCCCTGTGACACGGCCTCTTCCTGAGTGACCCTTGGAAAAAAATTCCTCGAATCACTCTGTACATCCTTACATAATATAAAAATATAAGTAAAACCATGAGAGGGTAAATGCCCAATGCGCAAAATACTCTTTTGCGCATTTGGGTATGATCTGGGCAAGGAAAATTTGCGTAAATGGGTGCATTTTATGAGAACACTTTCAGTCACAATGCTATTAAAAAATAATGTTTGATTTGGCAACCATGCTAATTCTAGTGAGTAAATGTGGAATGCAAAATCGGAGAATTTTAGTTTCATGGACACTTTAGAAAAAAAATTTCTTCATATCTCATTCAAACATTCACTCCTTTATCGCTGTTCTGCAAGCAGAAACTTATATCAAGCTAAAGTCTGCTTTTAACTCATATATGCCCAACTTTATTTGAACATGTTGGGTGTTTTCTGGTGTTTTTCTCAAAAAACACCATCTTAGAGTTAAAAAAAAAAATTAAATTTAAAAATGGTGAAATTTTCTGGTCCAGCTAAATTATAGGTGCTGAAAGATCACAACATTGAGTTTTGAGTAACATTGGCCTAAATTTACTGTAATTTGGTCCAAAAAAACCATTATATGTGGGTCGTTAACGATCCAATGGGCATATATGGGTCAAACCGCCAAAATCAAATTCCAAGGAAGAGAGCAAATTTAAGCAACTACTTTCTTCGCACTCTCAGCTGTCAAGCAATCAACTCACGCTCGAAAGTTATCTGAAAGAAGTGGGTTGCAAATATACAGCGTTGCCAGTGCATTAGGTAAGAATTAGCAATTTAATTATCTTGCGGTTTTGGGTCACATCTTTTTACATTAGCATTTGCGCTTTTAGGCATATTTCTCGGGATCCTTTTTGCGCTTTTGGAACATCGTTTTTGCGCTTTTGGGTTCTAGTTTCGGATTTTTGCGTTTATGGGTGCTATCCATGAGAGGACATGCAAGAGAGAAAATAAAGAAAAAAGGAAAGAAACCGCAGCTAGGCTAGCTAGGAAAAATTGACGCCTCCGGCGAAGGAAATACATTTTCCTTTGAAGGGACTTTGTTGGAAGGGGTGGGGGGGCGGAGAAGAGAGGGGTTGTGTCTTTCTTGACAGGACACAGGCTCTGTGTGATGATCTTCCGGTATCCTTGTATCCATATCCTGTCGTTCCATCAGTAGCCTGCTCCGTCCTTTCTTTAGTTATACGCATGACGTCCAATTAAATGGCTCTAATCAAAAATGGCAGGCATTTTGATGTTCTCCGCACCATAATCTACCCTCGGCGCTCCCTAAATGCTGATAGCACTTATATCAATCCAAATAATGAGACTTGGTGATAGATGAAGGTCCGACGCGATATTTGAGAAATCAAAAGAATCTCGTCATCGATTGAGCAACACATATAAAGTCGGAGAAAAGCATTGATCAAATACTTTCAAGTTATGAAAGGAGAAAGTTTAGTGAGGAACAACAAGAGGTCAGGTTTAGCAGGGCTGCCGTTTTGCGTATAATCAATGCTATTTTTCTATTCACCGATGATTCCACCGGTGAGAAAAGATTACACAGTTCAGTTCAGTGTATGACTGCAATGCACGAAAATACTCTGATTTGTAATCTTTCCTTAATCGGTGGAAACCCCGTTAATTAATTAAAATATCCGCAAGTTTTTTAAAGTCATCGACGACTCCACCGGTTGAGAAAAGATTACAGATCCGAGTATTTTCGTGCATTACAGTCATACACTGAACTGAACTGTGTAATCTTTTCTCAACCGGTGGAAACATCGGGTGAATAGAAAAATAGCATTGATTCTACGCAAAACGGCAGCCCTGGGTTTTAGTCTTTGCTTGATGGTGTTAATTTGAACGAGACCTCATCAGCTTCAAAGAGCAGGGCTGCCGTTTTGCGTACACTGAAAAAAAAACACTGCTAAAATCAACTAATTGCAATTAGTAAGTTGGAATTAGTAATTTCAAAGCAGGAGCGTGTTAAATTAACCAATATTATTGGGTTCTTTTAAGTATCCAAAAATGAGTTATATCAACTAACCGTCTATCTTCTTATTTTACTAATTGTAATGTTGTTTTAAGAAAATAATTAGTTGGATTAAGAATTCGAAATAGTTTGATTTACTATTTAGTAAGAAGCGCCGTAAATGTCGAGTTATGCAATTTGCATGACACCAGTTACTAATTGAAATGTTTGAATCCAGCATTTCATTTATTTAAGTTAAACAATTCAAACATGTGAGTCTACTAATATTGAGTTAAATTTAGCCTTTCACATAAAGCGCCGTTAAAGGTCGAGACATGCAATTTGCATGACACCAGTTACTAATTGAAATTATTGAATCCAGCATTTCATTTATTTAAGTTAAACAATTCAAACATGTGAGTCTACTAATATTGAGTTAAATTTAGCTTTTACACAAAGCGCCGTTAAAGTTCGAGGTATGCAATTTACATGACACAAGTTACTAATTGAAATGTTTGAATCCAGAATTTCATTTATTTAAGCTAAACAATTCAAATATGTGACACTACAAATATTGAGTTAAATTTAGTATTTCACATAAAGTGCCGTTAAAGGTCGAGTTATGCAATTTGCATGACACCAGTTACTTATTGGAATGTTTGAATCCAGCATTTCATTTATTTAAGTTAAACAATTCAAACATGTGAGTCTACTAATATTGAGTTAAATTTAGCCTTTCACATGAAGCGCCCGTAAAATGTCGAGCTGTCCATTTTGCATACCACCAGCTACTAAACTGTAATGTTTGAATCCAGCAATTCATTTATTTAACCTCCGCAATTCAAATATTTGAGTCTACTAATATTGAGTTAATTTGCCCTTCCGCATCCCAGAGTTGCGGTTAAGACCATTCTTCATTGTTTTAGATTAACTTTAGGGGGGGGGAGTTACCCCCCCCCCTACGGGCCCCCCAGGAGGGCTATCTCAAAAATTTCAAATAACAACCCCTATCTTGTGATATCTCGTTCAAAAAGCCATAACATTTTAAGACTGTTTGAGGAAATCGAAGGTGAATATCGTTTTTCATTCCAGATAAATCGAAAGTCAAAGTTCGATTTCGACCCATTTTCAAATAATTAGATCTCCCATTTGGAAAGTCGAAATTTAAAAACCTAGGGGGTTATCTACAAAGCAAGTACTTTTTAGAAAATTTACCATTTGACATAAATTTAGACAAAATTGGTTTTAGAGCCCCCCAAAAGTTATAAAAACAAGTTGCCCCTCGAGGGGTCTATCTCCAAAACTCCGAGGCAGAACCCCTATTGAGTGACACATTGCTTACAAGGGCACACTAAGCTGAGAATTTTAGCGCAAACCACAGGTTAGTATAATTCTTAGTTTTTGATATAGCGAATAGCAAAAATGGATTTTCACCCGTTTTCAAATTTCGATGTATTGAAAACAAAAAACGATATTTACCTGCAGTTTGCGCCAAAATTGTTAGTTTAGTGTGCTCTTTGGAGCAATGTATAACTCGATAAGAGTCGCGCTTCGGAATTTTTGAGAAAGACCCTTGAGGGGCAATTTTTTTGATTAATTTTGGGGGGCTCTAAAGCCAAATTTTAACTAAACTTTTGTCAAAATGATATGTTTTTCTGAAAAGTACTTGCTTTTTAGAGTATTTTAGACACCTACTTTTTTAAATTCCAACTTTTCAAATGGACGATCTGATTATTTGAAAATGGGTCGAAATGGAACTTAGACTTTTGACATTTCGAAAATGAAAAACGATATTCACCTTCGATTTGCGCTAACAGTTTTAGAATGTTATGCTTTAAACGAGATATCACAAAATAGAGGTTGTTATTGAATTTTTGAGAAAGCCCTCTGGAGGGTCCTCTTGGGGGGTAGGGGGGTTGACTGACCAAAAAAAAAATCATCTAAAACGACGAATGATGGTCTAAATCGTAACTTTTATCTCAACTCGTTCAAAAGTTAGACAGGGGGTGGGGGAAACATCTATGTTACACTTTCTACGTTGTCCCCAAAAAGTATTTACTATAACCCATAAGAAATAGTCAGTGGCGCCAATTGGGGGAGAGCAGGGGGAGGGCAATACCCCCCCCCCCAAGGATTTTCAATGTGGCCGAAAAATCAAGTCAGAGAGATTTTTTGAAGATACACGGCCAAAAAAAAAAAAAAAAAAAAAAAAAAAAAAAAAAAAAAAAACAAGCAGGGAAAATTCCAACACGCAGTGTTGGAAAAGCGTGCCACTAAAGTCTGAACAGCTTTAATGCTTTTGCTAGCAATGATAATTCATCAAAGAGGAACCATGTGACATGGAGCTGATCTCGAGAAAATTGAGTCAAAGTTGAAGAGCTAGCATTTAAACAAAAAACGCGGAATTACTTACGTTTTGATTTCATTCAACTACCGTGTTATGTTTTTGCATTTCAACACCGGAAAGTGGAATTCCTATGCAGGAAAGGTACCTACTAATTTTAGCGTTTAAAGTGACTTGGTTCCTTTCTTCTTTTTGTTTGGCATAATCACGAAAAACGAATCTCTAAGAGAAACCAAACGGCAGAGTTGGTTTACACTGTTGATATTTTAAAATTTGTTAATCCGGACTTAAGTCCGTTCCCAATTCTATAAAAGGAACCAAGTCGGAGTTGGTTCCTTACGTGACTCGGATTAAGGTTTGAGAAAAAGGAACCAAGTTCTCATTTTATTTCATCACATGGACAATGACTTCAATGAGGCTTCAATGAGGAAATAGTTGTTATTAGAAGAAGCACTTGTTGCTTCGAGATTGAGTATTGCTAGGTCTATCAATCAATAACTCAATTTTATCAAAAATGTCACTCAGTTCTTTTGTGACAAGTGCTGTCCAATTGAGCTGATTTGGTGAGAAATGATGAAAAAAATAAAAGATCAGATGTATCTATAAAGAGATGAGTCAAAGGCGTTGTTTTTTGTGTTCGTTTTTTGATTTTTGTTTTCAAAACTTTGGAGGGCTCTAGCTCAGAAGAGAAACATTTGCAGCACATATTCGTGTAGGAAAATAAAGCCTTATGTATGTGTTGACCCCAAAAATACACTCCATAAGTTTGGCACTTAAGTTTTGAAACACCCTATATTCTTGATATTTTGCTCCCCCCCCCCCCCGCCACCTTCACAGAACACAACATCTTGACCATGCAAATTTTTAAAATCACAGTTTGACTGTAGAGATATTTTCTTCCCCTCCCCCCCTTTCAACGAAAAAGGGGAAAATGGATCGCCTATCTTGATGTTCGTCGTATGCGCGTGCAGAGATTGTTCGGCTTTACGACTGCCATTTTGCCTTCCTTATAATGCGTTTTGTGGGTTTATTAATGGATTTTATGACTATTTGATGCCGCCAATGTAATTTTCAGGCGATTTTACATAAAAATCAAAACTCTATAGCGCTGTAGCAAAAGTTTGCAACAAACCCATTGAAAGCTGAAAGAGAGAAATTTATTTGATAAGGCTCGATCTTTTTTACCCACATAAAGTAAAGACAATAGATATTTCTAAATCCCTCCACCTTTTAAAATTGTTCAGGGATCAAAAAAGAGGTTGCGTTCTTTTGAAGTCAAAAAGTGTCATATTCGGAAAAACGTGATTCTAAATAATAAACAGTTTTTTTCTTCTTTTTTCCGTTTTAGGTGCTGTCAGCACTTGTTGCGATTGTCACGATGTAGATATGTAATATATATAAATGGAACACTTGCGAATTCATGAAAAAATAATCCTTTAATATACAGAACTAACCATTTCAGGTGCCCTTTACACGTCAAGCATTCTAGGGGTATAGATATAGTAGGTGTGGAGGTTTAAGACGTTTGTGGATTTTAATTCCCCTCTCCCCATTATTTTGTTGAAAAGTATCGAAAGCTTACAGTTAAAACTAAGCCTAAAGCATTGTAATATTATTTTTTTTCTGTTGCCGTGGGTCGATATCATTTTTCGTTTTGGAAAAGCAAAGTTTCATATGGACCTATAATTTCCAAAATTTGAAGAGGCTTCCAGTAAAAAATACTGTACACGCGAGAAACTTTTTAGGATAGGTAAATAAGTTATTCCAGAGTCAATTCCATAGCCGCAGGGAGGAGGCTGTCCAGGGGTGGAAGACACGCGACAGCCCCTCTCACTTTTTAGAGCTATTAATGCGAATTTTAACCCCCTCCCTTTGTTTTGGATTTTAAAAACCTTTTTTTCAACAAAACGCCCAAAATTTCCTCAAAAATCCCTTGATTGCATAGACGCTCATTAAGGGGTTTTCAATTTGCCGATCCCCAGAATTTCAAATGTTTCCAATGACCAAGACCTGTTTAGTGTGACGTCATGAAAATAATTGGTTCCAAAAAAAGGCTCCGTCTTACTCGCTCTCGTGGGTTTTCCCATATGAAATACGATCCAAATTTTCAAATACAAGTGCTAGTAAACAACAAGTTCTTTGCACCAGTTGTGTTTATCACACCATTGGGTTCCACGTCCCTTATAAAATTTCCGCTTGTTTCAATGAATTTTCCGATATGATATATATTCCCGCGCTTTATTTCCCATAAAAATAATCGAAATTTTATAGAGACAATCGGTATTCGTGTAGATTCAAGAGCGCTGACTATAGCAACGATAGGTCTTATGATTGAAATAAGACGAAACACATCAATGGTTCTATTCTTACAGTTTTAACAGCCCTTTTTTCTCAGTGATAAAATGTGAGCTCGCTACCACAAACTTTTTGAAACATCGCGCAACAATGCACAATCAAAGCTATATCAAAGAAAGTCCTATGTTTTGTCCTTGTCACACTCACAGTTTCTTATGAGCACAACATTCTAGGATATAGGCTCATCAGCACCATCACGACATGTGTTATACTCGAACAATAGCTTCGATACGAAGAGAAGTTAGAATGATTGAGTGTCATGGCGGTGATACTCCCATAAGAGACTGTGAGTAAGACGAGGACAAAACGTAGAAAATCTTTCGGTATAACTGTGATTGTAAATTCGCTTGTGATCTTTAGGAATTCTGTTAGAGTGAAAAATACTTTAAGGTACGTGGAATCTAATAGTGCAATAAAATTTGAGAAAACTGTGCTTTAACTAGCATGAATATGCGTTCGAAAATTTGGATCTGATTTCTTATAGGTAAATCAACGAGAGTGAGCGAGATAGAGCATTTGTTTGGAACCTATTTTGATGGTGACGTCATCACTAAACAGGTCTACTAAAGGATATGAATGAGCCCTCTCTTTTCTATACCCCCCCCGCTCTTCATCAATACCTCGCCGTCACTTCTTTTCGATACCGTCGTCAAATGATGTTGACACTTTTATGAGTCCTCAGACCCTCGGAGATCCGAGACACAAAGCCTCTCTAACACCCTCTCTCTCCCACACATTCACAAATCTCTCCGCTGAATGAACCGTGAAGAAATCTCGTGACCGGTGGAGCCCAAAACCGAGGGGCAAAGAGGGTTTCTGTGAAGGATGTTTCCACCCCCTCCTGCCTTGGAATTTTGACTCATAGGTTGCACAAATGACTTAGGTTGCTGGACCTGTATGGAATTCTCGTTCAAAGGAATTCGACTTTGACGCTTAATAACTTATTGAAATTAACAGGAATACCAAAACTTTTACAATTTAAGAAAATAGACGCCGAGACCTCCTGGATTGCAGCAATAAATTAACGATTAATGAAACCAGTTTTAAGAAAACACGTTTTAATTTTTCAAACCTTTCCCGCCAAGGTTTTGCCATAAGCAAAGCATGCAACCTATATATTAGATATGAAAATGAAAACAAAAAGCGTACCGTATATATACGGCACGCTTAAAAAAAGGTCATCCAAATTTTTGGAGGGCCTGCCCCCCCCCCCAAGCAAATCAGAGAGATAAAGAGATTTTTTGAAGATGCACGGCAAAAAAAAAAAAGGTCATCCAAAATTTGGAGGGCCTTGCCCCCCCCCCCCTGGTAAGTCTGAAATTGCGCCCTAGAAATAGTAAGATGAACTTCGAAGAATTAGTAAAATCAAAGAAATGCATGAGTTGAATGAAGTATGAAATGATAAACACAACTTTCCAATTAGTAACTTCTAGCATTGAAATTGTGAAACCGACCATCAGAAAAAGTAAGATGAACTGCGAAGAATTAGTAAATTCAAACAATTGCATGAGTTGAATGGAGTATGAAAATGATAAACACAACTTTCCAATTAGTAACTTCTAGCATTGAAATTGTGAAACCAGCCATCAGAAAAAGTAAGATGAACTGCGAAGAATTAGTAAAATCAAACAATTGCATGAGTTGAATGAGTATGAAAATGATCAACACAACTTTTCCAATTAGTAACTTCTAGCATTTGAGTAGTTGGATTTCATGAAACTATAATAAATAGGAAATATTCGTCGTGACTTTTCGCGAGCAATTCTAGCTCAATGGATAGGACACTTGTCTGTCACCGATGCGGCCCGGGTTCAAACCTCACCACCTTCAGGTAAAATTTGTAACTCCAATTAATATATGTCTATATGTCTGTGTATGTAAATTCACTGTGTATCCTCTGTATATCGATGAATTGTGTAATTACATGTATAATAATTGTTCCACAGCAACAATAACAACAAGTGAGATTAGTACACAATTTCTCAACCAGAGTGCGCTATTTATTACGGAATTTTAGTGAATTAGTAAAATCAAGCATTTCAAATGGTTCTTTTATGTAAACCAATGAGTAAAATCAACTCCGAGACATTGGTGTTTTCAACTAATTACAAATAGTAAATACTACATTTTACAATTAGTCATTTCAAATGCTTCATGTGTTGCTTGAACTAATGAATTAGTAAAAAAAATTGGAAGATAATTTTTGTGAATTAGTAAGTTCAAGTAATTATTTTGCAGATTCAAGAAATGAAAAGGTCAGTTGAACTATTCACAATTAGTAAATTTAAGCAAAGTTAAAATAGTAGAAACAACATTTAAATGTGGTGTCCATACTTTTAACTAATTGAATTAGTTGAATTAACTCTGAGCGGGTTTAGATCTAGCAATTATTTTTTTCAGTGTATAAGCAATGCTATTTTTTCTATTCACCGATGATTCCACCGGTTGAGAAAAGATTGCACAGTTCAGTTCAGTGCATGATTGTAATGAACTAAAATACTCGCATCTGTAATCTTCTCTCAACCGGTGGAGTCGTCGATGACTTTAAAAAACTTGAGGATATTTTAATTAATCAATGGAGTTTCCACCGATTAAGGAAAGATTACAGATCAGAGTATTTTCGGGCATTACCTACAGTCATACACTGAACTGAACTGTGTAATCTTTTCTCAACCGGTGGAATCATCGGTGAACAGAAAAATAGCATTGATTATACGCAAAGAATACTTGTCAAAGTGGATCATTCAAAACACCCCAAATCAAAGATTTTTTTTACTTTCTCACTCTAACGAAGTTGGAAATTGAGAAAGTATTCCGATGACGCAGCTGTCCAGTAGCGCACCGAGAGTTTCTTCATCTCTCTCTTTTCTCCATTAAGAAACGTATGTTAGACAAGGATGGACAAGGGGATAAAACCCCCTCCTTCTGTCCTTTTCCTACTCATACATCCTGGTTGCGCCAGTGCAGCTGTCTGTCTCTCTATATATCCCGGCATAACATTTGAACCAATGATCCATATAGATACATCCAACTTTTGCAGAGAAGTTGCTTTTAACATTCCTCAGAAAGACTTTCTTTGTTTTTTCGAAATTTTAAATTTTAAGCAAATTATGGAGGATAAAAGCACAGAATAATACAACCACAACGGAAACTCTGTCGGATTTTGAAGCAAATTCATTCCGCGTCCGCCATGATGGGATATAGGATGTTTACGTCTGGATTCGCGCGCGAAAAAAAAAATAATAAAGGACATGATCCGCGAAATTTTCATTCTGAAATATCAGTAGAATAAAAGTGAGGCCGGAAAATAAGATTTATTTCCAGAATTTACAGAAATAAATGAGTTTCAACACAAATCAATCACGTCTGCCATGTTGGGGTATAGGACCACAGCGTTGCCTATTATTGCGATGCCGTTAAATTCCAAACTTGCTTCCGTTATTCTGTGATAAAAGGTTTTCCATTAAAATATAAATATAAGGAAAAGTTGGGATATTTCCAATATAGCTGTTTGAATTTTAATTAAAACTTGCGAAAACATACTGCAACCAGCCCACTGTAAAATTAAGCCCTTAAGGGGGGTCTGGGTATCTCTTCAGAATATTCTAGGGGAGTCCGGGGGGTCTCCCCTAGAATATTAAAGGGGGTCTGGGGGTTTCCCCCAGAAAATATAAGGGGGTATGGGGCCCCTCAGATTAAGTTTGGTGTGAGAAAGTGTTCGTAGGGTATTCCCTACAGTTTATTTTTAAAAGTAGGTGTGCTGTTGTTTCGATCAGTTCCGACCGAAATTGAGCTGGAAAAATGGATACCTGTCACAAGTTTTGTGCTAGGTCTCTATTTGTCTCTGAAACGCGATGACCACTCGTCGAAGGATGGTGTCATCTTTGTAAAGACTCGGGGAGGAGGAGGAGGAGGAGGGGGGATAGGAGAAAATGTTGCAAAGTATAAAAACTTCAGTGAAGGCCTATCTCAAACAATAAAAAAGCAGATGCGATAAATAAGTACTTTTATCTATCGCCTTGACTTTTTAAAGCGAATCCGAGATTGTAACATATAAATAAAAGTATGAAATATACTATCCGTATATCCAAACAGAGGGGAAAGTGTTGTATACCCAAGTTTAAAAGTGTGAATGCTTTTACTTGGGAGAGGAAATAATTTTCAGGCAAATGACCCGATCACCCGATTCTATCCTAGCCTTCGCCCCTCTCCCTCTCTGCTGCTCCCCCCCCCACCGGCGGCGCCGCGCCGCCCCTCTCTGAAACTTAAAACGTTCACTTTCGAATTGTTCACACTAAATTTGATACGATTTGATCGGGAATATTGATATTTTATGCAAGACAATCCTAAAAGCTCTCCACTGAAAAGAAACAGGGGGGAAATGAAATGTAAACGGTATGACAACGAGTTATGGATGTGTTTGTGAATTGATTCAAAAGGGAAAGAAGAAATATTATGACGAGAAATGTGAGAGACATTTTCGAGTTATTATGATTGGAGATAAGCGCTGATTCAGAAATGGCCTTTAAGCTTTCAGAAGCATTTTTCTTTCAGCGTCTCATCACACAAAGATTCGAAAACTTAAGTACCTGGCTATGGAGGGGGTAGACCACTCAAAAATGAAAAAAACCTTTCCTGATGATTAGGAGGCTCAATTTTTTTTTTTTTTTTTTTTTTTTTTTTTAAGAAGACGGTACCGATGTAAATTTGAAATTTCCAAATTTTTGTGATGCGGGTTGCCTACCTGCCCCTTAGATTGAAGATATTCCAAAAAAAGGTAGCAGACTTCAAAACAATTTTCTTTGAGCATGGGTATAGCCCAATCAACTTGTTCTTTGGCTTAAAAGGAAGATCATTACGTCCTCTAGGTCCGCTAGTATCTCTTTTTTTCCACGAATCATTTTAAAATTTTAATTTTAAAAAATTATTTTTTTTAGATCAATTTTTTGGTTTGAGAATTCATAGTTGATCGAGTTATTCAATTCAAGCCAAACCGGATACTAACAGACCTAGAGTATGAAATTCTGAACATTTTGAAAAAAAGTATAAGTCTTCTAGGTGCCATAGAACTCAAATAAAGTTGTTTTCAAGTTGGAAAAACAAGCGAAAATCTAAAATGGTTTAAAGAGCAAAAAGAAGAAATGTCCTCTACAAAAATATATATATAAAAAAAAAAAAAAATCAGGGTTTTTTCTTTTTTTCACAAAACCAGGGTGGTCTATCCCCTTAAATGGTTTTAGCAGATCAATATATCTAGTTCCGAACAAACTCCGATTCATTGTATTTTCCCCCATAAGCGCATTTTTGAACAGAAATTTAGGCTATTGAATCAAACAATTAATGCGACTTTTTAGCGGTTATGAATTCTGCGTCCTCGAAAATGCTCAACTATGCCGGTTCCAAGACTAAAACTGCCTAAAGCAACAAGATATTATAGATTAAACGATGCATTTTTGGTCTCCAATTAAGTTTTTGAGAGCACATTCATTAAACATACATTTACACAAAATCTTCAAAGCATTATTGAAACCTAAATCTCTTGGGCAGATGAAATATTATAACAAAAGCAAATAGGTACATATTCAAAACAAATAAAACTACGGAGAAATCTATCTTAACTGCTCCTTTGCGCAAGGAATAAATACAAAATAACTCATATTGGGGGAGAAGTCCCTTCAATTTGTAGGGTATGCAAAACCATCGCAGTCACGTAGGAACAGTTAACTATACAAAATAACTGCCGGAGTAAAATGCGGGACCGCAGCGACCTGCCTTGTGTGCACTGGATCCCACGCCGCGCCACTACAGATTATTTAACTTTTATTGTTCATCCTACAGCTCACAAGGCCGACTCACGACTGGGCGCCGTGCAATAAAACAAGAAGCTACTTTAAGATTTCGGATCGAACCACCAAATGACTTAGCAAGCTTTCCTTTCTTCTCCATTTATAAATTACTTCCACCAGAAACTTACAGTAACAATGACATAGAAACAAAATCATAAAACACGCAGTCGTTTCTCTAAGCGATACGTATAGAGTATCTACCTCCCCCCTTTTATAAACGTACCTACGTAGTATATTAAAAATATTTACAGCATTATTTTATTTATTGAGCTAGGAGGTTTTTTTTTTCTTTCTTCCTTTTTTTCAAGTTATTTATTTATTTATTTTTAGAAGTTTTTTTTTTTTTTTAATTTTTTTATTTGTAGATTTTTTCCCCTTCATTTCTTGCAGCCGCTGTACTAATTATTAGTTATTCTGTAATTATGTACAGAACTTACTATCTGGATCACAGGACTTCAAAAAATCAGTTCATAAAAACAATTATAGTTTCTAACATCTTCAGAAGTAACACATTTGTTTCTACCATCGACAATTTTTAAGCTGTTGAGTGTAATTAATTGTAATAATATACGTATACTAGAGGCCGGTGGCCGCTTCGCGGCCAAGCGGTCCGTTTCGCGTCTTCCGCGTGATTTTGTTTATTCGAGCTAAGACTTTGACTTGATATCCACTCCCTAACTCCGTTTGCTATTCGCCCATCTAATCCTGCTCCAAAGGACGAAATCTAAAAACTTACTCTATTATTCCTGCAATACTAAAGTGGTATTTTCTCATGTACACCAAATGTTTAGAAAACAGGAGTCATCATTTGGAAGGGGCATAAATAGCATAACCCCCCGTCCCCCCACCGCCTTGCATGAAACTTAACCATTTTAGGGGTGGTCGTTCTCAAGAGGGCCCGATCCAAAACCGTTAATTTTTTTTGGCGCTCATGGAGCCGCTGAAACCCTTAGAATCGGCGCATTTGGATGCACCGTATTAGCGCATGTGGATTATACGATTTAGAACAGTACAGAGAAAAGAAGGGAAGGAGAGAAAGAGATAGCGAGAGTGAAAAACCATGCTTTCACAATAAAATGAGAAGTTCGGGGTAAGCAAACAAATACGCATGACCGAGATCGCACACCTACGATAACCTATCGTTGAACTGACATGACAATAAGACATTGCGTTTTAGTAGGTAAATCAAAAATCTGTATAAAAATGGAAAAGAAACTTTGCGCGGGAAAAGTATGCCTTTTTCAAACAGCCCTTTATTAACGACAATAATTTGTTAAAATAGGTTGGCTCGGAAATTCAAGCAAACTTCATTTAACATTTTAATTTTTTAAGCTTTTTGGACGTGAGGTCATTTACAACCCCTATTATTTGGGGTCATTCTTTCAGCGCTTTTTGACAATTGATGCTCAATGCTCAAAAGATGTCTCTCCATGAGTTTTTTTAAATTAGAGTGAGATAGCAGTACATGCGGGTTACGTGAGACCAAGAGAGACAGTTTGTCTTTCTTTGGAACGCTCATCACCAAGTCAGCACTAAATCAGTCTATTTCGACAAAGAAAAAAAAAACGCCTTCATTTAATTTGACACACTTTGACTCCACAGATTAAAAAATAACAGGTGTATACAATCAAATGAATCGTTAAAAACTACAAAAATACCCAAGAAATCTAACGATTTTTTTTTTTTTTTTTTTTTAAATTTGAAAAAAACAGACCTTATAAAAACATCATAACCTCACCGAGATTCGAACTAATACGAAACAGCTCAAATCGCCAACTTTGAAAGAGGATGTGTAACAATATTCTGGGTCCGTTGGACCCGTTGGTAGTATTCTTAGATAAATCACTTATACATTCAAAGTAAACAACACATTTTCAACAGGAAACCAATTATTTTCATTACTCAGTAATATTCGAGAGCACATTATTGATAAGAGAAGAATAACCATCGTCTCAACTCATCATCACTAATCGTTCGGTTTCTTTAAAAATTCTCGAAACCTAGCCCAAATTTGCTGGGTTACAATCGAGATATCAATTCAACGCACCGATCTCAACAAAGTCATCTCTAGTTGATTGTACTATTCTATAAATCGGCGTTTAATACATATGATAAGTATCGAAGCTCTACTTCGCGAAGTTATACAGCAACCTCGTCGAGCCATCAATCAATGACTGTACAGTGCTGCCAGATTTGACATAAAATATACACATTTTACATTAAGTCTCAAGTGCCTGAATATTTTACAACACATCTAGCAGCACTGTGACAGTCCCATTGTTTACATCTACGTAAAATCATGTGATAAAAAGTCGAAGCTATACATCGATATCATACGAAGTGACTTCATTGAAGTCGCTATTAAAATGCTTCTATACCCGAATGTGTCCTTCCCAACGACCTCTATATTAGACCGGCGAACGAATACGAACCAGCGTAACCCGCAAGAAGGAAAGTTAGGTTAGGAATAGAGGTGCTTGGCCGGATAGGAGCACCTCTGTTTACACGTATTTTTATGAAGATGTTCTCTTCCGTTTTTCGCTTCTAAAACTCCTAATTTTACACGGATTTTGCTTTTCTTGGTCTTAATAGAAGGCGAATAGCTTGGGCTTTGACCTCCGCCCTACCGGGTCCGGTAACGTTTTTCCGAAAATATATTGAAAATATAAGTCGTTGAAGTGGACACCCGTTGGTATGCTCTGAAGACCTTGCAAATCACGTTCGCCTGTTTACGACGATTCAATCTGTCTACAAATCGGCTTTTAGTCATTTTTTGAGTCTACTCCTTCACTCTCGGTCCTTTTAGTGCTAGATTCTTCAAAATACGAAAAGTTTTAGTGGCTGAGGAGGTAATTTTTCTATACTGTGTAGTGTGTACCAGTAAACCCTCCTGTGTTAGAGTTCGTAGTTACTTAACTTGAGTTCGTAATTTCTGTACATTTCCCTTCTGGATGATTTTCCATTCCTAATATTGTTTTATCAATCTGCGCCATCATCAGTGTCTAGTAAAACCTGTGATTGTGGTGAAACCCGCCCGCCGTGAACTCAGGATGTCGGATCGAGCCGACCACTGAAAGGGTTCTGGTTAGTCATCATCAATTTTGTGGAGTTCTCATCATGTCAGGAGTGATTCCCTCTTATTCCTTTGTTTAGTCGCAGGATAATTCAGCCTTGAATCAGGATTCATCGTAAAATTCCTCTCTTTGAACCATCTGTGGTTTTTGCGCATTCTTCGGAATCTTAAAGGTGAGCTTGGAAGGGTAGGCAGAGAAAATGGCCTATAAGATTTGTGTCAAGATTTCTACCAACAGCACCTAGATGCTCATTCAGTTAAGTTCATGAAGTCGTATCGGAAAGTATTAGGTGGCAGTTATATGAGGGGCCCCGTTTCTTCATCACACATTTTAGCATTTTTAGCTGCTGCGACTCGTAGTCGCTTACGGGAACACTTTCGGAAACGGACCGAACCGCCATAAGCCGCAATGAGTGCGAGAGAGAAACCTTGAAACGTGAGAGGTCTCTCGCTCGCACTCGCAGTCGCTTACGGGAACACTTTGGGAAACGGACCGAACCGCCATAAGACGCAATGAATGCGAGAGAGAAACCTTGAAACGCGAAAGGTCTCTCTCTCGCAGTCGCTTACGGGAATAATTTGAGAAACGGACCGAACCGCCATTGGACGCAATGAGTGCAAGAGAGATACCTTGAAACGTGAGAGGTCTATCTCTCAAGGTCTTACGCAATGAGTAAGAGTGAGAAACCTTACAACACGAGAGGTCTCTCTCTCGCACTCGCAGATGCTTACGGGAACACTTTGGGAAACGGACCGAACCGCCATAAGACGCAATGAGTGCGAGAGAGAAACCTTGAAACGCGAAAGGTCTCTCTTTCGCACTCGCAGTCGCTTACGGAAACACTTTGGGAAACGGACCGAACCGTCATAAGAAGCAATGAGTGCGAGAGAGAAACCTTAAAACGCGAGAGGTCTCTCTTTCGCACTCGCAGTTGCTTACGAGAATAATTTGGGTAACGAACCGAACCGCAATAAGACGCAATGAGTGCGAGAGAGCAACCTTGAAACGCGAGAGGTCTCTCTCTCTCAGTCGCTTACGGGAATGATTTGAGAAACGGACCGAACCGCTGTAAGACGCAATGAGTGCGAGAGAGAAACCTTGAAACGCGAGAGGTCTCTCTCTCGCACTCGCAGTCGCTCACGGGAACACGTTGGGAAACGGACCGAACCGCCATAAGACGCAATGAGTGCGAGAGAGAAACCTTGAAACGCGAAAGGTCTCTCTTTCGCACTCGCAGTCGCTTACGGAAACACTTTAGGAAACAGACCGAACCGTCATAAGAAGCAATGAGTGCGAGAGAGAAACCTTAAAACGCGAGAGGTCTCTCTCTCGCACTCGAAGTCGCTTACGGGAATATTATGGGAAACGGACCGAACCGCCATAAGACGCAATGAGTGCAAGAGAGAAACCTTGAAACGCGAGAGGTCTCTCTCTCGCACTCGCAGTCGCTCACGGGAACACGTTGGGAAACGGACCGAACCGCCATAAGACGCAATGAGTGCGAGAGAGAAACCTTGAAACGCGAAAGGTCTCTCTTTCGCACTCGCAGTCGCTTACGAAAACACTTTAGGAAACAGACCGAACCGTCATAAGAAGCAATGAGTGCGAGAGAGAAACCTTAAAACGCGAGAGGTCTCTCTCTCGCAATCGAAGTCGCTTACGGGAATATTATGGGAAACGGACCGAACCGCCATAAGACGCAATGAGTGCAAGAGAGAAACCTTGAAACGCGAGAGGTCTCTCTCTCGCACTCGCAGTCGCTCACGGGAACACGTTGGGAAACGGACCGAACCGCCATAAGACGCAATGAGTGCGAGAGAGAAACCTTGAAACGCGAGAGGTCTCTCTCTCGCACTCGCAGTCGCTCACGGGAACACGTTGGGAAACGGACCGGACCGCCATAAGACGCAATGAGTGCGAGAGAGAACCCTTGAAACGCGAGAGGTCTCTCTCTCGCACTCGTAGTCGCTTACGGGAATATTATGGGAAACGGACCGAACCGCCATAAGACGCAATGAGTGCGAGAGAGAAACCTTGAAACGCGAGAGGTCACTCTCTCGCACTCGAAGTCGCTTACGGGAATATTATGGGAAACGGACCGAACCGCCATAAGACGCAATGAGTGCAAGAGAGAAACCTTGAAACGCGAGAGGTCTCTCTCTCGCACTCGCAGTCGCTTACGGGAATATTATGGGAAACGGACCGAACCGACATAAGACGCAATGAGTGCGAGAGAGAAACCTTGAAACGCGAGAGATCTGTCTCTCGCACTCGAAGTCGCTTACGGGAACACTTTGGGAAACGGACCGAACCGCCATAAGACGCAATGAGTGCGAGAGAGAAACCTTGAAACGCGAGAGGTCTCTCTCGCACTCGCAGTCGCTTACGGGAATAATTTGGAAACGGACCGAACCGCCATAAGATGCAATGAGTGCGAGAGAGAAACCTTGAAACGCGAGAGGTCTCTCTCTCGCACCCGCAGTCGCTTACGGGAATATTATGGGAAACGGACCGAACCGCCATAAGACGCAATGAGTGCGAGAGAGAAACCTTGAAATGCGAGAGGTCTCTCTCTCGGACTCGCAGTCGCTTACGGGAACACTTTGGGAAACGGACCGAACCTCCATAAGACGCAATGAGTGCGAGAGAGAAACCTTGAAACGCGAGAGGTCTCTCTCTCGCACTCGCAGTCGCTTACGGGAACACTTTGGGAAAGGGACCGAACCGCCATAATACGGAATGAGTGCGAGAGAGAAGCTTTGAAACGCGAGAGGTCTCTCTCTCGCACTCGCAGTCGCTTACGGGAATATTATGGGAAACGGACCGAACCGACATAAGACGCAATGAGTGCGAGAGAGAAACCTTGAATCGCGAGAGATCTGTCTCTCGCACTCGAAGTCGCTTACGGGAACACTTTGGGAAACGGACCGAACCGCCATAAGACGCAATGAGTGCGAGAGAGAAGCCTTGAAACGCGAGAGGTCTCTCTCTCGCACTCGCAGTCGCTTACGGGAATATTATGGGAAACGGACCGAACCGCCATAAGACGCAATGAGTGCGAGAGAGAAACCTTGAAATGCGAGAGGTCTCTCTCTTGCACTCGCAGTCGCTTACGGGAACACTTTGGGAAACGGACCGAACCGCCATAAGACGCAATGAGTGCGAGAGAGAAACCTTGAAACGCGAGAGGTCTCTCTCTCAAGGTTTCTCTCTTGCACTCATTGCGTGTTATGGCTGTCCGGTCCGTTTCCCAAAGAGTTCTCGTAAGCGACTGCGAGTGAGAGAGAGAGAGACCTCTCGTGGTTCAAGGTTTCTCTCTCGCACTCATTGCGTCTTATGGCGGTTCGGTCCGTTTCCCAAATTGTTCCCGTAAGAGACTGGGAGTGCGAGAGAGAGACCTTTCGCGTTTCAAGGTTTCTCTCTCGCACTCATTGCGTCTTATGGCGGTTCGGTTCGTTTTTTAAAGTGTTCCCGTAAGCGACTGCGAGTGCGAGAGAGAGACCTCTCGCGTTTTAAGGTTTCTCACTCGCACTCATTGCGTCTTATGGCGGTTCGGTCAGTTTCCCATATTGTTTACCGTAAGAGACTGCCAGTGCGATAGAGAGAGAGAGACCTTTCGCGTTTCAAGGTTTCTCTCTCGCACTCATTGCGGCTTATGGCGGTTCGGTCCGTTTTCCAAATTTTTCGCGTAAGCGACTGCGAGTGCGAGAGAGAGACTCTTCGCGTTTTAAGGTTTCTCAGTCGCACTCATTGCGTCTTATGGCGGTTCGGTCCGTTTCCCAAAGTGTTCCCGTAAGTGACTGCGGTTCACAGCAGTCCGAGTCACAGCAGCTAAAAATGCTAAAATGTGTGATGAAGAAACGGGGCCCCTCATATAACTGCCATCTAATACTTTCCGATACGACTTCATGAACTTAACTGAATGAGCCTCTAGGTGCTGTTCGTAGAAATCTTGACTCAAATCTTATAGGCCATTCTCTCAGCCTCCCCCTCCAAGCTCACCTTAAAGATTCCGAAGAATGCGCAAAAACCACGGATGGTTCAAAGAGAGGAATTTTACGATGAATCCTGATTCAAGGCTGAATTATCCTGCGACTAAACAGAGGAATAAGAGGGAATCACTCCTGACATGATGAGTACTTCACAAAATTGATGATGACTAACCAGAACCCTTTCAGTGGTCGGTTCGATCCGACATCCTGAGTTCGCGGCGGGCGGGTTTCACCACAATCACAGTATTTACTAGACACTGATGATGGCGCAGATTGATAAAACAATATTAGGAATGGAAAATCATCCAGAAGGGAAATGTACAGAAATTACGAACTCAGGTTAAGTAACTACGAACTCTAACACAGGAGGGTTTACTGGTACACACTACACAGTATAGAAAAATTACCTCCTCAGCCACTAAAACTTTTCGTATTTTGAAGAATCTAGCACTAAAAGGACTGAGAGTGAAGGAGTAGACTCAAAAAATGACTCAAAGCCGATTTGTAGACAGATTGAATCGTCGTAAACAGGCGAACGTGATTTGCAAGGTCTTCAGAGCATACCAACGGGTGTCCACTTCAACGACTTATATTTTCCATATATTTTCGAAAAAACGTTACCGGACCCGGTAGGGCGGAGGTCAAAGCCCAAGCTATCCTCCTTCTATTAAGACCAAGAAAAGCAAAATCCGTGTAAAATTAGGAGTTTTAGAAGCGAAAAACGGAAGAGAACATCTTCATAAAAATACGTGTAAACAGAGGTGCTCCTATCCGGCCAAGCACCTCTATTCCTAACCTAACTTTCCTTCTTGCGGGTTACGCTGGTTTGTATTCGTTCGCCGGTCTTATATAGAGGTCGTTGGTCCTTCCGCGCAAAAAACATATGATCACAATCGCCACGGTAACGTCAAATCGCTCGATCAAATTTAAAAAAAAAAAAAATTGACAGAGCAGCACGTTTCTCGCTCACACGCGTACAAAATCGTATGCTCGTCCGCACGTATGCATTTAAAAAAGGATGACAAAATCTCGCTTCTCTCTCCCACCCTTGCAAAACGAACTGATTCGCATCCTTTTCGCACTCGCGCAACTTTTCCAGAGAAAAGTTTTTAGCATTTTAAAAAGGGACGCGGGGCCCGCACGGAAAAACTTATATTTTTCCGAAGCATTGAAGCCGAGCCCTACCGATCGGTACCAGGCCCCTACCGAACGGTGCAACGGTTCTCCAGGAACTTAGCTTCACTCTTACAAATATAATATAGGATAAACCTAATTTAAAACATTAATTCCTATGTAAAATTGCATGGAAATCACATTTAAAGCATCAGAAACTCTACACGAGAATTGGCCCTTTCTATGGCTGTGGCAAAAGTTTGATATTTACTTGTTAGCGAAATTCGTGTGGAAGCTTTCAGAATCATCTAACAGGAAAACGGTTGAAAAGACGTTGCGGTGCTGTAGCCTTATGTAATAGGGCAGTTGCAAGGGTCTGAAATGTTGTGTTTTTTAAAAAGAAAATGAAAGTACTAGATGAGCTGAGAACAAAGATACCTTTGGTTTCTAATTAAGTCCCATTTTTCCGGAGATGAGATTTTGGCCCAAAATACATTGTTTTAAATGGGAATTCCGCGTAGTGACGTCACTACGAACACGATTTTTTACAGCTTTACACGTGTGGACCTCCAAAACCGAGACACTTAGGAAAAAACCAAAGGCACCATTGTTCTCAGCTCATCAAGTACTTTCGTTATATTTATGAAAAACAGAAAACTGAAGACCCTTGCAACATTTTAATTATTTTTAATTATTAATTATTTTAATTATTTTTAAAACATTTTGTAAAAATATAAGAGAGACAGTGGATAGCCGAGACCCGACATTCTATCATTTGCTTGGAAATAAAATGTCTCGTGACAAGACGGCAACAACGCAAAGGTCTCACGGTGTGTGTGCTTGCTCGTTGCTCAGCTCACGTGTTTAAATAAATATACAGAGCTGAAAGACTCGCACAGTATTTGACCGAGTTTTATTAAATTCCTGCTCCCAAATACCACCCCCTCGACCCCTCGATCGCGGTATCGATGAGTGGGCAAATTCCCCATCTCATCACCGATAAGCGGTGGAAGGGAATTTTTATTTCCCCTTTCCCTCAACTTCAGAATTTTTTTTTTTTTTTTTTTTTTTTTTTTTTTTTTTTTTTTTTTTTTTTTTTAAATGAAATCAGATCAATCTAGCAGAAAGTTAATCCGGTTGGATCAAAGGTGATATTGAGACAAAATAAAAAAGGAAAAAAAAAAAAAGATTTCAACAATAGGAAATTCCAATTTCCTCTTCACAAAAGAAGCGTCCCCCGACACAACTCCGTCGGTTGATCGGCGAGGTGACTCTATAGAGATCCTTTGCTAAAAAATAAATAAAACTTGGAATAACAATTTTATTGAAATGTCTGCACGAAGCATGACTGCATGTAGGTACCATATTATGCATGTGGAAGGCCATTTCTTGTTTGTTTGTCCCCCCTAATTTCTCCACGTATCTCCTTTGTTTATTATTTATACTCTCCTCTTTCAATATTTTCTGGTTGGATTTTGCTCTGATAAATTTTCAAAATAATACATATACACATTTTTTGGGATTTTTTTAATTCAACGTTATCCTTAATTGACAGAAAACGATTTTCCCCTATAAACTGTTGTCTCAAAATCTCCTCAGAGAAGCGTCGATTTGCTGGAAATTAAGTATTGTTTATTATTTTCTATTTACTTTCCTATGTTTCTTATTCTTCTTTTTGTTTTCTTGTTTCTTACTTTATTTTCTTTCCACTATGTGCGTGTTGTTTCTTGTATACTCTGTTTCGGGGGGGGGGGGGGGGGGGCTCATGAGCTGCCGCCTGCGCCTCTACTTGGCGAGTCCTGGGTACTTGTGTTGAGCAACAGTTTAGCTGGCAGAAACTTTTCTCCAGATACCACTTTCTCAATCTAAGCCAAGAGCTGCGCTCACATAATAACTCTATCGCTCCTGCCCTTGGAAGCGTTATTTTAGTATGTAGCTCAGTGAGTTGTTATGATGACTGAGTCTGTAGCTAGAACTACTTACAATGGGGCAGTTGCAAGGGTCTGAAATGTTGTGTTTTTTATAAAGAAAATTAAAGTACTTGATGAGCTGAGAACAAAGATGCCTTTGGTTTCTACTTAAGTCTCATTGTTCCGGTGATGAGATTTTGGCCCAAAATACATTGTTTTAAATGGGAATTCCGCGTAGTGACGTCACTACACACCCGATTTTTTACAACTTTACACGTTTGTATCTCCGAAACCAAGACACCTTGGAAAAAACCAAAGGCACCATTGTTCTCAGCTCATCGAATACTATCATTTTCTTTATAAAAAACCCAACATTTCAGACCCTTGCAACTGCCCCATTAGAATGTTTCCGCACTTATTTTCAAATGTCATTTCTTTAGTTTTAATCGAGATTTCAAATTTATCCGATTCAAAAAACAAACAAAAAATGAGTATGAATGTATAGGTCCAAAATGTTAACTTTGATTAAGGTTTGCCCAGATATGAACGAATGTGAAGTAAAATTCTCGAAAGTAAAATAATAAAGAAAGAAATAATAGCAAGAAGTAAAATGCTCGTATCAGAATCTCACGTAATAACAATTTTGAAATCAGGATTCTTGAGCACGAGCACACCCTCTGTTTTATCCGCCTATTTGACCTCGGTAGCTGTTTGGTTTGAGATTTGAATATGGACCGTAAAAAGATTTTTGATGAATGTTTAATCAGACTTCAAAGCTCTCAGTCGGCTCAGTGGCACTTAACCACTGGGGGGTACCGACTGTGGTGGAGCTTTGAAGGTGACAAACAGGAGATGCTCTCAGTCGGCTCAGTGGCACTTAAGCACTGGGGGTACCGACTGGGGTGGAGCTTTAAATTCGGAGATAAACAGGGTGATTAAGTAGATATTTGATTTGATGAAGTGGACTGTATAATTTGGATTGACGATTAAGTAAGCAAAAACAAAACTATGAATAAAATGATAATAACAATGTAGAACTACACGGAAAAAAAAGATTAGTGAAATTAACCATACGATAGCTGATTTTAGCACCTGCTAGATGTTATGGTAAACTTGACCAGAAGTATGGTACATTTACCGATACTTTGAGTAATTTCGACATGCAATCAGGTAACATCACCTAGTACCTAGTCAAAACATAGTATACTTTTGGTTAACATTGCCATAACATCTAGCAGGTGCCAAAATCAGCTATCGTATGGTTAATTTCACCGTAGTTTTTTTTCCGTGTAGATAACTTGACATACTCTACAGAGTAATTAACAAGGTGATTGAAATTTATAGTAAAAGTGCTCGACGCACTTCTATTAATACAGAGGTTTTAGACTTGACGCCTAGCAAAGAATGCGATTTTACAAGAGAGGTCTCTCTCGACTTTTCTCAGGGAGTTTGTCTAGGGAACTGATTCTCACTGTTCAAGGGCTGCGAGTTGAGGCCAGCCGTCGCAGGGGTTCAAAGAGTAAACAAGAGTCGCAATTGAATGGAAGGCCTGCGTGGTCAACGTAGATAAGGGATCCGAACGCGGGCTGGCCTGGGCTGGCCTCTGATTGGCTGCAGCGGGTGGAGCAAAAATGACTCGAGGTATAGGGAAAATAACACGGGATTTTCGTTCCGGGGCGTTTATCTCGAAACCTAAGCAAAATCGTATCTAAACAATTTATACGAGTCGATTCAGCAGATTTTTCCAAACAATTTGATAGGTCATAAGTGCCACTTCATTGCAAATTCGAAAAGACTGTTTCAGTTTAAAAGTACGCACAATAGTGAGTTACTCAAACACTGCTCGAACACACGCCAAGCATGTAATCACACTATTGTGCGTACTTTTAAACTGAAACAGTCTTTTCGAATTTGCAATGAAGTGGCACTTATGACCTATCAAATTGTTCGGAAAAATCTGCTGAATCGACTCGTATAAATTGTTTAGATACGATTTTGCTTAGGTTTCGAGATAAACGCCCCGGAACGAAAATCCCGTGTTATTTTCCCTATACCTCGAGTCATTTTTGCTCCACCCGCTGCAGCCAATCAGAGGCCAGCCCAGGCCAGCCCGCGTTCGGATCCCTTATCTACGTTGACCACGCAGGCCTTCCATTCAATTGCGACTCTTGTTTACTCTTTGCAGGGGTTGCTCTGCCCGCGCATGCGCAGTGCGCACATGCTTTGGTCAGACCAACCCCCACTCAGACTGCTCAGTCGCAGACCTTGACTGTGAGAGAGAGAGAGAGAGAGATAGAGAGAGAGAAAAGGAAAAGAGAAACAGAGATAGGAGAGAGGTGGAGAGGGAAGAAGCGAGTTTCTGGAGAGAAAGAGAAAGTGTGTGAGAGATAGATTGGAAATGGGTCATCAAAATTAACTTATACAAATAAAAGTGAGAATATCATGAAATAAAAACTTAAAAGTAAAAACTGCTAAAATTCAGTACTTGAATACTGAACACCGCCCTTTTACCGAAGTCCTCTTCAATGGGTTTGTTGCAAGCTTTTGCTACAGCTTTAATGAGGGCCGGTCTAATGTAAATTCACTTGAAAATAAGATAGATAAGATCAGAAAGTTCTATAATCCACTCGCAAACTCAATAAATGCTTTTAACAAAATTACAAGATGGCGCTCAAATGAGTGAGGGTCACAATGGGGTGATCCTATCTCATTGCAGCTTTCTCTAGTATGAATAATTTTTTTTTCTCAGCATAGAATTCTGCAAATAAGTAGGACTCTCCTTATTCCTTATTCCTTAGTCCTTATTCGACTGCCATCTTTTGTTAAAGGCACTCAGGTATTGATTTTTGTGAGTAGATTTTGGAACTTTCTGATACCATCAACATTATTTCCAAGTGAGTTTACCATTGGAATCAATCCTCCCAGAGGAGGCTGCAGCAAATGTTTGCAACAGAGCCGGTGTGGTCTTTGGCTATTTAGCTCAAAAAGGGGATATCTTAGGAATCAACGCTGGATTTTACGCGGTAAAATTGGACATTAAGGTAAGATTACCTTTCAATGAAAACAAAGTTAAAGGTTCTGAAGGGAAAATTTGTTGCGAATTCGGATACTGCTCTGATAGTCTCACTTTTTTTTTTTTTTGAGGTCTGTCAATAAAATTAAGAAGAGTGGGTCCAGTTTTGTTCTAGTTAACTTCAACTTATTCTCGCAATGGCTATAAACATCATGAAAGTCTCCTCTTAAATATAAATCGGCGATAATGCCGTCTTGTTCAACCCTTTGTAGCCCATCACCGAGGGTCGAGAGAGTGGACGCTGCTGGACGAGTATATTTCGATGCGCTCATTGAAATTCTCAACACGGAGTGATAATGTAGAAGTGAAGCAATTAAAGGGACATGACCGGAAACGGGGCACATAAAACATGAGCTGTGATCTTTCTCGCAAATCTCAATTTCATTACAATGCTCAATTTTAGGGGTCGAGCACACCTCATGTTTCACGAGCCTTTTTATGGCGTTGATTATATACTCACCCCTAGGTCGTTAGTTCGTTACCGTCTTAAAATTTAGTCTATGCATCGATGAATAATTGCTGAAGATTAGAGGAGTCCGCGCTCTAACCCACTCTGATGTCCATCTTAATTCAAAATCCCTTTAAATGTTTACAATTTTCTTCGACCGGCCTTCCTTAAGTATTCCTATAAATTGGACGCGGCGCCCGCCCGGGTGAAGGGACAAGGTCATAGATTATACAATCCCATCTCAAGACGCTCTTTATGTCGCGAGTTGGAGGAATAAAATATACATTATCTCATAATTCCTTGGCGATTTACTCACATAAGAGGACATTGAGCATCAGTTATTACCATCCTCGGATCCCTTTTCGACTGGTGGCGGACCAAACCTCATAACATACATCCTACGCGGCTAAATTATTCACACTTCGAGTCGCCCGCGCCGCGGTAAATTAACGCGAGACTATTGCGAGTGCGATCTAGCGACCACCCCTCTCGCCCTTACGCCCCCTACGGCTCCCGGCTCCCCTCCCTTGCGACGGACGTGGAATATCTAGGTGGAATAAGAAAATTAGTAAGGGGCTATTGCCATTCCTGGAGAGCGATTATTATTGCTAGCCATTGTTGGTTATTATATTACGGGTGTAATGCTCCTCCCCCCCTCTCTCTCTCTCTCTCTCTCTCTCTCTCTCTCTCTCTCTCTCTCTCTCTCTCTCTCTCTCTCTCTCTCTCTCTCTCTCTCTCCCTTCGCCCCTTTCGATACCCTTCTTGGAGATCATCCCCTTCGACAACTCATCTGCTCCTCTAAGTCCTAATTTCGGTCTGTCTCTCTGGAGAAAGGGATCGCCCTCTCCCGAGCACTTGCTCTCGTGCACGCGGGGAAGGGAGGGTGTTTCCGGTCTACTTGAAATGTGTGCTAGTAATAAACATTGCTGTTGAAGCATCTTTGCTGCCGTAGAATCTGATTGAAACTAGTGAAACTTAAAACACGGTTTCAGGCTTGAATCAGGCCATCAGGCTGTTTGGGCTCATTAAAATTTTAGATTATGGATGTACTTATAGAAAGAGGTTTAAAGTGATTTTTAGGAAATTTCGAGTATTTCTTCTGGATCAGTGGTTCAATTCTTCTTTTTCCATTGGCAGATAATAGAACAAAAAAAGAATGGAAATAAAACATCTTTTTTCAATTTGTTGCATTATTTGGAATCGTAATTTTTTCGAAAATTAACCGAAAATAACTAAAAGTTGGTGATAAATAATGGAAAATTATCCAGAAACATTCAGTAGGATTTACTATTTTACTTAAAATACTTCAAGTTAAAAAGAAACAAGAAAAGTAAGTATCGACGGTAAAAACAGTTTGGGGTGTTTTCAGACATCCCCCAGAACCATAAGTTGGTCAATTACCTTGGGTTCACGAGAGTTATATAGTCATTTCAATACCACGTTCAAGTTATCGAATTTCGTATTTCTATCTCTCTTTGATGACAATAGACTGTTTTAGTAGAGCGATATATCGTATCGATTGCCGTCCGAGGGCTCTGGTTCCAAACAAACTCTGGTTCAATGTAATTTCCCCATAAGCGAACTTTTGAACGGAGATTTAGGGTATTAAATCAAACAATTAATGCGACCTTGTTGCGATTATGAATTCTACGTCCTCGAAAATGCTTAATTATGCCTGGTTCCTTGACTAATACTGCCGAAATCAATAAGATATTACAGATTAAATGTTGCATTTGTAGGTTAGAATCGCCCTAAATCCCGCCAATTCCACAACAACAACAATAACATTTGGGTGATTCCAACCTCCAAACGCATCGTTTAATCTGTAATATCTTGTTGATTTCGGCAGTTTTACGGGTGGAACCAGACAAAATTAAGCATTTTCGAGGACGGAGAATTCATAATCGCAAAAAGGTCGCATAAATTGTTTGATTTAATACCCTAAATTTCCGTTCAAAAATCCGCTTATGGGGAAATTACATTGAACCAGAGTTTGTTTGGAACCAGAGGCCCTCGGACGGCAATCGATACGATATATCGCTCTACTAAAACAGTCTATAAAAGCTCCTCCAAATCGTTTACACTTGCAAAATAATGTTTCATCGAGCGCTTTCAATTTCCGGGATATAGGCAAAATAAACACCACGGTGTATGAATATTTAACTACCCACTGCATTTGAGCGAGTTGTATTTTCGATTTCTTCTAGTAACCTGGGACCAAATGGGGCTATTGCACACTTTTTCTATACGCGATTTAATAGTCGATTATGGCGTAAAAACCTCACAAAATAACGATTGCGGTACTAAAAACTTCCAAAATCCACTCCTAAACTCAATAAACGCAGTTATTTTCGCGAGCGTAATGGTGGCCGAAGGCACTAACAATGGGAGATTCCCATCTAACAATTCTGAAACTCCATCAAGAAGTGACCAATAAGAGACTACTTTCATTTGACACCGGTGTCACTAGGTGTTGCGGCACCATTTATCGGATGTGGATCATCACTCTGATGACTAATTACTCTGTGAATCATCCTTGTCAACATAGAAAGAGTGACGAAATTAAGATAAGAATCTCCTATTGTTAGTGCCTTCGGCCACCATTACGCTCGCGCAAATAACTGCGTTTATTGAGTTTAGGAGTGGATTTTGGAAGTTTTTAGTACCGCCATCGTTATTTTTTGAGGTTTTTACGCCATAATCGACTATTAAATCGCTTATAGCAAAAGTGTGCAATAGCCCCATTATGTTATGGCTTGGCGGTCCTGTGAAAGACGTTGGATGGTGCGTACTTAAGTATGGTTACGTGTGGTTTTTACCCTCTGTAAGTGCTCATCGATCATCATGAGTGCGGGATTGTGAGGACGTAACATTATTTGGTCCCTGAACAGCCGTTGATAGGAAAAGGGTTGGCAGTGCAGAGGCTTGTCCAGATTTCAATCCGATGGATAGCGCCACTGTCGCTCCTCAAAATTTCAACATTTTTTGGCTGAAATTGAAGAATTTACGCTTAAAAGTCCTAATTTGAGAAACGCCAGCACCTGTAAACATACCTCAAAAAGATACCCTGATAGTTTCAAGCTGAAATACTCTAAAATGAAGCTTGAAATGATAAAATACGAAAATTCTCACACATGCTGAGCGTAGCCAGAGATTTTGATGCCCGGGGCGGAAGTTGAAATATATGCCCCCCCCCCTCTTAATCGCAAGCCAGATATTTCATCGATATAGACGTACGGAATTTCAACCCCCCCCCCCCCCGCTCTAAACTTAATTCTACTTCCATTTCTCTTTTTCTGATTGTTTGCGTAAGAAAATAACTAGGCTTTTTTTCTACGTATTTTGCTTGGAAAAAAATGTAAGAATTCGAACTCGGGGGGGGGGGGGGGGCATAATTTTCGAGATGTATAGGAAAGCGGAACCAACAATATGAATATTCCTAATTTCAAGATATATCGAATGTCGCGAAATCGGGCTCTAAACACATATTTTCTTCGTAGGTATTGAAGTAAAATGAAAAAGTAGAAGAGGGCATCAATAGTTTTTTTAATTTCTTATGTTTCTTAAACAGTAATTATTATTTAATCTTAAAATTACAAAAAATTAAAGGGGGAAAGAAAGGGTTTTCAACCACTTTTTCAATAAATCCCTGTTTTTTTCTTTTTCTCTCCTCTTTTTTCCTCTTTTCTTTTAACCTAGTATGTATAACCGTAGAAAATGATGCCTCCAGAGACTCGATGCCCGAGGCGTGCCCCCCCCCCCTCTGGCCACGCCACTGTTCCCACAAGCCTCAATAAGTGCGAGTAAGGCAGATAGACACACTGTCACTCGCACTCACTCGCACTCACTGAGCAAATGGCGAAACGCATTTCATAATTTACGGATTTAATTCTTAATCGATTTAGCTCGTTTTTGGGCTTAAAATATCCATTAAAATTCGCAGGTGCTGACGTCATTGGATTTTGCCTTTTTTCTTTGGTTTCAATTTAAAATGCCTGAAAACACGACTTTTCCCGAGAGTGACTAGTGGCGATACCCATCGGATGGAAATCTGGAAAAGTTTCGCCTGGAATCTCCTTAAGAATGTCACTTATCGTTCCTATCAGGGCTGCCGTTTTGCGTAGAATCAATGCTATTTTTCTAGTCACCGATGATTCCACCGGTTGAGAAAAGATTACACAGTTCAGTCCAGTGTATGACTGTAATGCACGAAAATACTCTGTTCTGTAATCTTCCCTTAATCGGTGGAAACTCCGTTGATTAATTAAAATATCCGCAAGTTTTTTTAAAGTCATCGACGACTCCACCGGTTGAGAAAAGATTACAGAATGCGAGTATTTCAGCACAGAATACTCTAATCAGAACGGAAACTCTAATTCATTTTGAAACATTCTTTACTTCGGGCCGCCATGTTCGAAAGTGAGTATCTTCGGCAATCTTCGGCAGATCTTCGGCAACTGGCCGAGTTGTGATTGGTTGTATAGCCTGAAAAAGCATGTCCGCCATCTTGAGAAGTGAGTAGGCACAGTTGCCAGTTTGTGCCAGTAAATTCCAAATCTTGTTTACATTGGCTCTTATGGGAGTTTCCCTTCTGATTGTATTATTCTGTGCCTATAGAGTTTGCTTATTGTTCATGGAATAATGTCTGAAAAATTCCAGCTTCGATCCACGGTGCTCTGGATTCCATCGATCCCGAACTCTTTGCATATGCTCATTGCTCATTGCATATTGCATACCCCGAGGGCGCCGACTCACTCGAGAAGCTTAAAATAAGCTACCGGTCGTTCGCTGTTCTGTTCGGGGGATGAAAGGGTGAGCATCTTTAGTATTCCTATCATGTTCGGAAGATTGCGGAGCTTAACAATGCGCCCGCCCGGGGCTGGAATTCCTGGTCGCCGCTCTGTACGGTCCATGCGATGCGCCCGATGTTTGATCGTCAATCAGACACGTAATTAACTTTCAATCACGGGGGGCAATCAATCATTTCCACCGTCGTCCAATTGAATACGCGGAGGAGAGATGCCGAATGAGCGAGATAAAAAAAGAAGCAAAAAAACGGAAGACGAGAAGTATGGAAAGGGGGGGGGTGGTTAGCTGTCGATTTCGCGATACATAGGGGATGTCAAAAAGTAGATTGCATCACGTTAGGGTCTACAGATGACTGCATTCTACCCCGTTATCAGTTGGTGGGTCACGGGTCACGGGTCTCCACTTCTTATTCTCCTTCCCCTCCTCTTTTTTTTATGCTCTCGAGTTCAAGTATTTGCATGAGTTTAATGGCGTGCCTGTCCACGGGTGGGTGCGATGTCTCTTTGCCTGTCACATGATCAATGCCGCACCTCACGTATTTTCAAGACTCTAGAGTCTAGAGTCCCTGTACATATGTAAGGAGTTGAGTCAAGAGGGAAGACTCTAAACAGCCGCTACTTGGCCATTGAGTTTTAGGGTGCAGTTTCAGAGGCTTCATATACTTATGGGATTACTTTCTGAAAGAAATACAATGAGACTGTTGCACACTTCTGCTGCAGGCGATTTAAGGGTCAATTCGAATGTAAACCTCTCCAACTCCGATCTCCAAAAATAACGATGTCAGCACTAAAAATTCACAAAATCTAGGTACCTACTCCTAAACTCATAGAATGCTTTGAAACGCGCGATCGTAATGGCGCCGTTGAGCACTGATTATGGAAAATTCCCATTTCCCAAACTATATAGGTTTATTTCGATTACTTAGTTCTTCATCTACGGTGTTTTAGACGAAGTGTGTTTGAGCACACTGTATTTAATCGCTTTACTTAAAAGTTCATAAAAAGAGAGGACCAGTTGAGAAAAACTTAATCTAGTGTTATCTGTATTTAATCGCTTTAAAAAGTTCATGAAAAAAGAGGACCAGTTGATAAAAACTTGATCTAGTATTATCTATCATCGGCGCACCCCGGGGGGGGGGGGGGCAATCCCCCCCCCCCCCCCCCCCCGTAGGAAGAAAAAAAGGAGGAAAGGAAAGGAAAAAAGGAGAAAAGGAAAGGAAAAAATGAGGAAAAGAGAAAGAGAAAAAAAGGAAGGGGCAATCCCCCCCCATAGGAAGAAAAAAAAGGAGGAAAGGAAAGGAAAAAAGGAGAAAAGGAAAGGAAAAAATGAGGAAAAGAGAAAGAGAAAAAAAGGAGGAGAGAAAAAGAAAAGATGGGAAAGGAAATGAGTTCAAAAAAAGTATCAATGTCATGAAAGATATTTTTCCTTGGAGGAACACATCTTTCCCGACAGCAATATCCTTAATAGTAAATTTCGCTCGATCTTCTTCTGAAATCTAGATTTCCTGAAGACCCCGTCTTTCTATCAGCATAATGAAGATATTTTCGTATTAAGTATCAGAATAGTCTCGGAAAATCTCATTTTTCTCGAGAGCGTTGATTCAATATAGTTTCTAAACAGAAGTAGCCTAATTTTGCGTCTAAGAAGAGCTAAATTTTCAACATTTTCTGGGGGAGGACCCCCAGACCCCCCCCATGTAAAATGACAACTTGGCCCCCCTTACAGAAATCTTGGGTGCGCCCATGAGTATTATCAATATGATCATTCGCTTATTAGCTTCTAAATGAGCTACAGTAAATCTCGATACAATATTATTCTGTGAGTCAATATTACGCTTGATCTGATTTTTTCTGATCATAAACAAGAGGCTTGCTATTTTCCTGGGCAAATCGCAAGCCGAGTGCGATTTGCCGGCGACATATAAGCACAGAATAATACAATCAGAAGGGAAACTCCCATAAGAGCCAATGGAAACAAGATTTGGTATTTACTGGCACAAACTGGCAACTGTGCCTACTCACTTCTCAAGATGGCGGACATGCTTTTTCAGGCTATACAACCAATCACAACTCGGCTAGTTGCCGGAGATCTGCCGAAGATTGCCGAAGATGCTCACTTTCGAACATGGCGGCCCGAAGTAAAGAATGTTTCAAAATGAATTAGAGTTTCCGTTCTGATTAGAGTATTCTGGGACCAAATAATGTTAGGTCCCGAGCATTGAATTGCGTGCATCTTGCGTGCGGTTTCAACCAATCAGAGAGCTTACGCACGGTCATGTGACCGTGCGTAAGTTACGATCGGGACCGAACATTATTTGGTCCCTGTGATATAAGTAGGGGAAGCCCGCGTAGTATCGGACAGCGCCTAGTATCGGACACTCGCAGTTTTGAGGAGCTCTGATAGGTGGCAGCACCAATATTGACTGTTTCCGGTTGTTTTGAATGTACTTGCACATAACAATAACCTTTCAATCATTTCTGTCACGAATTCCGCGCAGTGTAAACAAAAACAAGCGAGTCTCTGAAAAACGTGAAATTTTCATTTCCGCGCGTAAGTTTTGGAGAGCCATAGAGTATCCCAGGTGAGTTTATTTTTAATTTTAAACTGTTCTAACGATCTACCTTGGAAAGTATGGCTCCAAAACGCGTCAATAGTCAACGGTTTCCTCGTCCGTCCTATACATACAGGGTGTACCAGACCACCCGGATAGGTACTTTTTCTCGAAAACGGCTGGGCGTAGAGAGCTGAAACAAAAAATTCAGGTAGGGAATTGACCCCAAAGAATTCAATGAAAATATTTTCAAAGCCCCCCGAGGCCCCCCTGGGGGGTTTTGGGGGGGTTCAAAACACATTTTTCCATTTTTGGCGGGAAAAAGCCTATAAAAGGTACAAAAATAAGTTCAGATCTTGAAAGAACAACTCATTGCCGACATGTTTGTTCCAGTAAATTTTTCCAGAAAACCCCAATTTTTGGGGTTATGGGCCCTTTTGGGGGAAAATTTTCATTCGGCCACGGTGACCACACTATTCAATATTTTTACAAAAACTAAAAACCATCTGAAAGAAGAGATCAAGACCTTTCGATTGATGTGCCACATAATACCTAAAAGTGAAAAATTAAGGCCCCCACTTAGATTCCAAAATTTGGGGGTCTTTGGGCCCCCCCACGTAAAAAAAGTCAAATGGCAAGGTATGGCTTGTGATACATCGGTCGAAAGCCCTTAAAATGTAGAATAAGATGGCGCAATCCAAAATCCTCTACAATCATTACTTTCAAAATGGCGGCCATTTGAAACTTATGGGTGTTCAAAGGTAAGTCCTGGGAAAAGAGTCCAAGGTTGAACGATACATGGATTGAAAGGCCTTAAAAAAAGCAAACGAATGGCGCAAACCGCAAATCAATCCGCCTCATCAATCAAAAGTTATGGTCGATTGAAACTTAAAGGGCTCAATAAGGCCTATTTAAGGCTGCTGAAATTTCAATCGACCATAACTTTTGATTGATGAGGCGGATTGATTTGCGGTTTGCGCCATTCGTTTGCTTTTTTTAAGGCCTTTCAATCCATGTATCGTTCAACCTTGGACTCTTTTCCCAGGACTTACCTTTGAACACCCATAAGTTTCAAATGGCCGCCATTTTGAAAGTAATGATTGTAGAGGATTTTGGATTGCGCCATCTTATTCTACTTTTTAAGGGCTTTCGACCGATGTATCACAAGCCATACCTTGCCATTTGACTTTTTTTACGTGGGGGGGCCCAAAGACCCCCAAATTTTGGAATCTAAGTGGGGGCCTTAATTTTTCACTTTTAGGTATTATTCGGCACATCAATCGAAAGGTCTTGATCTCTTCTTTCAGATAGTTTTTAGTTTTTGTAAAAATATTGAATAGTGTGGTCACCGTGGCCGAATGAAAATTTTCCCCCAAAAGGGCCCATAACCCCAAAAATTGGGGTTTTCTGGAAAAATTTACTGGAACAAACATGTCGGCAATGAGTTGTTCTTTCAGGATCTGAACTTATTTTTGTACCTTTTATAGGCTTTTTCCCGCCAAAAATGGAAAAATGTGTTTTGAACCCCCCCAAAACCCCCCAGGGGGACCTCGGGGGGCTTTGAAAATATTTTCATTGAATTCTTTGGGGTCAATTCCCTACCTGAATTTTTTGTTTCAGCTCTCTACGCCCAGCCGTTTTCGAGAAAAAGTACCTATCCGGGTGGTCTGGTACACCCTGTATACACAAGGTAAACTAAAGGAATTCTCAAGCCAATAAGCCATCTCAAGGAAGTGTTTTCGTTAAGTCTCTGAATTGCACAGAATCCAGATCTTTGCATTTCAAATAGCATCTATACTTACCGTTAAAGCAAGTAAAAATCATAAAATGAACGCGGGTAACCGAATTAAATCTTATCGTGTGTTATTCAGAATGGCTGAGTTTCTACACGCTCCCGGCACCCCCCACCCTTCAACCTACCCCTCCCCTCACCCTCATCACATATGAAACTTATCAGAGCATTACAATTAAAATCATAATACCCCTTTGGACCGATGATCGTAAACAATCCCATTATAAGAGGTAAGTACCTAAAGTATAATGCGTTTCCGACGCGCGGTGCAATCTTGAAGGAATTGAGCGCGGGAAGGAAACAGCTCTTTAAGCGAGGGTAAGAGTTAATTTAAGATTATCGGGTAGGAAGGAAAGGAGCAATCGTAACAGTTGGTCACATACCATTCCCCCTCGTTCCTCACCCACCGCCCGAGCTATTCTAATGATCCTACCCGCGCGAAATCGCGGATCATACATTCATACAGCAAGAGTGCGTTCAGGCGCCTCATATCGGCCTCATATGTAAACTCGCGTACATACGCACATACACTTTCTGTCATAACTGAGAAATTATGCAAATGAAATTGCTTTTATTAAGTTGGACAGAATCTATGACACGAGCGCTGAACCTCCTTTCCGACACGAGTATGGTTTGCCGTATGATTCAGTTAAGTAATGTTAGGCGACAGTGGCGTAGCTGGGGGGGGGGGGGAGTCCAGGGGGCCTGGACCCCCTGTTGAGACCAAAATTTGCCCTTGAAAACGGCAATTTTTTGCGTTTTCAGACAAATTTGACCATATTAGTACCTTTGGACCTCCCCCCCCCCTCGTTGACAATTTTCGGACCTCCGGCCTCCCACCCCCCTAGAAAAATTCCTGGCTACGCCATCTGTTAGGCGTTCTTTTACTTGAGTCCCTTGATGGAATTTTTGTTAGGGAGTTCTAACATTAGGGTCCCTATCCATAGAGAGTTAAGACAATAGTAAACATTGGGAACCGCCATCTTGAAAAATGGGACGCTTTTAAAACAGTTTTTTTTTGCAATTACCTCGCTTCTTATGCTTCCTACGGGGAACAAAATTAAAAATAGCAGCTTCTTTGAAAAAAAAAAAAAATTGTTACGCAAAATTCCATGTGAAAAAAATTAACAGCTTTTGCTTACAGCACGTCGTTTAGGCGCAGGGCCCAAGAAATTTCGGGATGGGGCGGGCTTTGGGTCGTGCCTAAAAATGGCGGATCTGGCCTCACGCAGGTTACCTGCACTTCGGAATTTTGGGAGCACTCTGGGTCCAATAAATGCTCGGTACAGACGGTCCTGCACCCAGATGATTGGTGTGCACCTACGACCATTTGAAAGCACACGTAAACGCTCACCATCCAACGTCTTTCGGAGACCGTCTGTACCAAACATTTATTGGTCCCAAAACTCTACTATGAGTACTTAGGGCCGGTCGAACGTCCACCCGGCTCACCTTAAGTGCTGCGATTAGTTGGTTCACATCTCGTGATATTTATTTTGAGATTAGTTTTTGTGGTGTTGCCATTTTAAAACAGTCCTATGCGGTCCGTTGAGTGGTTACTGACGCTCGTTGAGGTACTTGGATTCGAGGACCATCCGTCGCGAACATTTTTTTGGTCTAGGAGGTTAGGTAGTTTCACCCTTTTCCCCGTAACCCCCCCCCCCCCCGCGCAAGCTACGAAACGCGCCTCATCCTTTAGGCACCATTACCGCGCGTGCCTCATCTCCATTTCAATGCATCGTATGTTTTTTTTTTTTGTTTTTTTTTTTTGTTTTGTTTTTTTTACGAGGAGTGGGGATAACACTGGTACCCTAGGCTGTCCCCCAATGCCCCTTCCCTCTCTTGAGATGTAAGTAAAAAAGCGCAAGATAGTTGGTGGGTTCTCCTTATCCAGATTTTGAACTCAAAATACAACGACATTTTTCGCTTTTACAATTATGATATCAAAATAAATGCCAGAGATACATTAATCGACCCATTTAATTGCTTTCTGTCCCCTTTCTCTTTTCTCTTCCAAGACACCCCTTCCGGCTCACCCCCCCCCCCCACAGGAAGTTCCCCGTTATTTTCTTTTTCAATAGTGGTTCGAATGAATTGGAAGCGGTTTTTTTCCTGGAAAATGCGAAGCATACAGGAAAATATACGAGGAAAAAATTACATAATTTCTCTGATGAAGCAAGAGATGTACTTCCATGTTGACGTTATAGTGGGAGGTGGGACAATATTGTTGTTTAAGTAGGTACTCAGAGTACTCTAAAACAGAGACGAATAGAGACCCAGCACATGCCATGCTTCCCGTGCTCTGAAAGAGTGAGGCTAGTAAAATGGGTTCAATTTTCCTAGAACGGTCTCTCTCTCTCTCGCGCACTCACTGTTGATTTGCTCAACCCATTTATGTCCATTGGGTCGTTACTGACCCACTTATTGTGTTTTTATTTTGGACCAAATTACGGCCAATTTCGCCCAATTTTACATAAAAAAGGATATTTCAACTCGTATCATTTAGCTGGGGCCCAAAAATTTCACATATTTTAATTTTTCAATTTATTCTACTCTAAGATGGTGTTTTTCGAGAAAAACACCAAAAAACACCTAAAATTTTCTAATAATGTTGGGAATATATGGGTTAAGGGGAAAAGTTGGCAAGCGGATTACATTACGCACCATGAAACGCCATCATGAGTGCGAAAAATAGACTATTTTCCTGGAACGGTCACTCTCTCGCACTCCTAATAAATGTCATTCTACGGCATAGGCCCAGGATTATGTTCGTAATTAATCACCGCGCAGATTTTTAACGATGCGCCTTCATTTTGTAAGCTAGTCTAAAACGGTACAGGCACGTACGTATAGTTAACTAGGTACACCTACTTGCTAACCCACAACGCTATCAGATTCAAACCTAAAACTCCCGCAATCCGACCGATGGAATCTGTGCGTCTTACTTTTATGGGTGCGCCTTCACTTTTAAAGATAGACTAAAACAGGACCGTCGCATACGAGGAGGGGTAGGGTGATTCTTATTTTTCAAAAATGGGTATTTTTAGGAACGGTTTTTTTTTTAAAATGTTGTTCTTTGTGGTCTAAGAAATGATCCATAACAAGCATTTTGAAAATAATTGACTCTAAATGGACCCTCAACGGCAAAAACGGCGTAAGTACAAAATATGAATTTTTGGGTGTTTTAATAGTCAATTATGGTGTAAAATAGACACTTTTGGCTCTGAAAGAACTGAAATGTTCATCATTTTTGGCTTATCTGCAGTCCTAATGCCACAAAAGTCCATTTTAAGATATGCGTAAAATGCTCTCGCCGCGCTTTAGTCCAGGCAATGGGTGTTATTGGAAGAACAAATTCCCATCAATGGTTTTTTTTGGCTTAATCGCTTCGTCTTGGTGTCAGTAATGACCACCTAAAAGTCCCCATGCCTAGGTGCTGTGCTAAATTCAGGGGAGGGGGGAAAGGGCCCCAAAATCGATTATTTCGATATACATATATCGAAAACAACGCAAGGTATCAAAAAAATCGATCAAGTTTTTTTGTTTCTGAGGTAATTTCCAACAAGAAAGGTCCCATGTGTTTTTACGCTCTGGCGACGTCTAAGCTCTCAAAAACACGATTTAAGTTTTCGGCGATTTTCAGGAAAATTGATATCACGCCCCGTGGCAACGTTCATTTAACGCAATATTATTTTTAATGATTTCGATCGCCTTACCGTAGCATTTAGAGTGCTCCGATTTTAATAAAATTAGGTATTCGGGGGTTTTTTAGGTCGCTGATTTCATTTATGGAGTCCAAATTTCCTTAAAACGTGATTCAGACAAGCTTTTTGAGCTTTTCTCAAGCTTTTCTGAAAGCTCAAAAAGCTTGTCTGAATCACGTTTTAAGGAAAATACATTTTTTTAAATTTTTCCCTTGACATTTTCCATTTCGTCAACGTGTTCGTAAAATAAAAAAATTCAGAAAAGTGTGTGCCTTGAATTTATTTTCTCTAACAGAAGTAATAGCAAAGTTTACGAAAAATGGTCCACCAGGTGGTACGCCGTATTGTATCACGGCCTAATTGAAGGCGTTTTTTACGAAATGTCGATTAACGGTTTTCTAACATGGCGGGGATAGGACTTGCCATATCTCTTTGGCTTAGTAATCTCTGTGTAGGATAGGGTAAGATTCCGACGATAAATTTTGAAAAATTTAGGCTCAAATCGTGCAATACGAAAGAGCTTTTGATGTAATTTCAGAGATGGTTTAGTTTCCTTGCATTTCCCTCAGGGAAATGCAAGGAAACTAAACTCCCTCACTTGTGTGTGCGTGCCTCACTTGCCTCATCCCGCAAGCCGCCACTGTAAGGTCCATCGCTGCCAAAAATCAGTGTGCGCTTGTTTTTCCCCGCTACCTATTTTATCTCATTTTCACAGACTACCTACTCTTCTATCTCACCTCACCTTATTCCGCATCCCGACATTATTTCTCTCCTTTTTTTTCTTCCTTTCTCTCTTCTTGAAGTAAAGTAAAAGTAAGGGGTCCCTTAGAATCTGTGGCCCTATGCGAAGACTGACTGAAGAGGTGAAACCTCCCTTGGATAGAAAGTAAATTACAAAAGCATGCTGGTCATTGCTGTGGCACAATATATTTTTTATGGAAATAATTTAACAAAAGACAACAAAAATATACAATATAATTATAATTATGTTATAATATGTATGTGTGACCTCAGAACACATTTCTTTGCATGCCAATCTTTTATACTTTATTGAAGGCCACATGGTAACATTTCATGATCAATCCACCGGATCCGTTCTTTCGCTTCCATTGAATCATTGAAGAAGGAATTGGGGGGAGGGGAGAGGGGTGAAGAAATACTTGCAACGCAAAAGTCGTTGGAAATAATATTCATTAAACTCACGTCAGTTTTCTTTAGAATCGGGCATAATTCTCATAATTAAGTTTATTCCCTCCCCAACGATAGAGCAATAATAACTGAACAGTGTTTATAATAAATATGCCTACACAGGGTGACCGGAAAAAAAAAAAGACCCGCCTGTTTTAAAAAACCATAATTTTCGAACCTTGTAACCTATGAATTTTAACTAGTTAATTTATTACTTTCTTAAAAAAAAAAAAAAATCACTCATAGTTAAGAAAAAAAAACATAGTTTTAGTCTCCCTTGTTTGCCACAAAAATCATATTTTTTTTATTTTGAGAAATCCTGGATGGGTCCTTTTTTACGGTCACCCTGTATAGGGAAGACGACAGCGCCCGAGCTGATAAGAGAATCATGGGGAGGACATGGCCGAAAAATGAGTGCAGAAAATAAGATGTGCTCCGCTTCCCACAAATTTTAATTTCACAAAACCTGTAGTTAGTTACCTACTTGTGAACAATTGACGTCGTATGTTTTACTATCTACTTTTCCGGCAAAATCCTCCGTGTCTGTAACCTGTTGGATGACATGGAAATCAATTTCAAGAAAGTTCAATTGCAAAAAGTTTCTGAAACCAGTGGGTCATATTGATGTCAGCATGAATCAAAAGTGCAGACATCGGCATAACATTATTGCGACATCAATGAGTTATAGGTACTCTGTATTCTGTGATACTAGGGTTTAGAATTATAACACTAGCTCACTTTTTCCAGAGTGATAATGATAGAGGTGAGAGAGACAGTCATGGCAGAGGCCCCAGAACTTTACTCCCCCTCAAAGAAAAAAAAGTATTACGATAGTCATAATACTAACAGTGAAGGTAGAATTTTACAGATAGATCTTCTGCAAAATCAAGACCATCGACAATATGATATTATTTCACCAAAGGTAAGTTTCAAGGTAAAACAATAAAAAAAAAAAAAAAACCAGCACAGAGCACAGACACTAAGAGATGTATGCAATTAAGGGGACACATGTATCCTAAGTTATTTCTTTTCCTTTTTTCCGAAGGAGGGAATTTTAAGAACGGGTGAGTTTTGCGAAGCACTTTTTATGTGAGAAAAATCACACATTCCATGATTTCAGCAGAACTATGAACGCTTCTAAGGAAAAAGCATTGCAATACACAATACGCATACAATTCACAAAGTCTCTGCTTTAAGTAATAGTTATGAAAGATGAGAATGAATCGAACTCCTTTTCTTCCTCAAAAGTCTGAGCAGAACGATATTTTGTCTTTTTTAACAGTTGACAGTTTACTTTGCAAAATGACTTGGACTGTAATCATAAACTTCCCTGAAATAGCCTCTCTGGTTGAACTTGCCATACATGAAATCTATAGAGGCTAAGGAGAATTTTTGGAAACCAAAGAGAGCAAACAATTCAGAGTTCTTTCTAGTTGCTATAAAATGAGCCATTGGATTCAGGGAAAATTTCTGCGGTTGGTACATACTTACACAGAAACTATAGTAAATGACCGTTGCAACTTTGATAAAATTTTGGATGATTAAATTAATTTAAATTAAACGAAAGAAATATTAATTTGAATCATCAGTATTATAAACATAGAATACTACACTCCTATGAAGAATTTTATTTGTATTTAAACAGCAGAACAGGCCATGGTAATTCTTGCCCACTTTGAAAAGGAAGTTAATACCACGGTAAAGATTTGACAATTCAAATACTGTTTGGTTTACCTACAGATGACAGGATCACAGGATATGCTTGAGAGAGGACTCTGACTCATGAGTAATCAGTAATTTGAAGAGCAACTTTCTCAAAATTAAAGTATAGGAGTTAGATCCCATAGCAGCAATGACTTGCATGACATTTCAAATTTGTCGCAATTTCCTGACCGGGGTCTGAACGCTGTTTATATGACATTTTATTGCAATATTCCACAGAATATTGAAGAAACATTTATATTTTACCACAACTCTTATACTAAACCCTCAAGATTTTATTGAAATAAAATAGAAATAAAAATGAAATAAAAATGACTCAACAATTTAATTTTTCCCTTGATAAGTTCTAAAACAATTTGTCTGCATTATTGAAGTACCTCGCTATAAAATTGACAAACGTTGTCAACATTTCTAAGACTTTAAATATTCTTGACTTCTCAGGTCGGAACTTTGAAAATTGTTTACGTATTAATTTGTTGAATTCAATTTTCAATGAAAATTCTGTAAAAAAATTGGCGGTAAAGTTAAGTAATAAGTAGATACCTAATTTATTGCAATTATTATAGGACATTTTTATTTTAAACATTATTGCACCCCCCCCCCCCCATCAAATTGAAATATTATGAAAGTCAATGCTACTAGAGTTAACTTGAGAGAATACCTACATTTGACTCTTACAGGCAATGAATGAACTTATGGAGCAAATCTTTTCAAAATCATTTTTTTATGAGTTATATTACTACTCTCTGCATCCAACGGCTCAAATACAGAGGCATAGATTTAAAGTGATGGATTAAAATGAAAGAATAAATTACTGAATTAATCAAGTATACTATGATCAATTGATAGAGGTTTGATGAACTTAGATGAACTTTAAGAGAGTAACTTTGGAGTACTCTTGAACAATACCATCAAAATTACATTACTGTCTCAGCTTTACAGTCAAAGTTTTCTCAAACTGTCGTCTGAGGCAACTTCAACTTGACGACCTCTCAGGGAATGACTAAGATTACAAGGCCCTGAGTGATTGTTAATCATCATGGATAACGAAATAATTTTATCGGAGTGCACTATTTGGAAAAAATTAACATGGAGAAACACACTGATCATAGGGCTGATGAACATGAGGAATTGCACGAGAGACATCACACCAATACCGACATTAAACCCTCGAGACTTAAATTTGCGACAGAAATTCTACAGCTTGGGTGATGATTGTTAAAGTGATGAAGCAAATAAAAGCAATGGATTCAACAAACAAGTAAAATATTTATTATAAATACACATTAAAATCTACAGTATTCCTGCAATATAGTACACAACTACAATAAATAATTGATCATAACTTTTTATGATTCGGAAGAAATTAATTCATAAAAAAAAAAAAAAAAAAAATCAATTTGAATTATGGATTCATAGTGAATTAGGCCGCGGAGGTTCTCCCTCACTTCACTGTTTTTGAAGAATCACCTAAGGCAGGTAATCTTGGACTTTTGTAGGTTTGAGTAGTTTTGAGTAAGTTTGTAAAGTTGGAGAAAATAGTGATATTGGGTTTCAGGTTTTAATTCACCTAAAAAAAAAACTACTAAGATACGTGCCAAAAACAAAACAAAAAATTAAAATAAAAAAATAATTTAGTAAAAGTTTGCTTCTTGTTTAAGGAACAATTTAAGAAAGGAGCCAAAGAGAAAAATGTTAGAATGATAAATTAAAAGTCACACAAAATCAAAATTCGTCCGAAAAGGGGGGAATAAAGGAAAGAAAAAAGAAGAAAAGTAAACATTTCTTTAGAAACTATAGGTGATTTATAAATTTTACAGGAAAATCAAACATACATATTTAACAAATCATACAGTACCTACTTATTATTTACAACTTTCCACAGTAAATATTTTTTTTATTTTATTTTTTTATATTTTCATCAACAAATCACTAAAATATTTCCTTACTGAACTTTTAAAACCATTAACACTGACAAAATTTCTTTCAAATTAATGATGCTTTATAGATTGATATCAATTTGAAAGGGTACAAATTGCACAGACCTAGAACTAAATGCACTTGCAAATAGACAAATTACTCATAAAATAGATAATTTATGTCTATGAATCAAACATGGACTTTGAAAATTAGAGTTGAAACGTTTTCAGAAATGAAGCTTTCTAATTTGTACATTGCAAAACACAACTAACATACAGCGACATGGCGAAAGCATTCTGTGAAGAATTATTCCTCTTTCATCACTTTTGGTCAGACTCACAGAAAAAATAGAAAAAAACACTTTGGTAGCGCTGACAAAACCTTTGGTAGAAAAATGTCCCAGCAAAAGACTTTAGTTGAGCCAACCAAAGGTTCTTTACGCTTAACTAAAGAGATTTTGCTGGGTTATTTTTCTACCAAAGGTTTTGTCAGCGCTACCAAAGTGTTTTTTCCGTTTTTTCTGTGCTGATCTGGTGATAGACAATTTTCATCCCGCTTTCTGATGCAGCAGTTCCTATGCTTTTGACCCCCAAATTGTTCTTTCTTCTTCTTCTTTTAATTACTATTTAGAACATGATCATGCAAAATTCAAAGAAGCGAATACTGAGCTAAACACAGAAAAATCCGGACGCAGAGGGAAAATTTGACAAAAAAAAAAAAGATGCTGAAAAAAACAGCCAATAAAATGTTTAATGTCTACTTCCTACTTGACGCCAAATTTCACCTTACTTTCTCACTCATATTGGAGATGCCAAATAAAAATTTAATCATAATTTACTGTTCCAGACAGTTGAATGTTGATTTCATCAATGAAACAAGAATGAGTCCGATTCGAACTGACTGATTCATTGTTCACTAATTTCACTGTTTCTGTTTCATTGTTTATGAATAGAAATTCAAAGAAAAGTTATTAAAAATTATTAGGATTGAACAGAAAAGCATCTACATACTTGCTGAAGAGCAAACCAAAAAGACAATGAACATGCACAGTTTTGGTCCCCTGGACTAGGACTGAGAACTAAAGAACGCGACCAAGTCGTGAATGAAAAACCAAAAAGAACTGTTTCTTCTCTCAAACAAAAATATGAATTGGAAACCAAAATAGAACATGAGTGCTTGAATCTATTACTTGTTTTCTAGCAGCATGCTATCATCGCCAAATGGAGACATTTTGTAAGAAAAGGAATCCTGTAATTTTCCAGTCAGATGAAGTTAAATGCTGTCGTACGGTCTTCAGCTTGTAGAAACTTTGGGCAAACAAGAAGAAAATTCAACTTTTCAAGCTAATGATCAGACTACAAGGTGATTATCAAGTAAAGACCCTGCAGACCAAAATATGATGCATGAGTTGCCAATATTTTTACCATTTCGTAAAATAAAAAAAAAAAAAAACAGTTTTAACTTCATTTTGCGACCGTAGTTTAAAAAAAAGGGGGGGGCAGGAATATGTAAAAATTGTTGTTTTTGACAGGACAGACAAAGTTACAGAAAAAGAGACTAAATATTTGGTCTGCAGGGTCCTGATTTTCAAATGCCGAATGATTTGACTTTTTGAATATTGAAAATTAGACTTCCAAACCTTAAAAATTGAATTTTTCTTCCTACATTGAGAGGCGGGCTTTTGCTAACTTTTGGTCTGAGCCACTGCAAAAATTACAATAACCATATTAAAAACTTTAGAAACCTTAATGACTCACAAAATTACTCATAAGATAAAGGCATAGTGGTGGAATTACTCAGGTACTACATGAGAGATCCCCTATATGCTTTGAACTTTCCTCTGTGTATTTCTGTAGAGAGAGTGAAAAATTAGACAGGAATCCCCCATAACACATGAGTAGCTCCGCCATTTAATAGCAATGATGACAAAGCTACGCAGATATCACAGGAGATTCCTATCTGACTTATCTCTCTCTGTAGAAACACACAAAAGAAAGCCTCAAATGGAGCTGTTGCAAACTTTTGCTACAGGCTTATTGATAGTTGATAATGGGGTAAAACCCTGTGAAAATAACTAATAGCGCGCTAAAAAAACCACAAAATCTACTCCTAAACTCACAAAATGCTTTCAAACGCGAGACCGTAATGGCGGCCAAGGCCGTTCAAATCTAATGGCAATTGTTTGCTTCTTCTTCTTCTTGTGTGGTGTTGCAAGAACACCTCATGTAGATGCCGCTGATTGGAGATAGGGAAACCCAATGCAAACCGCGGCCTCGGCCGCCGTTACGGTCTCGCGTTTAAAAGCATTTTGTGAGTTTAGGAGTGGATTTTTTGTGATTTTTTAGTGCGCTAATCGTTATTTTTTACAGAGTTTTACCCCATTATCAACTATTAGTAAGCCTGTAGCAAAAGTTTGCAACAGCTCCATTAGAGTCTCTCATAGTATCTGTATAGCTCCGCCATTACAACTTAAACTATAATGTCATTTTGTGAGCCTTCGAATGAGTTTCGTAATTTTTTGATGTGCTCATAGTAATTTTCGCTGAATTTTACTCAAGCAGTAACTTGTACAATCACTTACAGTAAAAGTTAGAAAGAGCCCCGTTGAAGCAAAGTTTGCATTCACAGAGAGACGACTGAACACAAAAGAAAATAAAAAAATACTGAGCCCTTGCCTAAGCTTTGACCAAAGCAAAAATATTAATTGGTTTCACTCAATTTAAACTAAGGCTCCAGACAGTTTCCAAAATCGTTTCCACTCAACCTAGCAAAGCGAATGATTAAATTTGAAAAAAATTTCTCAGAGTACCTTCCTAAAAATTCCATTTAACTCTTCGAATGGTCCATGCTGAATTATGTGTTTCTTTCTCAAATGTTTGTCATAAGAGTTAGCAGCAGAGAAACTTTTGTTCACAAAATTAAAACAAAGAGATGCAACAAAATGTACAATTAACTTTACAGCTACCCAAAGGCATAAGTGACTACACATTCAACTGTAGAGTAACATTCAAATAAACACATTTAAGAGATAATTTTGACTATGATACAATGAATGAGATAATTTACATTTTATCGGGAAATTCTTTTATTTTTTATCGGAAAATCAATTTTTATCAGACACGACGGGCACTTTAGCTTTGTTTGAACTTAAAACAATCCCATATTAAACATTTAACACTGGAATGGCTACCATGACAGAAAGAGTAAATTGAAAGACATTCGCCTGCGGGCCGATCATTAACTTTATTGTTAAACCGATCTTAAAACTGTCTACGAGTGATGCTATTGGTGGAAAATTGTAAAACTTGGCTGTTGCTATGGTAATCATCGTTAAGAGTGTCGTTTTATAAAAGGCTATTCATGAGTAACCTTTAAAAAACGGACAGTATAACGATGGTTACCATAGCAACGGCTAAATTTACAATATTCGACCAATAGCATCACTCGTAGACAGTCTTAACGATCGGTTTAACGATAAAGTAAATGATCGGCCCGCTGATTCTACTCTAGTTGCTCTTCTCAGCAATCAATGGAAGCATTTCATGGAAAAGGGGGGCATAAAATAGAGGACGTGTTCACACTCAAAATTCTTATTTCGTCAGCCATCTAACATACAGGCGTTGAATTTTTTTTTTTTTTTTTATTCTTCACGAGTCAACAAATAACAGAAAAATATTAACAGAAGTAATTGAATGATTGATTCCCATTGAAAAATGAAAATGAAATGGGACATTTTGAAACGTTGGATTCCACTTTCATCTATACGTTAGATGACTGACAATTTGAGGATTTGGGCGCAAGAAAGACACTTCTCTGTTGCAGTGTGTTTCATCATCTCATTTTCTGAAGCGTTTTGTTATTATCCGGAATCCGCACTGGTGCAATAACCCGGAGCTTTTGGAGCTGCTCCGAAGCTGTTTGGTGAAGCACCGGTCACGTGCAGAAGCTCCAGAGCTCCAGCTCCAGTGCATCGGTCTTCAACTCCGATACACTGGAGCTTGCACCGGAGCAGCTCCAGGCGCATCGCACCGCTAATAAAAAAACACTTCAGTGCGCTCCGGTGCTGGAACACCGGAGTAAAAAAACACTCCGGTGCACTGGAGCTGCACCGGTGCGTGCTCCGGAGAATAAAAAAATGCATCATTCTACTTATTTTTTTTACAAAAATGCAAAGATATAATTTTTCTTGGAGATTTCACTAAAAACACCCAGAAGTTATAAATAATTTTCAGTAAAATTTTCAGTAAAGTACAAGCATTTGCTTTCCTTAGAAAGGTAAAATATACTGAAGAGATAATGAAACACAGAACTGGACAAGTGCTCTTCTCGCATCCAAGTCTTTACTTCACAGTGGTATAAACATTAGATCTTGATGAGTTAAACTGGGTCCTCTTTATTTATCTGATGATGAGATTACGCCCTGAAGAGGCTGTCACACACTTTCACTGCTTAGAGTAGAAAAACCAGCAAAAAGAATTAATGATTATTGTACACTGAAAAAACGATACGGTATTGGACACCGTAAATTACGGACTATATAGGTTTACCGAGGGATTACGGGCATCACAACCGTAATCCCTCGGTAAACCTATATAGTCCGTAATTTACGGTGTCAAATACCGTATCGTTTTTTCAGTGTGTGGAAGATAATAGAAATAAAGAGAAAACAAATTCATAAAAATTAGCCAATCTTGCTTTAACCCATATATGCCCAACTTTTTTTGAACATGTTGGGCATGTTGGGTGTTTTTTGGTATTTTAAAACATCACCTTAGAGTTAAAAAAATTTAAAATTTAAAAATTGTGAAATTTTCTGGTCCAGCTAAATTATAGGTGCTGAATGGTCACAACATTGATTTTTTACTTAAATTGGCCTAAATTTACTGTAATATGGTCCAAAAAAAATCATTTCAAGTGGGTCGTTTACAACCCAATGGGCATATATGGGTTAAAATAAAAATTTACTCAGAGAGCCGTAGGTCTTTCGATATTAAATCATCCTCAGGGGCAAGAAAATTGAACAAATAAAAATCAAACAATAAAATCAGTCAAAAAACCGTAAACTAATACGACAAGTATGATGCCAAAAAATATATAATAAGCAAATAAAAAGCAGAGACACAACAAAAAAACAATAACAAAAATAGTAAGTTAGCAAATAGCTAAAGGAGCTTACCATTTTTTTTGTTTCATTTTTTTGTTTTGTTTCTGCTTTTTATATATTTTTGGCATCATGTTTTTTTTTAATAATTGACGTTGTTTCGATTGTTTTGGTTGTTTGACTTTTACGTAATTAATTTCCTTGCCACTGATGATGATTTGATATCAAAAGGCTAATATAGGCTTAAAGGCTTAAGATGATTTCAGGGCCGATTGGTTCACACCGTGGACACCACGTCGCGCTGCTCAAAATGTCAACAGTTTTTGGCTAAAATGACGAATTTTCACTAGCAGCACAAATTTGAGGAACGTCAGCACCTGCAAGCACACTTCAGGAAGATATGCTAAAAGTTTCGAGCTGAAACACTCAAAAATAAAGCTGGAAATTATGAAATACAAAAAGTCTCATAAGCCTCAATGAGTGCGAGTAAGACAGATGGACATATTATCACTCGCTCTCACTCTCACTCACTATAAGCTTAAGGCAAAATGAATTTCATAATTTACGACTTTAATTCTAAACCAATATTGCTCGTTTTGGGCTCAAAAAATCCATACAAAAATTTTGCAAGAGCTAACGTTCTGAATTTTGCGTTTTTGTTTGTTTTCAATTTAAAATAAATTTGCTCCAATACATCTTGTTATTTGCAATGTTTTAATTATTGTATAAGCTCCCAAAAATCACCCTTGATGCTTTTAAGAAGTGAAGCGATATTGGCAATGCAACGCAAGTACCTTCAGGGCGGTTCTACCTAATTAGTCACTTCTTCTACACTGGTAGAGGAGATTCATGGAATTAGGGTTGTGCGGTACTGATTTCGGTATTTTTTCGGTATTTAGCTATATCTCTGACTGCAGTTTCTAAACGAGTGAGACTGATAAAACTGCCGTGGGTGACGTAAGTCAGAAGCCAACTAAATACTATGAAACTGTCAAAGTAGCATTTCTGTATCATAATACCTTTGAATTCCCTTAAAGTTATGTAAAATACCGAACTGGCTGATTTTGACGGTATTTTACATAACTTTTAGAGAATTCGAAGGTACTATGATGCGGGAATGCTATGTATCAATACTTTGACAGTTTTAAAGTGTTTAGTTGGCTTCTGGCTTACGTCACCCACGGCAGTTTCATCAATCTCACTCATTTAGAGGCTGCAGTTGCAGCCTGCAAGACAGAGCTAAATACCAAAAAAATACCGAAATCAGTACCGCACAACCCTATTTTCATTGCTACCAACCAATGTTTTATTGATACAACACTTCAAAACCACGCCCACTTTTGTCGCCTACAGGCCGCTGACATTCAAAATACGATTGTCGTCAACGAAAACAAAATTTCTGGCAAAATAAAATACTTCCATCAAATCATATCATCCATCAAGACAAAAGATCAAAGTAGAATAACATTTAAAGCTTGTAAAATGAATGAGTCGGCCTTGACAAAGGACATAGAGATGAATTCTTGAGCAATACTTAATACATACATCCATTGACGTGATTCCAAGGAACTTTAGATCCAAAAAATGCCATCACATAACACTCCTCAAAAACTGCAAGCTTAGTGACTAAAATAAAAATATGCTTGAAAAGATCCTAGGTTTTGATTGTCAGGAGCTCCATCAAATTTTTATTGATTTTATTTCATCAATATCCATTAAGAAATTAAGACATGAGTATTTTCAGACGTTATAACAATCTGTCTGAGACTCTATCTCACTCCATCTTGCAAATTAATAATCAACACTTTCATGAAAATTCCCTAGTCTATACTTTTTAACCGACTTTAATGGTGGATAGCTGAAAATTAAATGAAAAATAGAGGTCACAATGGGTCTGTTGCGTACTTTTGCTACATCAATACGACACATTGTTTCTAATGTAAAATTCGGCGAAAATAACAATGCGCACATTAAAAACTTTCAAAATCCACTCATTAACTCAGAAAATACCTTACATTTTAAACAACCCGCGCTACTCTAGACACTATATCACCGACTTTTAACTACATAGATGGAATCATCTCGTTTATATAAACATGAACAGAACTTGCAAACATTGGAATGTTTCATTTAGATGCGTACATTTCTTATATTATTTTGTAATCTTAGATAAACCGAAAGGATCTGACAGCAAATGCAGCCAATAGTTCATGTATATAGAAGGGAATTCCATCATTTTGTAATTACAATGTTGTTTACTTATGCACGGTGGTTCCGTCTATGTAGTAGTATACCGGTGCAAAGGTGTCTAGAGTAACGCGGGCTGTTTGAAATTGAAGTGATTTCCTAAGTTAATGAGTAGATTTTGAACGTTTTTAATGTGCGCATCAATATTTTCGCCGAACTTTACAAAAGAATCAAGGTTCTATACTGTTGTAGCAAAAGTATGCAACAGACCCATTGTATGATTTTTAGTCTATAAGTTGCCATTTCAAAGAATATACCGTAACTTTTTCAGCTCCGTATTAATGTTCTGAATGCAATATCCTCCAGTGCCAAGTTTATTTTTTCAGTGAGAGTTAAGAACTATCATTTTGATTTTTGGGGCACAATAGGCTGCTAAGAAGATTTCCAAGTTAACTTGTAGTTAGCACTGAAGTGGTTGAAAACATGACTTCAGAAAAAACAACTGGTGGCGTTTAGCGGATTAAAATCTCCCGCAGTTAACCAAGGAATCACGTTACTGGACAACTTTATGCAGAAAGGCATCAACTTTTTGGGAAATCGAAAGCGCTTGATTCTTTTCTGCAAAAAGCTCATAATTTCTAGTTTATTCATGAGTTAAGTAAAACTACTCTATTCTCTTAAAATATCTAACAATCCAAAATTAGGACCCAAAAAATATTCGGGACGGACGTGCTTTGGGCTTTACCTAAAAAAGGCGGATCTAACCTCACATTTCTTTGATGGAGCATGGAAGCGTTGGGAGTGCTCTCAACGTTACATTACTCAGGCCAGTCTAGAGTCTACCTAACTCACCCTAAGTGCTGCAATTCATTCGTTTACCCCTCGTGAATCGTGATACTAATTTTGAGGTTAATTTGTGGTGTCACTATTTCATGATGGACTGATGCGGTCTGTTGAGTGGTGATCGATGCTTGTTGAGGTTCTTAGGGCAGACTTTGGTTCAAGGACCGTACGTTCCGAACATTTTTTGGGCCTTGTTTTCAGGTTGGAAACAGGATTGAAAAGTCGTTTTAAAGTGCAATTTTTCTTCTGTCAGAACCGACAAACCACAAAGAATGCAAAGATTGAGGTTGAGAGATCACTTGTTTGAGAAGAACAAACATTGATCAGAACAATTTCACGATTTCAAAAAAAATTATAAAATTTGCACAAACTGATACAAATCAAGTAAAATTATTCGCCAGCTCAAATTCAACAAGTCTACACAATGGAAACTTGTTAGAGAGTACAAAATACAGCAGTTAATTGATTGGAAAACATCAACAAACTTGCGGTTAGTACGTCCTAAGCAAAGTTGTGTTCTAAGCGTTCTATGTCGTTTCTCGGCTTTGATTTAGAAGAAAAAACTATATGAAAAGAAGAAAGACAGTTGTCAAATGATTTTTTGCACCAATATGCTCCATTGTTCAAAAATGGAAAATCCAAAGTGCAAGTAACAAAATAGTTCATTGCCCAAAATGTTGAATGTAAGTCTCGCCAAAGTACATCTGCCTTTGATGACGCAACACTTCTCAAGACAATTTCCGATTCAAGTTTTGAAACACTGGCGCCGTCAAATTGAGAGGCTGTTTGATCGGAAGAAAAAAATTCTAACACAAAAAAAGTCACTGCTTTGATTTTTCAACGGAAAAAAAAATTCCCAAGAAATTTCACCGAATATTTTTTTTAGCTTAACGGTTTTTTGGCTGTAACAATTGTTCACTTTCTTTACAAATGTACAAACTTTTTAACACAAAAACTTAAAATGTACAAATAAAGTTTCATCTTTATGATTTAAAAAAAAATAAATAAATAATTCACTTTGCTTTTTTGTTCAAGACACAAGTCACAACACTAAAAAATTTGAATCACCATTTTTTTTCAGTCTTTTCATGCTGGTAAAGTTTCAATGAATTCCGTGGGGGAGACAAAAGAAATTGTTCAAAGAGTTGAACTAGCTCGATTCCGTATTTTTCAGTTTTTTACGACTGTCATCATGCCAGACACGCCCATGTTATTTCAGGTTCCCTCCCGACAAACGGTAGATTTCAACTTCTCCGGACAGTTCATCCTAATTTCATGAAGTTATGATTTAAAAAATGATGAGTTTTTTTGCAATGCTTGTAAAAATTTATCGTTTAAAGAATATAACTATTGAAATTGTTACTGGAAAAATACAGATTTTAAAACTGTATGATATGATGATCGGGAATCAATTTAATTTTACCTTTAGAGCGAAATCAATAGTTTTGGATTGAGAAGTAGAACAAAAATAACTGTAAGAAATTAATTAATTCAAATGTAAATTAATTAAAAGAAAAGAATTTGCTGCAGAGAAGACTGTCAGAAAGTAACAGGATTCAATGAATTAAAAAAGATCTTAGGTAATGCGGTTTCAAAAGCACCGATAAAAGAAAATAATTCTACAGTAAAAGCAGCCAGTTCCAAAAACAGAAAAAAATTTAATTCAAAAAGATCGCAACTTTAATAGAAATTTTACTTTGACAAATTACAATTTCAGTTTTTCTCTTGCACTGATAGAAAGAAAAAAAGAAGATGAATTAAAATTTGGAATTGAGATTCATTAATGAACAGCTTTGATGAATAATAGCTTAAATAAAATGAGCTAAAAATCTTTTAAGGGATGAAAAAATTCAGTTTCGTACAGTATGTTGTTTCAGAGCTGCTTCGTTTTCCTTCAGCAGATTTACGATTCTTCCGAGAAATTTTTCTTTCTTCTATTTTCGTTTTCTTCAGATCTGTGAGTCCTTGATCATAGTTCACTTTGTGTCAGATGGAGAGTGCTTCAATAATCAAAACTGATAAAACAAGATTGCGGAATTTATAGACCAAAAGAATTGGAAAGTTTTTAAAATGCAAAATGAAAAATTTAAGTGTGGAAAAACTAAAATCTGGAAAAGCATATTTTCAAAAATAGAAAAGTGCTGAAATGAAAGGCTCGGAAAAAAATGAAGAGCAAAAATTTGGAAAAATTAAAATTTTGTAAAATAAATCAGTAAAAACGGTACTGAAAAGCAATAAATTTCCAATAAAAAAGATTCTTTACAACTTGGGCAAAAAAAGGACGAAATTTCGAGTAAAAAATTTAAAAAGTGAATTATTGTTAAAATTTATGAGAAAAGAAACAAAAGATTTGGAAAAATCCAAGTTTATTAAATATTTAAAACTATATATATGCATGAGAGCATATATATATTAACATTGAAACAACAAGAATAAATCGATATATAACTCAATAAATATTAAAATTAGAAAAGATATCTAAATATCCAGCATTGTTTTAAATATATTTACTAGATTTAACAGTGCACCATGGAAGAAGAAAAAAAAGATTACAGGAGAGGAGATAGCCAGATAGCTGTTGCTGTAGCCGTAACTGAGAATATTGAATTTAAAGCATAATTTAATCATTCAAAGGAAAAAGACAGAAATTGGAAAAGAAGGGAGGAAAAAGGAGGAAAAATCAACAAACAAAACAACTAAACAAAATTAGAAAGTTATTCATGTAAAAAGAGGACCGTTAATGTTCTACGATAAATTATTACTATCGACAAGTTGTGAACTAATCATGTTTTCAGTTTCACCGTTCTCGATGAACTGCGAATCTAATTCAAGCACATTTTCATCACCGTTCCCGATGATTACTGAACTTTCATTGTGGGCATCGTTAAAAAGTTTACTTCGTTTCTCATCACTAACACAATTCTGCTTCATCGAGTTTCTTCTCGAGTCGCAACTACTGGAGGACCTTCTTTTACGCAGGACACGATCCGAAACAGCGCTGGTAGAATTGGACTTCAGCTTGGATGGAGTGAGAGAGACATCCGACAAATTTTTTGGTTCCAAGCAAAAGTTAAGACTTTTTTCATTGCTACCGACTAGTGTCATATTGACAGTCTGGTTGTTCTCTCTGAACGTTGAGTCTTTCGAGCTATCTTCTTTCACGACTATTTCGTTGCTTTCATCTCCGAAAGCTACGTTTTCGTTATCTTCTTGGAATTCTATGCTTGCCGAATGGTAGCCTGAACTTTCCGTGACGTCATTCTCATTCAGTTGATCCGTCGTATTCAGAACTTGATTGATCATACCGAGACTTTTCACATCGTTCTCTTCGTTCAAGATCAATTCATCCTCCATTTCTGGCGCAGAGTTGATCAAGATATTAGAAAGGATTTTACTATCTCTCATTCGATCGTTGACTGTAAACTGATGGTCTACAATCTGATATTTACCAACTTCAGGAGTATCTTCAATTGACGAGTCTTTATTGGAATATAGTACTAAATTTGAATACGACTGATTGGAATTTGAATCTTCCATCATTTCTTTATCAACGCTATTGCCATCGAGAACGTACTGGAAACCAGGCACGTCTTCACTTTCACCCAAACAGTGTTTGAGAGCATCACTTTCACTTATGTTATCATGTTTCGACTCTTTTGATGACTGGAGCGAACTGAAATTATCCATTTCTACAATCCTATTGCCCATCATGGCTTCCAGCGCTTGCTCGACCGACATCGAGTCGGAATTGTTGGACTTGTTTTTGACGAGAACCACATTTCTCGTCGCCCCGTTCATTAGATTATGCGACTGATCCATGCTGGCATCGATTCCATGCAATTGTGCTTCTTCGCTGACATAAACGTACTCGACGCTTGTTGAATTCATCAGATGAGATTCGTTGGGGCCGATATTTGAGATCTCCATTTCGTTATTCTGCATCAGTTCTATGCTTTCGATATTTGATTGTCTCGGTTTCAACATTTTCTCTTCTTTCGCTTCGCTTTCATCGCACATTATTGCGAGTGCTTCATAAGCGTGGCTAGTGCTTGTCAATTTTGAACCCTCTAGCTTTACAGTATTCACCATTGGGGAAGAATTACATTCTTGACTAACCAGGGTTTCTTTATAGATTTTAACAGGTAAACGTTCACGAATTGCTTTGGCAACACTGGATAAGCCACTCCCAGTTTCGATAAACTCCGTGATGTACGATTTTTTAGGGGCTTCACTATCATTTACATGTAAATTAATTTCTGCTATTTTTGTACTATTTTTTTTATTACAACTATTAGAGATCGATGTGACATTGTCAAATCCAGCCTGTTGAGAATCTTGCCACTTTTTCTCTTCGTTCAGCGCTTTCAACGCATCAATTTCTTTTGAAGAAACAACATACCTGACTACCTGATCACCTTTTACTTCCACTAGGACGACCGCATCGGAATCGTCCGACGTGGAAGATTTTAAAGTCTCTATCACGGTTTCTGTGATATCTGACTTATTGACGCTAATTATTGACTTATCACCCTCAATTGTACTGTACACCTCATGAGACTCTGGCTTTGAATACTGTTTAGAACGATCCGCAAACAATTTTTTTGATGAATGCGGTTCGGCGACTAACTCACGACCTTCTTCCGTCACGATTGAACCATCTTGCATTACGACTCCTTCCGTAATACTAACAGAGTCGTCTAAAGTTTCTTCAGTAACCTGAAACTGAAGAGATTCACTTGAACTTAGAACGTCCATGAAGACATCTTCCGTCAGCTGGACATAATTACCGTCCCCGGTGTCAACAATAATTGGCACATCAGTTGGTAACCCTGCAGCTTTCAAGGCTTCTAAGTATTCAGCAGATCCGCTTACTGATGGAGACTTAATATCAAGCGTTCCACCTTTCAGAGGATTTACTTTTTTATTTGAAGGACTATCATCTTTAGATAATAATGAAGCAAGTAAAGGTGACTTTTCCATACTCGCTGTTATGGAATTTATTTTAGGATCATTTGAACAAGATAATAATTTTGAATACCTTGCATCTCTATGCAACATTTTAAAATTGTCGATAATGGCCGAGCCGCTGCACTCGAAATCTTTGAGGGAGGTACTTTGACTCAAATGACTCGAGTTACTATCCAATAATTCTCTATTTGTTGAGCTGACAGACGATATTTGTTGTTTTTTCCTGCCTCGTTTCCGAGGTTCAAAAGTGTTGACTAATTTTGATCTTGTTTCTATTCTGGTATCGCCGGAGCCAAAGTTGCAGTTGTTTATCACAATTGGTTTATTCGGTGGTCTTCCGGGGCCTTGTGCTAGGAGTCCGCGATTATAACTTCCACGACCGCGAGAACCTCTTTGTACTACTTTGTTATTTCCAGAGAGAGACAACAAAATCTGGGCTGACTCATCTTGTGGTAGTCCTTCGTTCATTTCAACAGCAACACTATCAATTTTTGGAGGCGCAATACTTTTCCTTGGGCGAACCACTGAAGACTTTTTGTTGGACTTGACAAAACTGGCCCCTGGGAATAAAGAAAAAAATTAAATTAGAGAGTAAATGTCAACAAATCAATTACAAATCATGAGTTGAACATCAATTGCATCAATTAAAATCAGAAATGGGGATGTTGCAAGAACTTTTTTAAGGCATTTTTTTTAAAAATAGATACAAACTTTGTCAGCCAAGTTCATAGTAACTTTTTCCTTCTTCTTCAAGGTGAGAGTTATCTTGAATAATTCACTCGAACTCCAAGAAACTCAACTTCTTTCGGAACGCAAATTTTTCGCACCATTTTCCCAATATGACAACTTGATTCATGTGTCATGGCGTCCAAAAAACAATTTTTCTACCAACCACAAACTAATAAACGACCTGTAGCTTATCTAGATGATATGAGTGATAAGTGTTTTTTGCCTTGAGATTAGTGAGAACTTCTGGACCACATTAAACACACGAAACAAGGAGCCCAGTAAACTGAACAAAGAAAAAATCCAAAGCAAGTTCTAGCGGTTTCTCTAACCGCGTTGCCATTGAACAAAAATATGCCTGTGAAAATCGGACTCCGAAACCGAAATATCTGCTTCAATAAGCATAGTTTGACAGAAAACAAAAACAGGTCTGTTGCAAACTTTCTCTACACAAAGTCAAACAGTTTCAGAGCAAAGTCAACAGAAAATCAACAGTTACCCTTACCAATAATGCACCCACGTGTCGCAATCAGTTGTGACGAAAATTGTGTAACATTCCAAACTATCTCTCTCTCCCATGACCTTCATGCAAAGCCACAGTGGCATCAATTCAGCGTTGGCTGGGGGGGGGGGGGGGGCAGAGTCGGGGAAAAGTGATGATTTTTTTTTTTTTTTTTTGCTCATTGGTTTTCGGAGGAAAGGGTTATAACTATAGCCGTCTTTGCACCAGACACCAGAGCAAGAGAGAAGAAAATCATTCAAGATAGCGTGCAGCCGCATTTGATGTATCGCTGCCGTGGCCTATTCTTAAATTTCCGAGGGCACCCAAAACGCGCCGGGGGGGGGGGGGGGGGCAATTGCCTCCCCCTGCCCCCCTAATGGCCCCTAATGGGGCTGTTGCAAACTTTTGCTACAACGATTAAGAGTGTTTAAATTAATGTGAAATGGGTCTGTTGCAAACTTTTGCTACAGCGCTGTAGAGGAAACAATCTGATGTAAAATCGCGTGAAAAGTCCCTTGGTGGCATCAGAAAGTCATAAAATGCAGTATGAAACTCACGAGAGACGTTTAATGAAATCCAAGATGGCGGTAAAATATCGAGCAACCTGTATGCATGCACCACGAACATCCAAGGATAGCCAACCTCACAATATCGATCACACCCCAATCACAACGTAAATAAACACATAACCTCTGAAGCTGTGAGGTTGTCAACATTGGCAATCCTTGGATGTTGAAGGTGTATGCATACAGATTGCTCGATATTTTACCGCCATCTTGGATTTCATTAAACATCTCTTATGAGTTTCATAATGCATTTTATGACTTTCTGATGCCACCAATGGACTTTTCAAGCGATTTTACATTAGATTGTTCACTCTCAATCGTTGTAGCAAAAGTTTGCAACAGACCCGTTGTCTGAAAAGTCCATTGGTGGCATCAGAAAGTCATAAAATGCATTAATAAACTCACAAGAGGCGTTTAATGAAACCCAAGATGGCGGAGAAATATCAAGCAATTTGTATGCATGCACCACGAACATCCAAGGATAGCCAACCTCACAATATCGATCACAACCAATCACAACGTAAACAAACACATAACTTCTACCTCCAGTGAGGTTGTTAAAGTTGGCTATCCTTGGATGTTCGTGGTGCATGCATACAAATTGCTTGATATTTCTCCGCCATCTTGGATTTCATTAAACGCCTCTTGTGAGTTTATTATTGCATTTTATGACTTTCTGATGCCACCAATGGACTTTTCAGGCGATTTTATATTAGATTAAACACTCTTAGTTGTTGTAGCAAAAGTTTGCAATAGACCCATTGGCGCCACAGTATAGCCATCTCTTTCTAGAGCTGAAATTTGTATGCAGAGCAAGTGGTCTCACAATGTTTTGCAATCAAAATAGTATTGAAATGCCTTGAGGCATTCATTTCTGCCAAAAAAGTTCACAAAAAAATGTCTCCGTACACGATTATAGCGACGAGAGTGAGATAGCACCAAATGGACGTTATGTGAGTGTGAGAGAGATTATTTGGAACAATTAACAAACTTTCTCGACGAAGGATGTCATCCACTAAAACCGTCAACGGAGAGTATCTACCCTATTGAAGAATCACTTAAAAATAACATTGGATGAATCAGAGAGTTCCAAAATTGACTCACAAACTCAATAAATGCATTTAAACAAAATTCCAAGAAGCAGGCAAATGAGCGGGTCACAATGGGGGAATCCAATATAATCGCAACTTTCTACACTGAGAAAAGTGATTCATCCTAGAGAAAGCTGCAATTAGATGGGCAGTGTTGGAGACCGAAATTGAATTTTTAAACCGGTTTTGAACCGGTACATGTCACCTTCTGATATTCTAGTTCAATTCCGGTTCCGTTCGATTAGCAATGCATAGTTTTGGTTTTGGTTCGGTTCAAAAGCAATTAACTGGTTTAAATTGAACTGTAATTGAATCAAAGATGAATAAATTTGTCAGAAGAAATCTTTGATGAATGATTTTTCAATTTATAAAACAAGCAAGCAATTTACATCCAATTTATGATTTCTTTAGGATCATATAGAAAATAGATGCTATCTAATCCAGTATCTGTTTAGTCTAGCATCTAGCATCATATTTTGCACTTTGAAACCGCATTTACTTCACCATAAATAAAACAGTATCTAAATTTATTTTATCTTCTTCGTCCAGCCGTTTAGACTCCTTTTTATGAGTAGATAGGCAAGATGCAGAGCGACGTATTGATTTCCAATGGAACAGTTTTCAAGTTAAATCAAATTAACGTGACAAAGAAAATTTTGCAAAAATCTAACAGCTGTCTATACCCCCACGGACTGTTTTGGTTCAATTTTCCCATTTTGGTTAAAGAATGCTTCATTACGGTTTACAGTTCCGTTCCGGCTCACGGATTCTTTAAAATTTCGACTTCGGTTCACATTACGGTCAGCAGAAAACGAACGGCCGTATTATACAATTTCAAATGAAAGAATTTGGGTAAAAAACGAGTGAAAAAAAAAGTGATTGTGTGCATTTTACTCCCCACGCCATGCCAGTAAAAAGATAAATGCATATGCTCGGATTTGCTGGCCGGCAGCGCTGCGAGAGCGCTTTTATTCACCAGACCTCCGGCCAGAAGGATGGCTACTTAAGACCGGCCTGGTGGGTGGCGGCCGCATGCGACGGGCGTGGTAGTCAATGTGTTGAGAACTATTAAGATGAATTGAGAACTATAGGCTCACCACTAGCGCTGAGAGGTGGTGAGTTGGATGTCTGAAGAGTCTTGCTGCAGGTAGCTGTTTTTCCATCGTCCAGACTCAACGTCTGCGAGACTTTGGTCTGCGGTAGATCACTCAACACTTCAGCTGTCATCGATGAGAGCCCTTTAACCTGCGTGCAATCAGTGGAGAATTAATTAGACACAAATTATCAAAAAATTGCATTGAACCTTTCCCAAAGAAAGATAACATAGAGTTCGATGCTGCGGTTAATGAAATGATGAGGAATAAAATTTAACGTAGAAAAATCAACAATACGTGCACAAATAAAATTAATACCCACCCACATGATGAGCAATGTAGCAGTGGCTTTCTCCAGTTTTGAAATTATTTATTGGTTTCAGTTCTTTTTTCATAATTTTTGAGTTAATAATGAGCATGATTAGAGCAAAAATGTCCTCAGAGTTAACAACCGTTAATTTCAGTGTTGTGCCTGCTTTGACCTGCATCTGTTTTCCTTCTGTGTTCTTCAACTTATAAACTACCCATCTATTCATACAGTTATGGAGACTCCAAAAATCGCAACCAAAATTCACACAAATTTTTCAAAGCGTATTGTATTGAGACTCGACCAATGAACGTGTTCAAACAGCGACCTCCGAGTTCCAAAATTAAAAAGCGACGAAACATAATTTAGGAATGATTCTTAGGAATTATGGCCAACTCACACGCTAGCTCTACTTGGAGACCTCCCTTCCCCATTTAAACAGCTGTAAACAGGAGTTGCAGTGTTTAAAAATTTTGTTTCCATACTTACGAAACTAACTAACAAGAGGTATCAACTTGAAAGACATAAAAAAAAGATGATAAAACTAGCAGATCTCTCTGCCTAACCAAAACCGAGATGCAATCAATGGAAAGAAAGAATGAGAGTCAAACAGCAGCAGTTGGTACCACTGCAAGGTTCTTTCTTTGCCTAAAACAGTGTTTTTTCTGATATTTCTCAAAAGCATAATTTGTAATGTTTACAAAGGAAGGCAGAACGGCCAAAACAAAATCATGGAGGAGCAACTAACGCAATTAAATATCACATATTTGTGAACAATGGAGAGCTTTGCAGCTTAAATTGACATCAAACTGAGCAGTAAAATTATAGTGGAAACAATGGGTCTGTTGCAAACTTTTGCAACTGATACACAGAGGATCTACGCTGCTGTAAAATCACTTGAAAATAGCGTTGGTAGCATCAGGAAGTTCCGCTCATTTGACCATCCTCTTGGATTGCTCTTAAAATGTCTTTAACGAGTTCCTGAATGGATTTTTGAAACTTTCGATGCTTCCAGGGGCCAATAAATGTACGGTACACACAGTCCTCGGCCCCTAGTCTGCTCTAAGTACTTCAACAAGCATTGGCCACCAGGCAACGGACCGCATCAGACCATTTAAAAATGGCGAAATCACAAAACTAACCTCAAAATAGCACTTAGGATGGGTTGGAGAGGCTCTAGACCCGCCCCAAGTAACATAAAGTTGGGAGCGCTCCCAACATTCTGACGTGCCGTTAAAGAAATGTGAGGTTAGAATCGCCATTTTTAGGTACGACCTAAAGCCCGTTTGTACCGTACATTTATTGGGCCCTGTACATGATTTCCACGTGATTTTACCTAAAAGTCAACCCTCGATAATGATGCGGTAAAAGTTTGCAACAGACCCATTGGATAGTTGATAAAACTTCATATTTTGACTGACTCCTGAAAGACTCACCTCCTGACATGGAACTCACAAAAGATCTACTCCGAGTCATCGCTGAAACTAGGGTAACTAAGACGAGAACACAGTAGGCTAACTAAGGTGTCCCTTATTTTGCCAAATTTGCAATTTTGACACCACATCAGTAGCCATTCCAGCCATTTCGATAGAAAATAAACCTTCCTTGGTCAACCATTTTTCAACCATTTTTCAAAATAAATTAACAATTTTAGCTTTATTTTGCAATTATTTTGATAGGAGATTCTTCTCAGGTATTGGCATTGTCTTGATACTCATTTTAGACTCACATTCACCTTAACTTTGATTTCAACATCAACATTTCTCAGAAGTTGAGGGTTGCCCACAATAGAAGATTCAGGCAGATAATATGTATTGGGAAGAAAATTGAAAACTCTCATTGCTTCTCTATACAAGATGAACAAATAAAAACCTCTCATTGCTTCTCTAGACAAGATAAGCGTATAAAAAAGTCTACTTGCTTCTCTATACAAGATAAACGTATAAAAATGTCTAATCGCTTCTCTACACAAGATAAAGTATAAAAAAATCTCATTGCTTCTCTATGCAAGATAATAGTATAAATAAGTCTCACTGTTTCTCTGTTCTCTATACAAGATAAAAGTATAAAAAAATCTCATTGCTTCTCTACACAAGATGAACATATAAAAAAGTTTAATTGCTTCTCACCTACAAGATGAACAAATAAAAAAGCTTCTTTGCTTCTCTACACAAGATAAATGTATAAAAAACTCACTTTGAAAAATTTGGCTGCATCAAGCAAGGGTCTGAGATCAGCTTCTGTGATACTCGTCTCGCCACAGTACATGAACTCGATGAGCGCTCTGAGTACACAAAATTTCATGTCTTTTAGCATGATGAGAGGATGGTGACCAACTTGAAGTTTCAATAATTCCTGTAAACAGTGAAAAAGGAGGCCATGAGAAAATTTTGGACGGCAAAAAAACTTTTTGGAAAAAATTATGAGAAATTTTTCTGATACACCTTTTTTTAATCCCTCATTACCTTAACCTTTGATGAAGCTCCCCATTGACTCAAACAAGGTCACATGAATATAACAGCGTAAGAGTAAACATAGCCTAAAAATGTCTAACAGCTTTAGACCCATCCAAAAACATTATAGAGGACTGGGCACTGCAATCTCATAACATGGAGGAAAAGTGAAGCAGGTCTTGGCACGGTCTGATGGGGAAGCAGCTTCCCCGCTCGGCAATATGAACCAAATCAACAATAGCTCTTGTGGAGCGTTGCTATTTGAACCGATTATAGTCGATTATTTTTTAGAAAAACAGGGCCGAGTCCCATATATGTTATACAGTATAGCATATAATACATCTTAACCAAAAATTGGTGTCAATTTGAGGCGTTGCGTTGGTTCTTTGAAAAACAGAGAGAAAGTTCGGTCCGTCATTGTTTACTTTGATACACATGTCCACTATGCTGTACTTTCTATCATAAATATCTCGCTGATAAATTGACCGAAACTTTCATTTAAGCTTGCCTACTTGATATTTAATATAAGCTACACATCATGACTATGTGCTTTTTAAAACTAATTGTAATTTGCATTCTTTTGAAACAGTTTTATGTTACGACTCCATAAGCCGCAATGTTAAAATGGTTCGTACCCCCTTGCTCCTTCAACCCGCCCACCACTATGACCGGCTTTATTTCTCAGCGCAAGTTGCCAGTCTTTTTCTTGTGTCTTTGGACTCATTGGCTTAAATTAATTGAGTCGAGAGTTCTCCATCAAATCGAGAATGACGTCAACCATAAGATCATAATGGTTCTCAGCCTTAAGTCGGTACTATCGTTCACAATCACCCCACTCCAGATAACACACAGAGACATCCTCTACAGATAACATTTAGGCGGTAGATTGAAAGAGATCATCTTAGAAGATCCCATAAACAAACGAGATGATTGTTTGATTGTTGAGTTTTGCTGATCCAGCAATGCAATTTACCCGAGACAAATAGAGACGGAGCACTAAATGGCTGCAGCGGAGGCACTCCGAATCCTCGCGATTTCGACAAAACAACAGTCAACGTCGCATAGTGTTGAATGGTGAGCACCCTCCTCTTCACTTCCTGCCCCCCCCCCCCCCCCGTGTTTTCCGAATGTCACCGTTCAACACTATGCGATATCAAAATGTGTTGACAGTTGTTTTACATGCTATTTTGTTGAATCCCCGAAAATTCAGTGTGCCTCAAATCTTCCCTATGTATTTTAGCGTAGTGCTCCATCTCTATTTGTCTCTGCAATTTACTCGTTTACAAAAACCTGCTAAAAAATTAAGTTAAATGCTACAATAGTTTATGCTATAGATACTTTGTTTCTCTACGCGATCAAACAAGATGATCATCTGGACCTATCCACGCAAATCGCTCAGCCATGAAAATCTAAAGAGGAAAGATACAGGGCTGAAGTGTTCAGTGGAACCATCAGAGAGCAACTATTTAAGCGTCCTTTTCAATCGGATTTGACTTTCTTATTCCAAATCCAAGAATTCCAGTCAAATCCAAGATGGCGGAGTGGAAGTGAAAGCGCAACTCGAGGACGATTCAATGAGAATGGATTGCAAATGGCCGACTTGGAAAGTGCTCTTGAGCACATTCCACATTCCACCTTCCAGTTCCAATTTTATTGCGTCATATCCGGAAACGGGCCAAGTGGATTTGGACTACTCGAGGACGAATATTCCAAATCCGCCGTGGAAAGTGGAATTATTCCGAGTCAAATCCGATTGAAAAGGACGCTTTTTGTTTGCTGTAAGCTAAGAAAAAGCCAGGCACATCCTTGCTCTTATCTCGTCAAATACTATCAATTTTTCAATAAAAAACCACAGTAATTTAGACGCACAATTGCCCAGTCACTGCAATTTAAGAAGAGGTATTTTTATTTAAAACAAAATTCAACACTATTTATTCAACTTCAATATTTGAGGTTAAAATTAAGAGAGGCACACTATACAAGCTACACCAATAGATGGCTGATTGATACATGTTACAAGTCCTATCTCAAAAAGTGGCTGCATGAGCAGTCTGATTCTTGTTGTTTGATGAAAATATTCTTAATATCATTTGCATTTTATCAAACGCCCGAAAGCTTAAAAAAAAAAAAAAAAAAATCATTCAGTGTCTAGGCCCAATAACTCGAGCCACGCAAGCCGACCCTTCTCAGCAGCCCAGATCAGCACCTTGGGAACTAGACAGTGGCTACATCATCACCAACTAAACTCTGCCTCCCGTCCATACCTGCTCCTCAGAGAACCTTTATACGGCCCCTCTGTGAAGTAGATAGCTTATTTCTCAGAAGTAGAAAGAACACTGGATGAATACCTCAAAATATGGACTGCACGCAGCAAGAACTGAGCCATGAACCCTGAGAGAATGTGTTGCGCACATAAGGGTCACATCTACAAAGGCTTGAGCCTCCAAAAGCCGACCAAGTCGAGTTGAGAGGTGTGAAGGATGTTCCTCCCACTGCACCATAAATCGTGTGCCGACCATGTTACACACAGATAGTTATCTGAAACAAAGAGACAACTTGTTGAAAACACAAGACTAAACTGTTCTACTGCAAGCCATTTCACTTATAATCCCATTAGCAAACCAAACAAAATATGAGCCAAAGCATATCGGGTGATCCGTAATTAAAGGGCAAAGCAGTCATTAAACAAGGATTTTTCAGCATTTTCCACCATAAAAATTATAGCATAGTAATCGTACGTATCGAGTGTTTCAAGTTGTCATTCCAATAGAAAACCTTACATCCCTACAGAAATTCACTGATGACTCCTCAGGTAGCAAGCGCATACATATCATGGAGATTATCAATGGTTTCTATCGGAATACCTGCTTGAAAGAGAAATACTGCCAATAAAAATTGCACACACTCGATAGCGACCCATGAAAAACATCGAAGCGTCAGGTGTGCCGTGAGCAATCTCAAATTGGACTTTTCAAAAGGTTTAAAGAGATCAAATGCAACATTGCCACAGTGCACTCTTTGTCACTGACATTAAGGGAAAATTTGGAAACTTTGGAATAGATGTTTTGAAGATTTGACACTAAATGATACAAACCCTTGTTTTGAGAATAAGATCGGTACCAAACAAAGCAAATTGTAAACAACCACCTTGATATTTAACAATTCTGGGTCAAGACTTTTGTTGCATGTTCTGTAACGTTTTAGGATTTTTTATCTACCGGAATCCGCACGGGTGCAATTACACTAGAGCAGTTTCGGAAGCTCTGGTGTCTGACTGTAGCTCCAGTGCATCGGACTTCTATCCAATCAGCTGAAGCCTTCACCGGAGCAGCACTAGGTGCAAAAAAAAAAAAACTTTGGTGCAATTTGTCGCAAATCAAAGCGAATAAAAAACCAGCATGGTGCAGCTGAGCACTATTGTGTGCACCGGTGAATAAAAAAAAAAAAACACTATAAATAATAGCGAGATTTAGTGTGGCGCCTTGTAAGTGACCTGTCACTTTGATGAATTGTTTGGTTTCAAACAAGACAATAACCTCAGAATTAAAAGTTCAACTTTAGGTAAAAGACATTTTCTAACGACTCATTCTCTTCCGGTTCATCTGCTAGAGACAATTATTTGAGACTCAAGGCAAGAAATGCATTCTACAAAAATAAGTGATGCAAGGCCTCATTTTGGACACACTTTATTCCCGACTCAGCATGGATTTACAGATGTATCTCATGTTGGCTGATGAGTGATGGATTTTTCTCTGACCGCAGATACTTGACCTAAAATTTTTTCCTTCCAGTCCTTCTCTTAACTTTAAAAGAAATGTCTGAATTGGAAATTAATTGTCCAAAACGGTTTTTCTATTAAAGAGATAGTGACGTTCTTACAGTGTTCACAACCTAACCTATGTTTATAATTTAATGTTAAACAAGTGTTCACTTGGCAAGTCTCAACAAAAGTTGAACCGGAAACATCAACACAGCAAGCAAGCCCCAGGCTGAATCTTTCTATTTGCTTCTCCTAACAGCAACTCTCTCACTAGTATGCTTTGAGGTACACTTTGGTGTCAGGCTCCCCGATTGAAGAACTACTTTCATAAGAGAACTGGAAAAGTAACACTTTACGCCCTTGTGATATATTTTTTTAGATCTATTACAGAGATTAAAGATAATTTGCTTCCCAACTGAGTGTAACATTGGGAAATAACTGAGAGTTTTAAAAATCCAAGGCATTTATGACTTCAAGTTTTGTCATAGGCACTCATCAATCTATTGGCTCTTAAATCACCATAGAATAAAGTAACACTAGAAATAGGTACAGCATTGATCTCCATGGCTAGAATGAAACAGCATTTTTCTAGGCACAAAATTTGACCTCCGTCAAATGAATCTAATAAGAAAAAAAAAACCTGACAGAAAAATTATCTTGAAAATTAGGTTAGGCTACTCATGACAGAATAAGAATAAAACCAAGGAATCGATAGATTCAGAAATGGGGGACGTACTGGAGGCCTGAAAGAATAAAAGCCTGTGTACTTGGTAATGATAAGGGTAGATCCCTTTGCTGGAAAGAGGTATGCTTGTATAGTATTCCTGCCCTGAAAAAAGACAGTTGTGCTATGCTGATAAGTGGCTAGTAATGATAAAACAGTTTGCCGAGTAAAGGTAATTCCTTCCACTGAAAATTTGACATTGAAAGTAGTTCATTTCCTGCTCGCACGAAGGATGGAAGCAAGAAATTTCTCTTCTCACTAAACTAATAAAATACAGATAAATTTAATGAATACAAGACAGCAAGTCTGTGAGCAAATATTTCATTCAAGTCAAAAACAAAATGAAATCAAACTGAGCGAAATTTGAAACAGGCGGAACTTCGAGGGGGACAAAGAATAAATTGAAACGAAAAACTTCCAAAACGGAAGAAAACAAGAACAATAGTGTAATGTTGAATGATGAGCGTTGAGATCACTGGTTGAAGGAATGAAAAGCTTGAGAAAAATCAGGAAAATTTTTCCCCTTAATCAAACAGGCACAGATGAAAAGAGGCTATTTCCAGTTGATGCTTAGAGCTCATTTCACGAAAGAAGGCTGATGATAGATCATGTGGCTCGCTGCGCAAAGATGTGTAAGCGTTCTTGCACATGCGCAAAAACGCAAACTCGTCTCTGCACAGCAAACAAACCCATCTGTCATAGGCCAACTTTCGTGAAACGACCTCTAGCTTTCTGTAAAACTTCTTTTGGAAGGCACTGCAAAATTTCATACAGTGATAACTGAGAAATAGGAGATAAGATAAATAATACTGTCTTGGGACTCCCGCGAATATTTGCACTATGGAAAACCAGGATTGAAAGTGAACACGTTTGACTGTAACTTTTGTAACGGGAGTAAACTTTAGTTAGGATTTACCTCAAATTAACTGCTTCAGATTCAGCATCATTACAACCTGTAGAAAAGCTAGAGGAAAGGCAACTTTAAAGTTTTCCATTTCCTCTGTTCTCTGCACTGCTCCTAAGTTAATGGCTTGGTTCATCACCTTCAATGAAAACATTCACAAGCTTTGGAAAAATGGGTGAAACCAATGCTCACATTAAAAGGCAATCGTGAAAGCGAGCTACAGTTAAACGAGTTGAAAATAGGATTCGTGACTGGATTATAATGAAAGAAAACAACTGGATGGTTTCGAAAATAAACAACAAAAAAATGGTCAACTGCTCCAGAGTCAACTTGACTCGAAAGTTAACACACTTCCAGACTATGGACCCTTCGAAAACACAACATGTTCGTAACATGGAAACAAATACCCGATCACTGCTCTAGAACTAAAGTTTTAGAAGTAATAAACTCGAATTCAAAGCCATCAGCTAGTGTAAATTACGAATTACTACGAGAGAAACGCAACCAAGCTCATCGCACAGGGCTGCAATATTTAATAATAATGACTACACGGTAGGTAGGTCAATTATTACGCATTACCTAACGAAGCAAGTTTCAATCTAATACTTACGAGAATTTCGACGATACTATGAAATTAGAAATCTGTGCCAGATTAATTTAAATATCACAAAATTGGAAGAGACGTCCATTTTTTTTCACTCAACAAGGACCCACTACTACTATCACGAATACTAGAATAGATATATGTAACCGATTGTCATAAATATCACAATCGCTGAGTCGATGCGATGTATCGTGATTTATCGAGAGTAGTCACTGGTTCATTGCGACACCGTATCATACAATCACACCGTATTTTTACCCTCATAAACTTTTTTAAAAAGAACTAACCAAATGCAGATTGCACGAATAGCGCTGCGGTTTATAAAATGAGCACTGATAGCTCAGCTTTTCTGTCGCTCACGCTTCATTTCTTCATAATACGTTTCCTCATTTTTCATGATTCCCCCCAAGGATCCTTATCACCTATCATCACTGAGATGCGAGGTTTTTACCAAAGATTACCCTTCCTTCCCGTCCCGTCCCACCCATTGCATTGCTTACCTCCTCAACGAAGCTTTCTATCCTCAGATATTTTCTCCATGCTGAAAATAAGCAGAGTAGAGATTGCGGAAACGTCTGCTGGAAAGATACGTTTGCAAATAATTGCACCACTTCGAAAAAATGAGCAATAGACGATTGTAAGGTTATACTTAAGTAAGAGTGAGCCTTTTCTTCCTGACGTATGCAACAAGCAGTGCATTTGTGTGTAGGTATAGCATCAACATTTATACGGGATGAGGCGCCAAACCGGGCGAAAAAAAAAGAAAATAAAAATTGAGAATGATTTCATGATTAAAGCACAGAATGGCTCAAGCTAAAAATGTGAGTCACATGGAATATTTTCTATTCCTCCCCCCTCCCACAGAAATCATAAAAATTGAATACATTTATATTTCCTCAATATGATGCCTGTCTTCAAACTTATCTTATCTCACCCCAGTAGTGTAGCCCGGGGGGGGGGGGGGGGGGGTGTTCAAGGTGTCTGAAATTCCCCTGGCACCAAACTGTAGAATTGTTGTCCTTAACCCATACTCACCAAATTTGACCTTTTTTTTGTTTTCTTTTTTTTCCCTTTTCCTTGAATTTAGTGTGAGACAAAATTTCGGGATGAGAGAGCAGTCCCCCCTCCCCCCCTCCTGATGATGTTACTGATTGCTTCTTGAACCATCTTAAGCAGAAAAAATCCCCCTATTTCCTGATACAAGGTCAGCATACAAACATTATTTATTGGAACTTGGACCTTTTAGGTTTAACGTTTAGTTTGTCAGAAGAAACAATGATACTTGAGACAAGTTCTACAACAATCTGTGTTAAAAAGAAAAGAAACGTGATTACTGATTACACAAGGAAAAGTAACTGAAAATTTTATGATCAAGGGAAAAAAAGACTGGTAGAATTTACCATCTGCATAGCTAATTTTGGAGTCTACTAGAAAGTATGGTAAATTTCACCATGATATGGTAAATGCAAAGCACCTTGGAGTAAATTAAGTTACCCAGTTGGTACATTTTACCTTGATCCAGAGAAATTCCTCGCACTTTCTGTCAAACTCCAAAATCAGCTATGCAGATGGTAAATTATACCAATCTTTTTTTTCTGAGATAAAAAAAAAAAATTAATGATCCCTCCTCGATTTCCTCCATTCTAATACCATTATTAGATTTCTTTGAAACTCAAATGTATTTTATTTTCCTATAGATGGTTAGGGAGCCTAGACCCCCCCACCCCCTCCCTTCTGGCCCATCTTCAGGTAAGTACCCATATGCACTCTGATAGTCAAAGTAAAAAAATCAGTATGCCCCTATACCACCGCATTTATAACTGAAAAGTCCAGAGAAAATCAATGGAAATCATAGAAACTCTTATTACTGAATTGCTAAATTTTGTTTTCTTTATTTCTACTGCAAATTACCAAAATTGCTGCAAAATATTACGACTTAATTCTTTACCAGCATTTGTAGTTGATGGCTCAAAAAATCCATTAACCCTTTCAGCACCACGCCCGAGTAAACTCGTTTCTGCGATTAGATCTGCCTCACAAAATTTCAGTTTTGCATTACTATTCACAGCAGTTATGACTTCAAACTGTTGATAGTGTTGATTGAAAAATAATGATTATTAGCGCCTTCAATCCAGTGTGTATGCAAAATCAGCACTGCAGTGTAGGAATATTTATCTACCCGCTTAATTTGAGCGAATGAGATTTGATTTGTCTTCGTAACCTGGTAGTTAAAGGGTTAAGTACCTACTACAGAGGTTTAAGTGAACTGCTACTTAGAATAAATGCTTTTTATGCTATTCAAATTACCCTGTTGCTATCTGCTTTAGAGTTCTAGAATTCTCCGCAGTATTGCACTGGTACAAAAAAGATTACAGTATCCTTTGTTGTACTATAACTATATAATATGTTGGATAAGACCCCTACTCACAACCTTCCCTGCACCGGTGCAATACTGCGGAGAATTCTAGAACTCTACCTATCAGATTGAAAACTTTGTGAATTTTCCCTGGAACTACACTAAAATATGTGGTAAAATATTTTCAAGTTATGAGAAGGATGAATACAAAATGAAAAACTTCTAAGTTCAGCGCAATTTATTATTATCATAACACAGTATGTACAGCAGTATAAATACATAGGTACAAACATATACATAGATTTAAAAATAATACACATGAATAAATGCTTACAGACGTTACTGCAGCATGTAGGTATGTACAAAAATTATACAATCATCAACAGAGTAAAAATCTGTCAGACAGAAAATCTCATATTCTATGTCAATTAATTATAATGGCTTTTGGAAATAAATATAACAGAAAAACTGAAGGAAAAAGAGAAAAAATAACAAAAGTAGGTAACAAAAATTATGCACATTCCGACAAAAACAAGGAGAGAAACCACTTGATAATTGTGGATCCCCTCAAACAAAGATACTTTTTAATTAAAATTGGGAGAGAAGAACTCTAAGATTTCAAAGTCATAAAACATTGCAATAAGCTTAAAGGATTTTTTTTTCTCTCAGAGACAAGATCGATGAGGATGATACATAATGAATTGAAAAAACGCAAGAAGGTAAGGAAATTAGAATAGGAAATATTTCTCACTAGGTCAAACGAACTTTTCCTATGGAAGATGGAAGAAGCGAAAACTCAAATTTGCTCATTCAACAATAAAAACAAAGTTTCATGTTTAACAGTGAAGTGTTGAAAAATTGAAGGAAAAAAAAAAAGAATGCAAAGAAGCAAGCAAGGAGTTGAAAAATCAAACATTTTTGGATGGTTCAAACTTTACATACATTGAGCCAGGTTTGAGCAGACTAGCAGATCAGTAATTGCAGCTCTGTGTTAGGTATTAGAATTTATTATCGAGTAAAGTGGGTACATTTTTCCCCCCTGAATGTATGGCTTGTATTATAGCTTTGTACCAAGACTTCAAGTACTCGATGTGAATAAATAAATAAATCAATCAATCAATTTCAACCTCTTATAAAAGTTGGCTAAAACTGCTGAAAAACTTCAACTTTTCAACGGCAGACCTAAACTTTTGGAGGGGGGGGGGATTCCTTCCAAGAATAACTCAAATTCTTCATTCAGATTGTCCAAGGAATCACCTAAGTAGTCCAAATTTTTGAAAGAGAGAGGTAGGTAAGAGCATGGGCGCACCCAGGATTTCTGTATGGGAGGGGCCAAGTTGTCATTTCATATGGGGGGGTCTGGGGGTCCTCCCCCAAAATTTGAAAATTTAGCTCTTCTTAGACGCAAAATTAGGCTACTTCTATTCAGAAACTATATTGAATTAACTCTCGAGAAAAATGAGATTTTCCGAGACTATGCTGATATTTCGGAAATATCTTCATCATGCTGATAGAAAGACGGAGTCTTCAGGAAATCTAGATTTCGGAAGAAGATCGAGCAAAATTAACAATTGAGGACATTGCTGTCGGGAAAGATGTGTTCCTCCAAGGAAAAATATGCTTCGTGACCAGAGACAAATAGAGACCTTGCACTATTCCTGCGCGCGGTGTCCACTTTTCGTGGTTCAATTTTGTTCGGAACTCATCGAAACAACAGCCAACATTCGCATAATGTTGACTGATGAGCACGTATTTTGCATTCGCCGAGCAAAACCTGTTTCCGTTTCCGGGACCGCGGACCAATCACAGCCTTTTGTTGAGCTTCACCATCCAACATTATGCGAAGGTTGATTGTTGAGGCCGATGAGTCCCGACAAAAGTAGTTCACGAAAAGTGGACACCGTGCGCAACCACGGGAAGAATAGGGAGTGCACGGTCTCTATTTGTCTCTGTTCGTGACATTGATACTTTTTTTGAACTCATTTCCTCTCCCATCTTTTCTTTTTCTCTCCTCCTCTTTTCCTTTTCTCTCTTTCTCTTTTCCTCATTTTTTCCTTTCCTTTTTTCCTTTCCTTTCCTCCTTTTTTCCTTTCATTTCCTCCTTTTTTTTCTTCCTATGGGGGGGCCTTGGCCGCCTTGCCCCCCCTGGGTGCGCCCATGGGCAAGAGTCCTCTGTGCTGTGCCCCCTCTCCTAGACATCCTGTTCAACTGTCTACAGCTCTAATATAATGTCTCATCATATTTTAAGGTAATGTCGTAATAGTAAAGTAAAATTTGTTTTACATGCTCGAAAGAAAAGGCATTCAAAAAGGAAAAGGAGGAAGAGAGATAAATAATGAAACTTAAACAATCGCTATTCTTCTAGCATATTCACTATGCAAGTTCTATTATTTTCCTTACTTTGTCTTCAAAATAGAATACATTATAACAGTAAGCGCGGTTTGCTTGACAGCTCCATATAAATATGTATAACCGAATAAATTAGTAAATCTGAGATGTTAACCAAAATCAATTTTTTAGCCAGACAGTCCTAACTCACTCTGATGTTTTGCAACTAAAAACAGCAGGCAGTTTGGAAAAAGTAAAATTGCACAGGATAAATGAAAAGTGGTTCAAAGTTAGTCTCACTCACAAGCGGCTAAGAATGAGTTTCGTTAAATCACAGATAAGAGTAGAATAAGTAAATGCCTAATAATACATTAACAGAATAATAATGGATAAATGGCTGAATATTGAGCCCATACATGCCCAGAATAATTTGACATTTTTTGAATCTTAGAATTTAAAAATGTCAAAATAGAGAACGTAAGATTCTCTGGTTCAGCAAATTGATATTTATGCTAAAAAATACCAAAATTGGCCTATATTTACTACCATTTGGTCTAAAAAAACGCAACAGGAGGGTCATTAATAATCCAACGGCTATACATGGGGGGGGGGGGGGGGGGGGGAGACTCATATAAAAACTTTTTGTTGGGATTGAAATCAAAACACAAGAACAGTTTTTATCATTGACACAATACATGGAAAGATAGACGAGAGCCTACCAAATACCCAGGAAAAACTTTATTTTATTTAATAATTTATTCATAGTAAATGAATCTAAAGGAATATAGTCAAAGTGACCAAGAAGCAGCTGACCATTGAAAGTTAACATTGAAACTGACCACCTCCATAGCACACCTTCAGAAACACCAAATGTTTCAGAAATATTTTGTTTGTTTTTTAAACACATTTCTGAAACAACTTTAATTTGTCTCTTGAAAAACTGGGAAGCTATTTGCATCTTGAATATTTTTACAAAAAAGTTTAAATGAAATTGCACAATTTCTGCCCAACATTTTTCAAAAATATTGCCAAATAAACTTTAAACCGTTTGTTTGGAGTTCACTTTGTTTGTGATGTGCTATAAATCTGATACTGTCTACAGCGCTGAAGTTCTCTGACGGTTTCCTGCTCTTGCAAAGCAAATGCAATGTTCTCTGAAGCGCTTCATACATGATCAAGCAAGTTTGATCAAACAAGCATTTAATTAACCAAAATCCACCACAAACGGCAAGTGAGCCAACTGTTGCATGTTCAGTTGCTGTTCCATTTGTCAAATAACTGCAGAGAATGTCAAAATTTTGGAAGTGTCAAGTTGGCAATCCTACAATTTTATTGAACCCGTTTGAGCATGCACAACGGCCTCAAGTATGGATGGCATCTTAGCAAGAGTTTGTCACTTAATCAACGCAATCGAGCCATCCTGCAGAAGGTTAGTCAAAAAAGTTATTCAAGGCATATTAACCAAGAAAATGGCTGTTAAAAAAAACCGTGACGATGATGTCATCCTCCATACCTTGTACATTTGCTCCATGAATGTGCTTCGATTAAATCAGTGAAAATATTCAGAAGCACACTCGCAAACACTGTGAATTGTAGTGCACGAATACAAGTAGCACTCAAAACTGGCAACATGATGATGTTATCGGGTCACCATTTCAGATGCATATACGTACATAACGTAAAACTTGTTAAATAGAGCAATTTTTTCCATCGCGAAAAAATCTATGAGAATATTTCATTGAATTTGAAGAATAGAAGGAAAGAACATGCGAAGTCACTTTAGGCATTGTCAAAAGACAACTGACCCTTATTTTTTCTGTGTGGCTCACTCAATATAAGAAATTAAGAGTGAAAAAAATGGGGATGTTTGTAGCTAGGAAAGACAAATATCCCTAATTCTTTTTACTTAAAATGTTTGTTTTTGACTTTTCGAGTGAGGCACATGGCACACATAGATAAACAAAAAGAGTCGGTTACCAAATTTTGACGCCTGAAGTGACTTAACAAGTTTTTTCGTGTTGTCTTTGTTTCGATCATAAGGACCCATGCAACTGACCCAATTCCCCAATTTAAAGAATTCAATGTCTATAAAAGGTTCCTTTAGCGTCCATAAATTGCCCTAATTTTCTGTACATTTAAGCCTGTCATGCAAAATACTGAACATCCCATGGAAGTCTAAAAAAAGGTGAAACCAATGTTATAGCAAAAGTTTCGCAGTCAAAAATTTGAGATTTGTAGCCAATCCTCGTGTAATCAAAACAAACATCGGCGCACCATGCATTCTTGACTGCCAAAACTTTTGCGTTTGCTAGCTCATAGTCGTCTAAGACATGAGACTTTATGAGGACTTTTAAAAAAAAGAAAGTCCCGAGGAACGTCCAATAATTATTAAATTTGGGGAACGCCTGATACGCATCCTTGAATAATTACAGAATTTTTGAGATGTTATTCAGATATTTACAAAATTTTATAACCCCCCTTGAATATTCTGCAGGGCTTTAATGTCAACAGTTTCAATAATGTCCCATGACTTGGATGTGAACTTTGCATTGGTTTCGTTTTCGACATACATCCATGGGATTTTCAGTATTTTACTAGATGGATTTAAACACGAGATAAATCATGTGAAGTTGGTCTTGTTTTTGGAAAACTTTTAAATTTACCAACACTGTCCTTCTCTACTATTAAATTTGGGTCTCCCCCTGCAATAAAACTAAACCGAGACCTAGGAGTTTAGATGAATTTCAGAGCTTCAAGGAATTTTTAGCTCAAATAAATTTTTGACGCATACCCTTACCTAGTCAATTGCTGAGGTATTTTTATAAGCAGGTTAATCATTAAATGTGATGCGCTCTAACAAAGCTGATCTTCTCTTCACTGACAAAAATTGCAGAGGTAACAATACCTCAATTTTCATCCAAAAGAAGATCAGGTTGGTTTGGTCAGAGCGCGTCAAAAATAAAGGACTTTCGTCACATGTAATACTCAGTCTTAACTCCAGCTGCCCTAACCATTTGTTAGTTTCACTTGTATTGCAAGCAAACCATTGGATTGGGAATACAAAAGGGGAACAGAGAGAAAGAAAACTAGAGCAGGCAAATTAAATATTGTCAATCAAAATCTGTATTTTGGTTCAGGTAGGCAACATGAGATGCTTACATTCATTGTGATAAGCATTTCTAGCCTACCTGAATCAAAATGTAAGGAGTCAACGTTCACCAACTGTACTTCAATCAGAGGCGTAGTGTGCAATTTGGCACCGTGGCAGTTCGTCCATTTAAACCCATGAAAAGTATCGAAGTATTGGGTGTTCCGTGAACACCTTTACATTCGACCTAGTACATAGGTTTAAATTGAGAAAAATGCAACGTTGCCAAATTGCACGCTACCCCACTGACCTCAATACCTTCCAGAAAGAAAATTGGGGGAATACTTGAGTATTTTCAAAAACTCACTTCCTGAGGACGTTAGAAAGGTCTCAAGGAAAGTCAGTGAGAGTGTGAAACATATTGTTGAAAAATTAAAAATCAAATTAAAAGTTTTGTAAAATAAATAGATCTAATCGATCAGTGTTCTCCATCTCTCAAGACTAGGGTTGTGCGGTACTGATTTTGGTATTTTTTCGGTATTTAGCTCTGTCTTTGACTGCAGCCTCTAAATGAGTGAGATTGATAAAACTGCCGTGGGTGACGTAAGCCACAAGCCAACTAAACACTATAAAACTGTCAAAGTATTGATACATAGCATTCCCGCATCAAAGTACCTTCGAATTCCCTAAAAGTTATGTAAAATACCGACAAAATCAGCCAGTTCGGTATTTTACAAAACTTTAAGGGATTTCAAAGGTACAGTAAACTCTCGATTTACCGGATTTCAGGGGACCGGCCGAAAAATCCGGTAAATCGCGAAATCCGGTAATCCGAAAACTCGCATTTTTCGCGGCGAAATCGCGGACCGAAAACTCGCATTTTTCGCGGCGAAATCGCGGAATTTTTAGGTATTTTTTCTCCCCCCTCCCCCCAAATTTTCACTGTTTCGACTAACCTGAGCCTGAGGGTTTTATTTACAAAAGCACAAAACATGCGTGGGGGATTAGAACACGATAATTTGGTACTAACCGTTCGTTTGTTGAGTGTTTTTCATTTCTCTTAGCTAAAAATCTCTTTGAAAAAAATCAGCTGACTTTTTCCAAAGAGGTTCAGCCGATCTCGCTGTCAGCCAGCGTTGCCAATGTTGGCAAGTTCTTGAAGTGCCAAAGCCATAAACTACGTGCTTCACGCGTGAGCGCGTGGAGCCAACGCACTACGGGCGGCAACGCTGCGCTGCTGTCAACGCGGGAAAGCAGCGAAGCTTCCCTGCCGCTTGACGCGTTTTTCAAAACACCGCGACTGATGAGTTTGGAGAGTGACTCATGGTGATTCTTTGAGATCGCGGCATCGTGTCACGGAAAAAAACTGCTATATCTGAGCAAAGTCCGGTAAATTGAGAAGAAATTTCTTCTTGGGACCGAGAAAAAATCCGGTAAATCGCGAAATCCGGTAAACCGCGATCCGGTAAATCGAATGAAATTTAACGTTGTTCTTATGGGACTTTTGCCGGGACCGGAAAAATTTTCCGGTAAATCGCGAAATCCGGTAAATCGCGATCCGGTAAATCGAGAGTTTACTGTATTATGATATAGAAATGCTACTTTGACGGTTTCATAGTATTTAGTTGGCTTCTGACTTAGGTACATCACCCACGGCAGTTTTATCAATCTCACTCGTTTAGAGGCTGCAGTCAGAAATATAGCTGAATACCGAAAAAATACCGAAATCAGTACCGCACATACCTACTCAAGACTTTAAACTACTATTTGTTGTTTTTGCACCGTGAGTAATTTCACGAATACTTTTTCTGAGCTCTGCTCAAAAGGCTTATTTTTAAAGGCTAATCAGAACAAAACGGAACACAACAAACCACAATGGAACATTCCAGTTTTTTTACTACAGAAAAAGCATAAACTGCGTTTTCCTTTTTTCTTTTTACCCTTCTTTTTTTCACACTTTTTTTAGCCCTCTTTCTGAAAATTATAGAAGGGCTCGAGCCCCTCAAGCCCCCCCCCCCCCCCCCCCCCCACAGACCGCCACTGGGCATGTCCCGTCCAAATCAAAAGTTATTAACTACAATTACAAGTAGTATAAATGCTTGAATGATTTTAAAAAAAGGAGCAAAACTTCAAGTAAAGCTTTTATTAAATGCATGAGAGGACAAACTTAATATCAAAAGAACATTAAATCCAAGTTACTTGATAACGATTTATAATTTCCATTTCTTACACCATTAAGAAATTGGAAAAAAAAAAAAAAAAAAAAAAAAAAAACAAATTTTTTAAATTACTATTAAATTAAGTACAAATCACAATGAAAAAAAAAATACTGAGTCCAAAACAAAATTAAAATTGAAAAAAAAAAAACTGAGTGATTTTCAATTTACTTCTTGAAACATGACAAGAAAAAATACAAGAATAGAAAGAAAATAAAAAATTAATTACCTACAGCAAATTGAACTGTCAACAGAACAAAAACGCGTCGATCATCAAAAATAAAACAAAACAATCACCGATGGAAAATTGATTACTTCTCTAAATCGTCAGAAGGTTTCTTGTCTTTCCCAGGACTTTTTTGTTTCTTCTGCTCTCTACATGAAATAAAAACAAAAAATAAAGACAGAATATTAATGAAAAACCAAAAAACAGAAAATGTTGACGAAAAGATATAGCGCCGAAAGAAGAAATAAGAACCGAACCCAGTTGCAAAGCTAAAACTTCAACCGATGAACTTGAGATACGCAGAGCCTGGTCAGCAAAACAGATGGCAGAAGTTGAGAAAAAAATAATTTAAAGAACAGCCCTGCAAAAAAGCCCAGCGAAGAATTCAAAGTCCACAAAAGTTCCCTAAAACATCCCAACACTGTCCTCATTACCCTGATGTCTAAGCCCATCTATAGTACGTTTCATTTAAATAGAAGTGTGAGCTCGACTCTTTCCCCTACGAGTTTTACCCTCACTCTCGTACCTGTGATGACTCGAGACCTGTCCCATCGGTCGGGGATTCCGTCCGTCACAATGGACAGTCAGCTATCCAGAGGACAGTCCATTGTGACGGAGCGAAATCCCCGACTTACGGGACGGGCCTTGAGTCATCGCAGGTACGAGAGTGAGGGTAAAACTCGTAGGGGAAAGAGTCAAGCTCAAGCTTCTATTTAAATGGAACGGACGATGGTAAAATACTACTTGGTCCACAAACTTCCGAAACAAGACGAACATAATGTCCACATCCATTCAAGCCACGGGACATTATGGGAATGTTTAAAGTTAAAACCCCTCAGAACGTCAATGAGGTTATTATAATTGGCGAAGATTCGAAACTCATCCTTAAATGATTCAAGAATGTTTTATCATTCTTTAAGGATGTTATTTGAACATTCACAAAGTATCATTACCCCTTAGACGTTTTGTGGGACTTTAATTTCAAACATCTCCATGATGTCCTGTGACTGGAATAGATATTGATACTGTGTTTGCCTTGTTTTGAACGTCCATAGAACGTCACTGGAATAGATATGGATACTGCATTTGCCTTGTTTTGAACGTCCATGGAACGTTAAGTATTCTGCTGGACAGGAATAAAAACACAAAAGAAATTAAGGAATCATTGGGACCTTTTTGGGGTTTACTTTGGACGCCACACTCTTCTCCAGGAGATGCTATAGCAAGAAAACAGTTTCCTTCCTATTAAAAATTCTCAATTTTACACAGGGATTCAGGATCTAATTTGAACTTATACCTAGTAACCAAGAGGCTTCAAACTTCATACAAATGCTAGCCATAAATCCTTAGTGTTAGCCATGCTTCAAGATACCAAAAAAACCCAAAAAATTTGAGCAAACAATCTTAACTGACAGGAGACAGTTTCTGAAGTTTAATGAAAAAGTTCCAGTTCAAGACTTCTATGTTAAAAAAAAAAAAAAAAAAAACTGACGAAATTAAAAACGAATCAAAGGTTAGTGTTGCAAGGATTGGTTACATCTTTGGTTTTAATCATACTATTTTTCATCATACTTGGTGATCATAAAGATTAAGTCATACAACTAGCAGGGCCCCATCTACAGCTTGGTTAACTTCCGCTATTATTATTGATTGTTATTGAAAGACATCACAAGGCTGAAGGTGGTTACGTATACAATGGAAGAACATCAGCAAATCATTTTTGCTGCCACAATAATTGATAAGTTCCCAACTACATATGTTGCACTTTGTCGCCTTAACTCTTTCCTGCGCAAATATCAGGATTTGAGTTTTTTTGAAATTTTGATTAAACCATTCAAAAGAGAACAACTTTAAAAAAACTTTGATGAGTCACTCAACTTTTTGCAAAACGTCCACTTACATTCCATTGAATCCCAAATTAAATTAAGTGGGACAACATGTGTCCCACATCCCCTGAAAGGAATAAGGTGATTACAGGCGAAGTTTGTCTGGATTTCAGCCTGATGGATAGCGCCACTGACGCTACTCAAACAGTCAACATTTTTGGGCTGAAATTGAAAAATTTTCACAAAAAGTACAAATTTGAGAAACATCAGCACCTGCAAACATACCTCGGGAAGATAACCTGAAATTTATCAAGTTGATACTCAAAAATAAGGCAGGAACTTATGAAATACAAAAATTCCTATAAGCCTTAATGAGTGCGAGTGAGGCAGGTAGACAAACTATCACTCACACTCTCTCGCACTCACTAGGCTTATGGCGAAATGAATTTCATAATTTATGGCTTTAATTCAAAACCAATTTTGCTCATTCTGGGCTCAAAATATCCATAAAAAAACTTTGTAGGTGCTGACTTTATTGGATTTTGCGTTTTTTCTTTGGTTTCAATTTACGAAGTGATTATTCGTCGGTACGGTACCGACGTCTAAGCCGTTATTTGTCGGTACGGTACCGACGTCTAAGCCGTTATTCGTCGGTACACCGTACCGACGTCTAAGCCGTTATTCGTCGGTACCGGAAAACTTTTTTCTACCGCTAACTTGACTAAACTGGGAAACTTTTCTCTACCGCTAACTTGGCTTTGCTGGAAACCTTTTTTCTACCGCTAAACTGACAAGCTAACGCCATCTATGACTGCACTGAAAAATGTTGAAAGTATGGTGAGGGCTGGGGAAGATTTTCAATGTACGTCTGTTCAAAACACTTCAGCCTCAACATGTTGTGCTACTGAGACGACTTTGCCCGAAAATGACGGCGAATCTGAGGTAGCCCATCCTTCGGACAACAACATACAAGAGAACAGCCGTGGCCGCTTTCAAAACTTAAAATTCCGAACTAAACTTGTGAGTCGAGGGCGACCTAAGCGGCCGAAGCGGCAGTTGTGCTCCTTCAATAGGACAGCGGCCGATAAACGCAAAGAACCACCACCAGATTCTGATTCCAACCCTGATTCCGACCTTTACTCTAACCCTGAGCCTAACCCTAGCCCTAGCCCTACCCCTAACCCTAGTGCCAACCGTAACGAATATTGTGGACCCACGACACGAAAAAGAGCTAAACGACTGTGAATAATGTTTCGGCTGCTATGCCATTAGATTTTAAATAAGTTTTTTTCAAAAATGTTGTCAATGTATGTTTTTTGTACTTGAATGCCTACCTACTTGTTGTATGAACTTCTTTCTAATTTGACCATGTATGTATTTTTTCGCATGTTTGCATACCTACTTGTTATATTTGACGTGATTTCAATAAACCAAAGAAATTTTCATGATTCAGTTTTGAGTACATTTAAAACGATTCCTTATTAAGTACCCTCATTTCTTGTAAAAAAAAGTTTATTATTGAATTTGCAATTCTTAAAAATACACTCCAGTACCGACCTAACCTGATCCAGTTAGCGGTAGAAAAAAGTTTTCCCGTACCGACGAATAACGGCTTAGACGTCGGTACCGTACCGACGAATAACGGCTTGGACGTCGGTACCGTACCGACGAATAACGGCTTAGACGTCGGTACCGTACCGACGAATAACGGCTTAGAAGTCGGTACCGTACCGACGAATAACGCCATCCTTCAATTTAAAATGCAAAAAACACGACTTTCCCCAAAAGCAACTACTGGCACTATCCATCGGATGGAAATCTGGAAAAGTTTCGCCTGGAATCATCTTAAGGGCGCATGAGTGTGTATAGCAACTTCAAGGTTAGGTATGATGATATTGTAAAAACAACAGCTCATGAGACAACATCAACTAGAATTACTCAAATTTTGAACAAATGTTACTCCGTGATCACACGGTCTAAAGAATCGGTAATCATTTAGCTTACGAAATACTTATTGAGAATGTAACCAAAAGTGAGAAGGAAAAAGTTCCAACCGATGCAACAAGCCTTTTTTGCCAGGTAACGCATTTGTATTAATTTTTTTTAAACAAAGGAATAAACAAGTCCACTGCATTTCGGACAACTGTGAATCTTGAGGAAAAAATGCATATAAATTCTACTATTATTTAGGCAACATCGTTCAGCATAGCAAACAACGAATAAAATTAAGCAAAATCAGTCAAGGATATTAAAAATTGAAATCCATTGAATTTTTTTTTTTTTTTTTTTTTGGAATGTAAATAATTTCAATTAGTAAAAATGTATTTTTAAGCTCTAGCTTTGCGTTTTCATTCAGACACCTGCTACGCCTCCTGATGATGCTTGAAAAATTATAGATTTTGTTTGTCTGTCATATTTGTCGCTGAATTCAAAGTTACCTAACGTGCATCCAACATGTTAGAGTGTGATTTGAAGAATTTAGTATCAAGACCTGTAATATCCAGAGTCCCTGAACGTAGAGGTTATTTCAGAAGTGTAGGAGCACCTAGATGGATAATCTGTGGAATTTTCCAACATTATTCCTCATATCACATGACGGAAATGAATGGAATTGAAATTGGGCTTTGAATTTTCTCTATGGAACGCTTTAAAAGCAAAAAGTTTAAGTCAGAGGTAGTTTTGTTTCGATTTAAAGGAATGAAAATTGAAAATTCGCCAAAGATTATCATTGAACTGTGCCAACACCTCTGAAACAAACTCTGGAGAGTTACGGCAAGACAGTGGGCAACCTCTGATTGGGTGAAAGATTACACCATTAAAAACTCTATGACAATGTAATCTTTGCGTTGAACCAACAGCCCTTAACATGAAAACAATTGTTCAAAATTGCATCCAGCAGAAGAGCCCATAATTTCATTTAACTTCACTCTCTACATATAGGGACTTTAGTAATATCCATTGCAACATTTTCACAATTATGCTGTTTCCCCATTTTTCTTAAACAAATTTAAAGCACATACTTATACCAAATCTTTGCAAAAAATTCGCTGAATTACAGTTCTATCTTGAGAGAGAGAAAGGTCACATTTCAAGCAGTCGGTTTTTTTACAAACAAAGAAAAATTGGATAGTCATGGAAACTATGCAATGAATAATGTAGGTAGATTTGATACTAAACAAGTACACGCTTTATTTACAAAATCAATAAGAATGCGTGTCCTGGCAATATCGCTTCGATTTTAATTTCTTTAATAACACAGCGTGCATTAAGCATCATTATTCATTAACGTAAAATAGAGTTAATCGGTAATTTAAAAAAAGTGTCTACTCATTCTTTAACAACTGATCAAAAAAGGCAGATTCAACAAAAAGATCTCTGAATTTTTGAAAAATAAGACGGCCACACTTGAAAATGTTTCTTTCAACCCATCCGCTTAACAATACCCTGACCTGCCAAGGAGCAAAGAGGAGTAACCATTAGAGTCTCACTGTTAATTGGGAACGGATTGACACATTGAGTGTTTCGTTAAATTTATTAATAGATGGAACTACAGGTATTAAGAGCTTTTGGCAAAATTTTCACTAGACAGCATCACATACTACAAAGGGCACAGAGGTTATCTGAAAATTGTCAACATTCAATTACAGAGCAAAAGGGTCAAATAAGTGATAAAGAAGAACACAGAAACAGCTCATAATTTCAAGTTCATAGAGGGTCAATAATTTACTTTTTTAGTGCAATGTTGTCAGATTTGACTGAAAAAGCTGTATGCTGCTCATGGATTTAAACGACATTTGAATGTCCATCCGACGTAAGGGCGTAAGTCAGAAATCTGACAAACTGACATTGCCATCAATTCCTATATAAAAAATGACGCTCTTTGGATCGATGATGTCGAAAATGCCAAATTCTTAGTAATTTTCAAATTATAACAGAAAAGGTTGAGGCTAGGGTTGTGCGGTACTGATTTCGGTATTTTTTTGGTATTTAGCTATATCTCTGACTGCAGCCTCTAAACGAGTGAGACTGATAAAACTGCCATGGGTGACGCAAGTCAGAAGCCAACTAAATACTATGAAACTGTCAAAGTAGCATTTCTATATCATAATACCTTTGAATTCCCTTAAAGTTATGTAAAATACCGAACTGGCTGATTTTTTTGGTATTTTACATAACTTTTAGGGAATTCGAAGGTACTATGATGCGGGAATGCTATGTATCAATACTTTGACAGTTTTATGGTGTTTAGTTGGCTTCTGGCTTACGTCATCCACGGCAGTTTTATCAATCTCATCACTCATTTAGAATGCAGTCAAAGACAGAGCTAAATACCGAAAAAATACCTAAATCAGTACCGCACAACCCTAGTTGAGGCGTAGATCATAAAAGCCAAGGAATCAGACAATTTAGTTTCCGCTCCTGAAAAGATGAAAAAATCAACTTACGCCTACTTGTCAGATGGACGACGACTTTACACCTTCCAGAACAAAGATTTACTTTATTTCAAAAGATTTAAGGCTATTTTCAAAATTTCATTTTCATCACAGAGCATAGAGAGCTCAAAATTATAGGATAGGGTTGAGCCTTTTTTCATTAAAAGTGGCGGTAGGCACCCAGGCCAAGTTAGAGAACATAAGCTGCAGGGCAACCAAAACACTTGATATACGTGAGACAGCTCATTTCGGGCAGTTTTATGAAAATTATGCATTTAAAGAAACAGTTCCGAGTCGAGCCGAATGAATTTTCAAAAATAATTGTACACAGATTGTCTTAATTGATTGCCTCTGTAACAGACAAACAAAAATCGAGACAAAATCTATTGAGCTCATGATTCAGAGCTTATGTTTCGAAAATCTAATTTAGATAGGTACTGCTTCAGAGAGGAAAGATTACTTGGTATTACAACAAAATCAATCTTACGTGACAGTAAGGTTTGTGAAGTTTATGTGGTTTTAGCATTTCATGGAATTATTTGCATGGCTGATAGAGCCGTGGTTAAAGTTGTGCCATAAGGACTTACACCAAAATTATCAGTCGGCAATCAGTCTTTAATTATCCGTCAGTGTTGGGTATTTTGGTATTTTCCAGTAATGGGGTTCTTGCTAATTTTTCCTGTAAGCTATTGAATAGTTAACCCTTGAGTAAAATCCAGTGAAGAAAATACATTGAGCACATTAAAAAATTATGAGATTCACTCGAGGACTCACAAAATGACTTTAAAGTTAGAGACATTAGGGTGAAGCTATGTAGGTATCAAAGGATATTCCTATCCAATTTGCCTCTCTCTCTCTCTCTCTCTCTCTCTCTCTCTCTCTCTCTCTCTCTCCTCTCTCCTCTCTCCCCTCTCTCTCTCTCTTCTCTCTCTTTTCCCCCTCTCTCTCTCTCTCTCTCTTCTCTCTCTCTCTTCTCTCTCTCTCCTCTTCTCTCTTCTCTCTCTCTCTCTCTCTCTCTCTCTCTTTTCTCTCTCTCTCTCTCTCTCTCTCTCTCTCTCTCTCTCTCTCTCTCTCTCTCTCTCTCTCTCTCTCTCTCTCTCTCTCTCTCTCTCTCTCTCTCTCTCTCTCTCTCTCTCTCTCTCTCTCTCTCTCTCTCTCTCTCTCTCTCTCTCTCTCTCTCTCTCTCTCTCTCTCTCTCTCTCTCTCTCTCTCTCTCTCTCTCTCCAGAGAAATACACAAAGAAAAGTCTCAAATTAGATAGGAATATCCGATGGTACCAGCGTAGCTCCGCTATTATGCCTTTAACTTAAAAATCATTTTGTGAGTCTGTGAGTGAATTTCTTAATTATTTGATAAACTCATTGTAATTTTCGCTGGGTTTTACTCAAGGATGGGGCGTGGGGGATTTGCAAACTTTTGCTATAGAGGATGGTCAAGTTGATTCTTGCATAAAAACCTGTAAAAATGACTACGAATATGCTAAAAAATCACAAAATTCACTCTTAGAATCGGGCTTAGTGGCGGAAAGACACAGGTATCATAGGAGATTCCTACCTAGATTGAAAGATATCTCTGTGTTTCCATAGAGAAAGTGACATAACAGACAGGAATCTCCCATGATACCTGCATTGACAGCCATTACAAACTTGCCGTTACAGCGGTTATGTGAGTTTATTACTAAACTTCAGACTCTCTCAGAGTGATTTTCGTGGTTTTTGCTGTTTTTTACATCACATTGGACTATTTATTTGCTCACAGCAAAAGTTTGCAAGAGACCCATTAACTATTCAATCGCTTACAGCAAAAATTAGCAAAAGCCCCATTCAGCAACACTTGGTAAATTGATATTTTTCAGTATATTAGTATATTTTCGGTAGATTGGTATTTATCGGTATTTGGTATTTTTCGACATACCGACTACTGACTGACTTTCGATAATTTGAACACACAAAATCTAAAATTTTTGATACCTCACAACTCTACTATAAAGATGCTAGACTGGCATAGGCAAACAATTTAATGAAAAGCCAGGAATTACTAACAATACTTTGGAATTTAATCAAAACTGACAGGCAATCAAAGGAAAAACCAATTTCACAGGTGTCACTTTCTTTCAAAAACAAATCATCTCCAGTATTTTTCAGGTGGCCAGAAATTCATTTCAGTAACAAGACTTCCCAAACATTCAAAAACCAAAAGTTGTCAAAAACGACAGGAAATTCCAGTCAGCAGAGGTTTTCAAAACTTTGGATTCATAATTTTAAAATTGGATTAATTCACACTAATCTTTTCCTCGGGCTTTACTCTTCAATTACATCAGGGCTTTACTCTTTAATTAAATCAGGACAGTACCACAAAGTTGACAAAGGACTACCTGGCTGAACAATTTCCAAAAACTCAACTGTGGTAGAGAGGTTTGTTTATTTATTTTTTAAATGATAATCAACTGAAATTGTTGCATTACAAAAGTGGAAAGAAGGATGAAAAATTGGCTTAAGGTGTAGCTAGTAAACAACCAAACTTTTCATAATTTTTTTAAAATGAATGCCATTAAAAATTAGATGATCTGAGTTGATCATAGATACAATTCTGACTCTGGCAACATTGCCTCTATTTTGTTTGCCTCCACATCCTCAGAAGACAAACCATGGAAGTATCTATCAATATCCAATTTATCAAGGAGATGATCTTAACCCTTACCGGTCCACGGCCGTTTTACCCGGCCGACGTAGCAGGTCCGCGTACCTTTTGCCGTTTTTGGGTTATCTCAAAAAAAGTGAAAATATGCGAAGGAAGAGAAGGTTAAGCCAGCTGTCACCGTTGTCGACTGCGAGACTAGTTCCTTAAGTGTTCACCAGAGCCGGCCACACGCTGGACGAGTTGAATACATCCGACATCCGACTGCGACAAGTTTAAACTTTCGTGTCGAATATATCCGACATTGGGCCCAAACGGATTTTTCCTTTTGTCGGATATATCCGACATTGGACCGGAAAGGGTTAAAACTACCGCCTAGATAGCATATAATGAAACAAAACTTGGTTATTTGGTAGCAACACCTCCTGATAAACACTACCGTGTCTACAGTAAAGCCTCAGTAAATCGCAGACAGATAAAAGAGAGGAAAAGTTTCTGAATGAAAAATCAGCTAAATATATCATACAGTATCAAAAGTAAAAGAAGGCAGAATTTCCACATCATTGGAGGAAATAAAATAGGAAACAAATTAATAAAAAATAATTAGAATTAATAAAGAAATGAATATATAAATAAATAAATAAATAAATAAATAAAGACAGAGGAACAAGAGATGGAACAGCTAACCCTCGATCAAAAACCGCAGAAAAAATTTCTAAAGGAAATTTCTAAGACAAGAAAGACAAAATAAATAATACATAGAAGGCATCGTAAAACAACTGACATTACTTTGATTACAGTTAAAAGTTGAATACAAAAACATGAGAATAATTTAAGGTGGATTAAAAATATGGCACAAAAGAACTGAAATAACTAGAAAACTCAACGAAATGTCCAACATTTGATTTCATTACAAAGAATACTGAATAAGAAAGAAGAGATAAAGGGGAGAAAAAGCAAAGAGTAGGAAGGACCTAATTAATTTAAACTATGAATACAATAACATGAGTAGATAATTCATCTAAGATTTTTTAGAATTCTGTATTTACACAACGCAAGCCAAAAAAAAAAAGAGAAAAAAAATAACTATAGAGCCATTATTCTACATCGGAGGGGTCTCTTGAAGAGTATATGGCTGCTCTATAACTATACCTGTTGAGCGATGGGCTATTTTTGCCACTACTTGCAGTCATAACCGAGTCATCACAATATTCTTCTTCTAATTCACCGACTTCCCCGATACAGGATTCTGTTAGGGAGGAGGGTTGATCTAATTCTGGATACTGAGACAGTTTAACTCGTAGTATCCAAGCGTAGGTTCTGTAACGCTTTAGCTGAAAGCAAACGACTGAAATTAGTTCAATTTGTTGCAGAGTGGTAAAAGACATTCAGGCAAAATAAACAAATTTGAACTAGCGTTGGTCAATTCCCAGAAATTTATTTTCAGCAGATATTCCCGGGTGGGCATGTACTTAATTTGTAGGCAATCAATTATTTGTATTTAATATTTTCTAGACTTGCAATAATGCAATTAAGGTGATTCCATGGCAAACTCCCAAAAATTTTAATCCGATAGGTGGCATTACTTGTTGCTGGCTCCGAAAATAGCCGTTTTTTGACTGTGTTTGTCTGTTTTCTGTGATCAGACGAATAATAGACAAAAAATCGGAATGTCAGCACCTGCTTAATTTTTTGCTTGATTTTTTGAGCCATAGACGGGCCAAATTGGTTCTAAAATAAAGGCGTAACTATGCAAAGAAAACATCATGTGTAATTAAGAGTTGTGTCAGTAAAGATTACAGGTGAAACAGAAACCTGTAATCTTTACTGATACAACTCCAAATTACACATGATTTCCTCTCGCAAGAAGATATTTTTTTAAGACCGTGGAATATTTTTTCAGTACCATGAAACTTCCCATAAGAACAATGTAAAAATATGTGGTCAGAGTGAAACTCTTTTCTAAGTGAAACCTCAGTGACCCCCAACCCCTAGCTAGATGAGATATGCAACATCTGCCGCCTCATATTCTGGCAGCAATTTTTTTTACAATGGCAAAGGTCCGTTAAGGCTTAAAATAAAATAAACAGGGACTTACTTCATGATGAAGATAGGCGTCCTTTTCTTTATAATTCTGAACAATTAAGGCTTTAGCTCCCCTTTCCGGTGGATGACTTCTATGTTTCTCCAATTCTATTTCTAGTCGCATTAAAGTTTCGTCATGACTAAGCATTTGCTCTCGCTGAAATACAATTCAAGAAAAAAATGAAAATGAAAATGGTGAAATAACTAACACTAGAGAACAGACACCAAGACAAAAATTTATACGTTTTCATAAACCACTTTCTCTAACGTAGCTATCTTTCAGTATAGACGCCTTCACTTTTGAGTGAAAGCAAAAAAGGAATGCACTTGTTTGATGAATTTCACAGTTTAAGGAATCAAAGTGTTTTCTGTTGCGGCATTAGGGGCCCAAGTATTTGGGGTCATTTTTTGGCCCAACCATAGCCTTTATCCATAATGAGTCTGCTTGTGGGTGGCAGGACAAATTTGTCCAATACATTTCGAACAACTACCTTTTAGTCCAAAGTATTTTGCCAACGTTCAATTTTGCCTAATACTTCTTGTCCAAGTATTCATCGTCTACTATACAAAAACGTCCAGCGTAAACTAAGGCGGATAAACATTTTTGTTCTTAAAGGCGTCTGTCACAATGCAAGAATAAGCAAATCCTCTATTCGGTCAATCCAATGAAAAACTAACTTGAGAGGTTAAAATAAAAAAAAACCAGATCGATTTTATTAAGGTGATTTCTGTTCAAACCAATGGACCTTGTGAAATTTATTTACTTAAAACGAAAATTATTGTAAAGCAATTTTAAAAATTAAACATATATTTGAAAATGTACATGCATCAAATTGTAAAAAGCAGTTTGGCTTGTAGAATATGTACCTACTTAGACTAATTTCTTTATTTTTTTTTTAATAAAACTTCTAAGGAGGAAAAATTACCTTAATATGGATGGACTCTACCTTTGACTAAAGAGATGATTGGCCCATCTTACTGATTGGACAATTCCCTGCGTGGATATTTTTTTTCTGGACGAATTTGACTTGTGGACTTACTAACCTTATGGGCCAAAAATGATATTGGACTAACAGTGCCTTTGGACAAAAAAGATTGGACGAACTGTCTGACAACCTACTTGTGGCATGAGATACCTCAGGATGGTTGTTTTACGTCACATTTTGAGTCTTCTTCTCGAGTTTTTCTTAAAATTGCAAAAAAAAGTATCACGATAACAATGGGTCAAAGAGAAAAAGAGCTGAAAAGTAAGCTTACCAAATTTAATTTTGTATAAGCTGTTGGTAACAAAGGTCTTTGGAATTTCTTTTGAGAACCGACACCACCTGGCAACGGTGGCGCGGAGAAACTTGCACAGACAAAATTAATTGTATCGACCCAAGATTGCAGCTCTTTAGAATCACTGGAGGACAAAAAAGAATAATTGATAGTACAGCAAAAACATAAAAACGGTTTTTTCAGACAAAATAGGTAGAAATACGGATAAACAAGACAACATTTGTGGTTATAATGGACTCTAACTTGAGACTCTTCTTCACACACGTTGACTATTCATACCCTTGAAATTAAAATTATTTTTACCAATTTGGTTTGAAACTTGCAAAATGATTCAACATCATCTTACAGAAAAATGATGATCACGCTTCAATTGCGGGCAATACTGCTGTGCTAAGCAAGAACACCGTAAGTGACAAATGTTACTTAGACTGTTTTTGCAGGGTGACACGGGTCTCCATTTGTATACCAAGTTCCTATTCAGGAGTTTATTACTGTTGTACCTAGTCTCTAAACTTGCTCTAACAAAGGCTCGCTACCCGTCCACGCATTTAGGAAAGGCCGACCATCTTTAGTTAAATACTGGAATCTTTGGAAAGACAAACCATTCGAGGTATTAGAGGGTTTAAGATTGAGGGTGAACTGATAAATGGGAACCCTGAGCTACATTGCAAAAACACTAAAACAGTCCAAGTAACACATGTCACTCACAGTGTTTTTGCTTGGCACGGCAGAATATGTCACCTATTAACCATGATGCCACCAGAAATTTAAAAAAAAATGGTAACTAATGGACACTTTAACCTACATGGATAGTTAGCAAATTAATGAATCATAATGATACCAGAGAGTTAAGTTTCTCTTTAAAAATGTTTTTAATACCATCAAAGAATTCCTGGAGTTTAGGTTGTGGTACCGAAACAGTTTCTTTCATCTAATCATATTGCTACTATGTATTTGATCAAAGACTTCTAATACTATCTAGACTGGACATAACGCCTGCCCATTGAAGCCGATCGGTATGCAACCACGATTACAGTATGTGCTAAGATTTTCGGAAATACACTGATTTAAATGGGAAAATGACTTTTTTGAAAAATTAATTAAAAATACTAAAAAAAAATATTTTTCCATAAAACTTGGTACCGTTTGAAAGCTCATGATATGCAGATTTTGGTTCATAGCTGTATATACTCAACTTTACGTAATCTATGTTATGATTAAAGTTATAATTATTGTTTGTCTTAATAATTTATCGCAAAAATTTTATTTTTTTGAGCTGTAACCATTCAAAAAAAGTACAAAGAAAACAATTTTATGAAACACCCTGTAGAAAACCGGTACCCAACTTTAAGCCTCTGTAGAATGTTTCTCGTTCAAAAATCACGTATAAAACCGGCCTGAACTAAAATCTGCATATCATGAGCTTTCAAATGGTACCAAGTTTTTTGGAAAAATAATTTATTTAGTATTTTTAATTAATTTTTAAGAAAAGTAATTTTCCCATTTAAATCAATGTATTTCTGAAAATTTTAGCACATACTGTAATCGTGGATGCAGCGTAGCCAGGCGGAACATGCGATTTTTGTCCCACTCTTCATCTTCACTTTCCCCGCCCTAAAATCGGCCTTATGTCCAGTCTAGATAGTATTAGAAGTCTTTGTATTTGATTCTATGCTCAGGGTTGCCACTCTTTGCAGGTTCCCAAATTCCCTATATTTTCCCTACATTTGCAAAAAATTTGACACAATAGCAAAAATTAAAAAAAATATTGTAAGCTGTCAGCACATGATCTCTTAAGTGCTTCAAAGTTGATTGCCCAGTTAGTATCGCTACCCACATATCATTTCGCTTCAATAGTTGTAGCCTTACAAATCCATCAAAATCAGATAAGTGGGGGGGAAAAATCCCCTGTTTTCCCCTTTTCACCCGTGAGTGGCAACCCTGCATGTTGTTTAATTTCTTATCTAGACACGTACCATGGCTATCCTAGGCTAATTTAAATTGAATGAATAGATGAAATGAATAGATGAATAAATGAAAAATACCTAGTTTGAAACAGGTACTCTGCTTGATCAGCCGTTTGAAGCCGGAATACATGCTGTTTTTTTCTATAATCTGTTGCTTTGGTTGCTAAGGAATGGTGAATACGAATTGCATTGTGTAGATTCCTAAATCCATGCTCATCTTTAGGTAAATATAATACAAAATCTCTTAAAGTACAATAGAACATCTTCCAACCACGCTTCCCCAGTGGAGCTGAAAAAGAAAAGAAAAATGGAGAATGTTAAGGCAAAATACAAGAGTAGAGTGCAACTGTTTCATTTGCTCCAGCATGCTCTACCCTCTACTTTACTCCCTTTCTTTGCCTCCGAGAAAGCCTCTAATCCACCAATCGTAACTCAACAAGCAGATAGAGCTCACGCATTTGAAATAACCAGTTGACAGATTCTGACAAGTAGCAGTAGCCTCGTTTATGCGAGAGATCTCAACCCGGGTTCTAGAACCTGGGTTCAGCCAAACCCAGGTTGAGATGCTCGAATAAACACTTCGGTTTTCGCTGAACTCGGGTTCGACTCGACCCCGATTCAAACCCGAGTCGAGTCGGTGAACTCAGGTTGAGATTTTACGCATAAACACCTCAGAGTTCAGAACCACGCGGCATCGATGTCACCAAATCGAGCGAGGTTAAACACGCGGCTTATGCAGTCACACTCGTCCGTACCGCACCAAGCATCGCCGCCATTTTCGTAAAAAATGTAAACAAACACAGAGAAGAAGATGAAAGAAATCCGTTGAACTCGAGTTCAAATACACAGGTGTTCATGCGCAGATCCAAGTTGGACCCGGGTTGAAACTCAACTCGGGTTGACTCAACCCAGGTTGAGATCTCTTGCATAAACAAGGCCATTGTCTACTTCCGATATGCATCAAAATAGAACAGTGAGCAGTCATAATTCATAATTCTTTGCTAACCGACCGCTCACCGATGCATTTTGATGCATTTTAGAAGCGGGAACCTGTTGACCCAATACTCAAAATGCGTGAGCTTTAGTTATACTTCCTGCACAGTTTTTACTTTTTCACTACTAACATAGTAAAAAATTGAGTGAGCATTGCAAAAGCACAGAGATTTTCAAGGTATTTTGTTCCGATGCTTGGCCCCCCACGACTAATTCAATCATGATAAACATGAACTAATGGGGCTTTTGCATACATTTGCTATATGCGATTGAATAGATAATTCGAGAGGAAAATCCAGCAAAAATTACAACGAGCACATTAAAAATGATGAAACTCACTCATAGACTCGCGAAATGACTTTAAAATCTAACACGCCCCAATTTCCAAAAGGATCGAGCAAAGTCCTTCACAAAAATTAGGGGTGGAATGTCGAGTTGTGTTTCGTGGGTCTGCTTCTTCGGGAAAATTACTAATGGGGCTTTTGCATACATTTGCTATAAGCGATTGAATAGATAATTCGAGGGGAAAATCCAGCAAAAATTACAACGAGCACATTAAAAATGATGAAACTCACTCATAGACTCACGAAATGACTTTAAAATCTAACACCCCCAAATTTTCCCAAAAAGGGTCGAGCAAAGTCCTTCACTAAAGATTAGTGGGTGGAATGTCGAGTTGTGTTTCGTGGGTCTGCTTCTTCGGGAAAATTACTAATGGGGCTTTTGCCAACATTTGCTATAAGCGATTGAATAGATAATTCGAGGGGAAAATCCAGCAAAAATTACAACGAGCACATTAAAAAAATTTAAACTCACTCATAGACTCACGAAATGACTTTAAAATCTAACACGCCCCAATTTCCAAAAGGATCGAGCAAAGTCCTTCACTAAAGATTAGTGGGTGGAATGTCGAGTTTTGTTTCGTGGGTCTGCTTCTTCGGGAAAATTACTAATGGGGCTTTTGCCAACATTTGCTATAAGCGATTGAATAGATAATTCGAGGGGAAAATCCAGCAAAAATTACAACGAGCACATTAAAAATGATGAAACTCACTCATAGACTCACGAAATGACTTTAAAATCTAACACGCCCCAATTTCCAAAAGGATCGAGCAAAGTCCTTCACTAAAGATTAGTGGGTGGAATGTCGAGTTGTGTTTCGTGGGTCTGCCCTTTGGGAAAATTACTAATGGGGCTTTTGCCAACATTTGCTTTAAACGATTGAATAGATAATTCGAGAGGAAAATCCAGCAAAAATTACAACGAGCACATTAAAAATGATGAAACTCACTATAGACTCGCGAAATGACTTTAAAATCTAACACGCCCCAATTTCCCAAAAAGGGTCGAGCAAAGCCCTTCACTAAAGATTAGTGGGGGGAATGTTTAGTTGTGTTTCGTGGGTCTGCTTTTTCGGGAAAATTACTAATGGGGCTTTTGCCAACATTTGCTATAAGCGATTGAATAGATAATTCGAGAGGAAAATCCAGCAAAAATTACAACGAGCACATTAAAAAAGATGAAACTCACTCATAGACTCGCGAAATGACTTTAAAATCTAACACACCCCAATTTCCAAAAGGATCGAGCAAAGCCCCTTTACTAAAGATTAGTGGGTGGAATGTCGAGTTGTGTTTCGTGGGTCTGCTTCTTCGGGAAAATTACTAATGGGGCTTTTGCCAACATTTGCTATAAGCGATTGAATAGATAAATTTGAGGGGAAAATCCAGCAAAAATTACAACGAGCACATTAAAAATGATGAAACTCACTCATAGACTCACGAAATGACTTTAAAATCTAACACGCCCCCAAATTTTCCCAAAAAGGGTCGAGCAAAGTCCTTCACTAAAGATTAGTGGGTGGAATGTCGAGTTGTGTTTCGTGGGTCTGCTTCTTCGGGAAAATTACTAATGGGGCTTTTGCCAAAATTTGCTATAAGCGATTGAATAGATAATTCGAGGGGAAAAACCAGCAAAAATTACAACGAGCACATTAAAAATGATGAAACTCACTCATAGACTCACGAAATGACTTTAAAATCTAACACGCCCCAATTTCCAAAAGGATCGAGCAAAGCCCTTCACTAAAGATTAGTGGGTGGAATGTCGAGTTGTGTTTCGTGGGTCTGCTTCTTCGGGAAAATTACTAATGGGGCTTTTGCCAACATTTTCTATAAGCGATTGAATAGATAATTCGAGGGGAAAATCCAGCAAAAATTACAACAAGCACATTAAAAATGATGAAACTCACTCATAGACTCACGAAATGACTTTAAAATCTAACACGCCCCAATTTCCAAAAGGATCGAGCAAAGTCCTTCACTAAAGATTAGTGGGTGGAATGTCGAGTTGTGTTTCGTGGGTCTGCTTCTTCGGGAAAAATTTCTAATGGGGCTTTTGCCAACATTTGCTATAAGCGATTGAATAGATAATTCGAGGGGAAAATCCAGCAAAAATTACAACGAGCACATTAAAAATGATGAAACTCACTCATAGACTCACGAAATGACTTTAAAATCTAACACGCCCCAATTTCCAAAAGGATCGAGCAAAGTCCTTCACTAAAGATTAGTGGGTGGAATGTCGAGTTGTGTTTCGTGGGTCTGCTTCTTCGGGAAAATTACTAATGGGGCTTTTGCCAACATTTGCTATAAGCGATTGAATAGATAATTTGAGGGGGAAAAACCAGCAAAAATTACAACGAGCACATTAAGAATGATGAAACTCACTCATAGACTCACGAAATGACTTTAAAATCTAACACGCCCCAATTTCCAAAAGGATCGAGCAAAGCCCTTCACTAAAGATTAGTGGGTGGAATGTCGAGTTGTGTTTCGTGGGTCCGCTTCTTCGGGAAAATTACTAATGGGGCTTTTGCCAACATTTGCTATAAGCGATTGAATAGATAATTCGAGAGGAAAATCCAGCAAAAATTACAACGAGCACATTAAAAAAGATGAAACTCACTCATAGACTCGCGAAATGACTTTAAAAACTAACACGCCCCAATTTCCAAAAAGGGTCGAGCAAAGCCCTTCACTAAAGATTAGTGGGTGGAATGTCGAGTTGTGTTTCGTGGGTCTGCTTCTTCGGGAAAATTACTAATGGGGCTTTTGCCAACATTTGCTATAAGCGATTGAATAGATAATTCGAGGGGAAAATCCAGCAAAAATTACAACGAGCACATTAAAAATGATGAAACTCACTCATAGACTCACGAAATGACTTTAAAATCTAACACGCCCCAATTTCCAAAAGGATCGAGCAAAGCCTTCACTAAAGATTAGTGGGTGGAATGTCGAGTTGTGTTTCGGGGTCTGCTTCTTCGGGAAAATTACTAATGGGGCTTTTGCCAACATTTGCTATAAGCGATTGAATAGATAATTCGAGGGGAAAATCCAGCAAAAATTACAACGAGCACATTAAAAAATGAAACTCACTCATAGACTCACGCGAAATGACTTTAAAATCTAACACGCCCCAATTTCCAAAAGGATCGAGCAAAGTCCTTCACTAAAGATTAGTGGGTGGAATGTCGAGTTGTGTTTCGTGGGTCTGCTTCTTCGGGAAAATTACTAATGGGGCTTTTGCCAACATTTGCTATAAGCGATTGAATAGATAATTCGGGGGGAAAATCCAGCAAAAATTACAACGAGCACATTAAAAATGATGAAACTCACTCATAGACTCACGAAATGACTTTAAAATCTAACACCCCCAATTTCCAAAAGGATCGAGCAAAGCCTTCACTAAAGATTAGTGGGTGGAATGTCGATTTGTGTTTCGTGGGTCTGCTTCTTGGGGAAAATTACTAATGGGGCTTTTGCCAACATTTGCTATAAGCGATTGAATAGATAATTCGAGGGGAAAATCCAGCAAAAATTACAACGAGCACTTTAAAAAATGATGAAACCCCTCATAGACTCCGAAATGACTTTAAAATCTAACACGCCCCAATTTCCAAAGGATCGAGCAAAGTCCTTCACTAAAGATTAGTGGGTGGAATGTCGAGTTGTGTTTCGTGGGTCTCTTCTTCGGGAAAATTACTAATGGGGCTTTTGCCAACATTTGCTATAAGCGATTGAATAGATAATTCGGGGGAAAATCCAGCAAAAATTACAACGAGCACATTAAAAATGATGAAACTCACTCATAGACTCACGAAATGATTTTAAAAATCTAACACGCCCCAATTTCCAAAAGGATCGAGCAAAGTCCTTCACTAAAGATTAGTGGGTGGAATGTCGAGTTGTGTTTCGTGGGTCTGCTTCTTCGGGAAAATTACTAATGGGGCTTTTGCCAACATTTGCTATAAGCGATTGAATAGATAATTCGAGGGGAAAATCCAGCAAAAATTACAACGAGCACATTAAAAATGATGAAACCCCTCATAGACTCACGAAATGATTTTAAAAATCTAACACGCCCCAATTTCCAAAAGGATCGAGCAAAGCCTTCACTAAAGATTAGTGGGTGGAATGTCGAGTTGTGTTTCGTGGGTCTGCTTCTTCGGGAAAATTACTAATGGGGCTTTTGCCAACATTTGCTATAAGCGATTGAATAGATAATTCGAGGGGAAAATCCAGCAAAAATTACAACGAGCACTTTAAAAATGATGAAACTCACTCATAGACTCACGAAATGACTTTAAAATCTAACACGCCCCAATTTCCAAAAGGATCGAGCAAAGTCCTTCACTAAAGATTAGGGGGTGGAATGTCGAGTTGTGTTTCGTGGGTCTGCTTCTTCGGGAAAATTACTAATGGGGCTTTTGCCAACATTTGCTATAAGCGATTGAATAGATAATTCGAGGGGAAAATCCAGCAAAATTACAACGAGCACATTAAAAATGATGAAACACTCATAGACTCACGAAATGACTTTAAATCTAACACGCCCCAATTTCCAAAAGGATCGAGCAAAGTCCTTCACTAAAGATTAGTGGGTGGAATGTCGAGTTGTGTTTCGTGGGTCTGCTTCTTCGGGAAAATTACTAATGGGCTTTTGCCAACATTTGCTATAAGCGATTGAATAGATAATTCGAGGGAAAATCCAGCAAAAATTACAACGAGCACTTTAAAAAATGATGAAACCCCTCATAGACTCCGAAATGACTTTAAAATCTAACACGCCCCAATTTCCAAAAGGATCGAGCAAAGCCTTCACTAAAGATTAGTGGGTGGAATGTCGAGTTGTGTTTCGTGGGTCGCTTCTTCGGGAAAATTACTAATGGGCTTTTGCCAACATTTGCTATAAGCGTTTGAATAGATAATTCGAGGGGAAAATCCAGCAAAATTACAACGAGCACATTAAAAATGATGAAACTCACTCATAGACTCACGAAATGACTTTAAAATCTAACACGCCCCAATTTCCAAAAGGATCGAGCAAAGCCTTCACAAAAGATTAGTGGGTGGAATGTCGAGTTGTGTTTCGTGGGTCTGCTTCTTCGGAAAATTACTAATGGGGCTTTTGCAACATTTGCTATAAGCGATTGAATAGATAATTCGAGGGGAAAATCCAGCAAAAATTACAACAGCACATTAAAAAGATGAAACTCACTCATAGACTCACGAAATGACTTTAAAATCTAACACGCCCCAATTTCCAAAAGGATCGAGCAAAGTCCTTCACTAAAGATTAGTGGGTGGAATGTCGAGTTGTGTTTCGTGGGTCTGCTTCTTCGGGAAAATTACTAATGGGGCTTTTGCAACATTTGCTAAAAGCGATTGAATAGATAATTCGAGGGGAAAATCCAGCAAAAATTACAACGAGCACATTAAAAATGATGAAACTCACTCATAGACTCACGAAATGACTTTAAAATCTAACACGCCCCAATTTCCAAAAGGATCGAGCAAAGTCCTTCACTAAAGATTAGTGGGTGGAATGTCGAGTTGTGTTTCGTGGGTCTGCTTCTTCGGGAAAATTACTAATGGGGCTTTTCCCAACATTTGCTATAAGCGATTGAATAGATAATTCGAGGGGAAAATCCAGCAAAAATTACAACGAGCACATTAAAAATGATGAAACTCACTCATAGACTCCGAAATGACTTTAAAATCTAACACGCCCCAATTTCCAAAAGGATCGAGCAAAGTCCTTCACTAAAGATTAGTGGGTGGAATGTCGAGTTGTGTTTCGTGGGTCTGCTTCTTCGGGAAAATTACTAATGGGGCTTTTGCCAACATTTGCTATAAGCGATTGAATAGATAATTCGAGGGGAAAATCCAGCAAAAATTACAACGAGCACATTAAAAATGATGAAACTCACTCATAGACTCGCGAAATGACTTTAAAATCTAACACGCCCCAATTTCCAAAAGGATCGAGCAAAGCCCTTCACTAAAGATTAGTGGGTGGAATGTCGAGTTGTGTTTCGTGGGTCCGCTTCTTCGGGAAAATTACTAATGGGGCTTTTGCCAACATTTGCTATAAGCGATTGAATAGATAATTCGAGAGGAAAATCCAGCAAAAATTACAACGAGCACATTAAAAATGATGAAACTCACTCATAGACTCGCGAAATGACTTTAAAATCTAACACGCCCCAATTTCCAAAAGGATCGAGCAAAGCCCTTCACTAAAGATTAGTGGGTGGAATGTCGAGTTGTGTTTCGTGGGTCTGCTTCTTCGGGAAAATTACTAATGGGGCTTTTGCCAACATTTGCTATAAGCGATTGAATAGATAATTCGAGGGGAAAATCCAGCAAAAATTACAACGAGCACATTAAAAATGATGAAACTCACTCATAGACTCACGAAATGACTTTAAAATCTAACACGCCCCAATTTCCAAAAGGATCGAGCAAAGTCCTTCACTAAAGATTAGTGGGTGGAATGTCGAGTTGTGTTTCGTGGGTCTGCTTCTTCGGGAAAATTACTAATGGGGCTTTTGCCAACATTTGCTATAAGCGATTGAATAGATAATTCGAGGGGAAAATCCAGCAAAAATTACAACGAGCACATTAAAAATGATGAAACTCACTCATAGACTCACGAAATGACTTTAAAATCTAACACGCCCCAATTTCCAAAAGGATCGAGCAAAGCCCTTCACTAAAGATTAGTGGGTGGAATGTCGAGTTGTGTTTCGTGGGTCTGCTTCTTCGGGAAAATTACTAATGGGGCTTTTGCCAACATTTGCTATAAGCGATTGAATAGATAATTCGAGGGGAAAATCCAGCAAAAATTACAACGAGCACATTAAAAATGATGAAACTCACTCATAGACTCACGAAATGACTTTAAAATCTAACACGCCCCAATTTCCAAAAGGATCGAGCAAAGTCCTTCACTAAAGATTAGTGGGTGGAATGTCGAGTTGTGTTTCGTGGGTCTGCTTCTTCGGGAAAATTACTAATGGGGCTTTTGCATACATTTGCTATATGCGATTGAATAGATAATTCGAGAGGAAAATCCAGCAAAAATTACAACGAGCACATTAAAAATGATGAAACTCTTTCATAGACTCACGAAATGACTTTAAAATCTAACACGCCCCAATTTCCAAAAGGATCGAGCAAAGTCCTTCACTAAAGATTAGTGGGTGGAATGTCGAGTTGTGTTTCGTGGGTCTGCTTCTTCGGGAAAATTACTAATGGGGCTTTTGCCAACATTTGCTATAAGCGATTGAATAGATAATTCGAGGGGAAAATCCAGCAAAAATTACAACGAGCACATTAAAAATGATGAAACTCTTTCATAGACTCGCGAAATGACTTTAAAATCTAACACGCCCCAATTTCCAAAAGGATCGAGCAAAGTCCTTTACTAAAGATTAGTGGGTGGAATGTCGAGTTGTGTTTCGTGGGTCTGCTTCTTCGGGAAAATTACTAATGGGGCTTTTGCCAACATTTGCTATAAGCGATTGAATAGATAATTCGAGGGGAAAATCCAGCAAAAATTACAACGAGCACATTAAAAATGATGAAACTCACTCATAGACTCGCGAAATGACTTTAAAATCTAACACGCCCCAATTTCCAAAAGGATCGAGCAAAGTCCTTCACTAAAGATTAGTGGGTGGAATGTCGAGTTGTGTTTCGTGGGTCTGCTTCTTCGGGAAAATTACTAATGGGGCTTTTGCCAACATTTGCTATAAGCGATTGAATAGATAATTCGAGAGGAAAATCCAGCAAAAATTACAACGAGAACATTAAAAATGATGAAACTCTTTCATAGACTCACGAAATGACTTTAAAATCTAACACGCCCCAATTTCCAAAAGGATCGAGCAAAGCCCTTCACTAAAGATTAGTGGGTGGAATGTCGAGTTGTGTTTCGTGGGTCTGCATCTTCGGGAAAATTACTAATGGGGCTTTTGCCAACATTTGCTATAAGCGATTGAATAGATAATTCGAGGGGAAAATCCAGCAAAAATTACAACGAGCACATTAAAAATGATGAAACTCACTCATAGACTCACGAAATGACTTTAAAATCTAACACGCCCCAATTTCCAAAAGGATCGAGCAAAGTCCTTCACTAAAGATTAGTGGGTGGAATGTCGAGTTGTGTTTCGTGGGTCTGCTTCTTCGGGAAAATTACTAATGGGGCTTTTGCCAACATTTGCTATAAGCGATTGAATAGATAATTCGAGGGGAAAATCCAGCAAAAATTACAACGAGCACATTAAAAATGATGAAACTCACTCATAGACTCACGAAATGACTTTAAAATCTAACACGCCCCAATTTCCAAAAGGATCGAGCAAAGTCCTTCACTAAAGATTAGTGGGTGGAATGTCGAGTTGTGTTTCGTGGGTCTGCTTCTTCGGGAAAATTACTAATGGGGCTTTTGCCAACATTTGCTATAAGCGATTGAATAGATAATTCGAGGGGAAAATCCAGCAAAAATTACAACGAGCACATTAAAAATGATGAAACTCACTCATAGACTCGCGAAATGACTTTAAAATCTAACACGCCCCAATTTCCAAAAGGATCGAGCAAAGTCCTTCACTAAAGATTAGTGGGTGGAATGTCGAGTTGTGTTTCGTGGGTCTGCTTCTTCGGGAAAATTACTAATGGGGCTTTTGCCAACATTTGCTATAAGCGATTGAATAGATAATTCGAGGGGAAAATCCAGCAAAAATTACAACGAGCACATTAAAAATGATGAAACTCACTCATAGACTCACGAAATGACTTTAAAATCTAACACGCCCCAATTTCCAAAAGGATCGAGCAAAGTCCTTCACTAAAGATTAGTGGGTGGAATGTCGAGTTGTGTTTCGTGGGTCTGCTTCTTCGGGAAAATTACTAATGGGGCTTTTGCCAACATTTGCTATAAGCGATTGAATAGATAATTCGAGGGGAAAATCCAGCAAAAATTACAACGAGCACATTAAAATGATGAAACTCTTTCATAGACTCCGAAATGACTTTAAAATCTAACACGCCCCAATTTCCAAAAGGATCGAGCAAAGTCCTTCACTAAAGATTAGTGGGTGGAATGTCGAGTTGTGTTTCGTGGGTCTGCTTCTTCGGGAAAATTACTAATGGGGCTTTTGCCAACATTTGCTATAAGCGATTGAATAGATAATTCGAGGGGAAAATCCAGCAAAAATTACAACGAGCACATTAAAAATGATGAAACTCACTCATAGACTCACGAAATGACTTTAAAATCTAACACCCCCCAAATTTTCCCAAAAAGGATCGAGCAAAGTCCTTCACTAAAGATTAGTGGGGGGAAATGTCGAGTTGTGTTTCGTGGGTCTGCTTCTTCGGGAAAATTACTAATGGGGCTTTTGCCAACATTTGCTATAAGCGATTGAATAGATAATTCGAGGGGAAAATCCAGCAAAATTACAACGAGCACATTAAAAATGATGAAACCCCTTTCATAGACTCACGAAATGACTTTAAAATCTAACACCCCCCAAATTTTCCCAAAAGGATCGAGCAAAGTCCTTCACTAAAGATTAGTGGGGGGAATGTGGGTTGTGTTTCGTGGGTCTGCTTCTTCGGGAAAATTACTAATGGGGCTTTTCCCAACATTTGCTAAAAGCGATTGAATAGATAATTCGGGGGGAAAAATCCAGCAAAAATTACAACGAGCACATTAAAAATGATGAAACTCTTTCATAGACTCCGAAATGATTTTAAAAATTTAACACGCCCCAATTTCCAAAAGGATCGAGCAAAGTCCTTCACTAAAGATTAGTGGGTGGAATGTCGAGTTGTGTTTCGTGGGTCTGCTTCTTCGGGAAAATTACTAATGGGGCTTTTGCCAACATTTGCTATAAGCGATTGAATAGATAATTCGAGGGGAAAATCCAGCAAAAATTACAACGAGCACATTAAAAATGATGAAACCCCTCATAGACTCACGAAATGATTTTAAAAATCTAACACCCCCCAATTTCCAAAAGGATCGAGCAAAGTCCTTCACTAAAGATTAGTGGGTGGAATGTCGAGTTGTGTTTCGTGGGTCTGCTTCTTGGGGAAAAATTACTAATGGGGCTTTTGCCAACATTTGCTATAAGCGATTGAATAGATAATTCGAGGGGAAAATCCAGCAAAAATTACAACGAGCACATTAAAAATGATGAAACTCACTCATAGACTCACGAAATGACTTTAAAATCTAACACGCCCCAATTTCCAAAAGGATCGAGCAAAGTCCTTCACTAAAGATTAGTGGGTGGAATGTCGAGTTGTGTTTCGTGGGTCTGCTTCTTCGGGAAAATTACTAATGGGGCTTTTGCCAACATTTGCTATAAGCGATTGAATAGATAATTCGAGGGGAAAATCCAGCAAAAATTACAACGAGCACATTAAAAATGATGAAACTCTTTCATAGACTCACGAAATGACTTTAAAATCTAACACGCCCCAATTTCCAAAAGGATCGAGCAAAGTCCTTCACTAAAGATTAGTGGGTGGAATGTCGAGTTGTGTTTCGTGGGTCTGCTTCTTCGGGAAAATTACTAATGGGGCTTTTGCCAACATTTGCTATAAGCGATTGAATAGATAATTCGAGGGGAAAATCCAGCAAAAATTACAACGAGCACATTAAAATGATGAAACTCACTCATAGACTCACGAAATGACTTTAAAATCTAACACGCCCCAATTTCCAAAAGGATCGAGCAAAGTCCTTCACTAAAGATTAGTGGGTGGAATGTCGAGTTGTGTTTCGTGGGTCTGCTTCTTCGGGAAAATTACTAATGGGGCTTTTGCCAACATTTGCTATAAGCGATTGAATAGATAATTCGAGGGGAAAATCCAGCAAAAATTACAACGAGCACATTAAAAATGATGAAACTCTTTCATAGACTCACGAAATGACTTTAAAATCTAACACGCCCCAATTTCCAAAAGGATCGAGCAAAGTCCTTCACTAAAGATTAGTGGGTGGAATGTCGAGTTGTGTTTCGTGGGTCTGCTTCTTCGGGAAAATTACTAATGGGGCTTTTGCCAACATTTGCTATAAGCGATTGAATAGATAATTCGAGGGGAAAATCCAGCAAAAATTACAACGAGCACATTAAAAATGATGAAACTCACTCATAGACTCACGAAATGACTTTAAAATCTAACACGCCCCAATTTCCAAAAGGATCGAGCAAAGTCCTTCACTAAAGATTAGTGGGTGGAATGTCGAGTTGTGTTTCGTGGGTCTGCTTCTTCGGGAAAATTACTAATGGGGCTTTTGCCAACATTTGCTATAAGCGATTGAATAGATAATTCGAGGGGAAAATCCAGCAAAAATTACAACGAGCACATTAAAAATGATGAAACTCACTCATAGACTCACGAAATGACTTTAAATCTAACACGCCCCAATTTCCAAAAGGATCGAGCAAAGCCCTTCACTAAAGATTAGTGGGTGGAATGTCGAGTTGTGTTTCGTGGGTCTGCTTCTTCGGGAAAATTACTAATGGGGCTTTTGCCAACATTTGCTATAAGCGATTGAATAGATAATTCGAGGGGAAAATCCAGCAAAAATTACAACGAGCACATTAAAAATGATGAAACTCACTCATAGACTCACGAAATGACTTTAAAATCTAACACGCCCCAATTTCCAAAAGGATCGAGCAAAGTCCTTCACTAAAGATTAGTGGGTGGAATGTCGATTTGTCTTTCCTGGGTCTGCTTCTTTGGGAAAATTACAGCGTCTTGGCTACTTGCATTTTATGGCTGTTTTGACTTTTAAATAACTAACTGTGATAAAAATAATTACTCTTTTTTCCATAAGGCTCCATACAACATTTCCTCATGACGTATCCCTTTTTATACTCTATGGTAGATGATAAAGACTGGAAGAGTCCTTTGTCTGAGGCAATTATTTGGCAATTGTCATTACTAAGCCCAACGCCTCCTTTCATAGAGCCATTGTCCTCGGCTTCATCATCACTGTAACAAAAAGAATATTTTTCATGAACTTTCACAGACACACAAATTTTTTTTTTGGAAACCTCTTCTTCACAGCGCTTGCAAGGAGAGGTCACAGCTGGGCCACCTCCACCATCGTTTATAGTTGTCATAAACATAGTCCTACGGGTGCTTCTCAACACCTCCTTGTCACTCACCTCAAATGAGCCCCCAAAATCTCAAAAAAGCTTCACTGCAACAATACTTCACACTTTCATTTATGCAACCCAAATTAGACTCACTACCTGACGGAAATTATTTGCAAAGAAAGTCGGTCAGATTGTTTCCCAACTCGGTTCTTTTTCCAACGTTTAATTTTCTACGGTTAATTTGAACTTCCGCTTTTCGTTCTAATTGCCACGAAACAAAAAATTCCCTCGCTCACCAATGAATGATCAAAATTAACTGCCATTTACTTGTGAGTAAGGGAATTTTTTATGTTGCGGCAATAAGTAAGAGAAGCGGAAGTTCAAATTTACGGTAGAAAATGAAACGTTGGAGAAGAAAAGGAGTTGGGAAACAATCTGATGATTAACAATGCCCTTAAATAACCCTTAGATTTTTGGTCGTGAACTGTTTGTTATAACCTTTCCTATACAGTGGTACCAATCACAGTATACCCATCTACACAGTAGCAAAACTCGGTGGGGAAGAGGTAGCGCATGTCGTTTTTCAATGCAATCCAGTAGCGCACCGAGAGTTTCTTCATCTCTCTCTTTTCTCCATTAAAAAACGTATGTTAGACAAGGATGGACAACAGGATAAAACCCCCTCTTTCTGTCCTTTTCCTACTTATACATTTAAATGGGAAATGAGAGAGATGGAAGAGATCCTGGTTGCGCCAGTGATGCAATCCAATGGGATCATTGAGTTGTAACCTTCCGACTATTAGGGTGCGCCACCATCGCATCCAATGCAAATCATACGGAAGATGTTAGTTCAACCTTCCGTCCACCAGGGGGAGTATTCGCAGATTTTCTAACATTGAATTTCACTACTGTGTACATAAGTATACTGTCATACCAATAACTCAATTTTTGTCCGGGTATGGATAAGTATGAAGCGGCGTTTGTCTAAAAACCTACTTTTCGCTGAGGAAAAAAAACTTCGGCTGAGGAAAAGAAACTTCAGTTCAGGAAAAAAAAACTTCGGCTGAGGAAAAAAAACTTCAGTTGAAGAAAAATTACTTCAGCTGAGGAAAAAAACTTAGGCTGAGAATAAAATACTTTGATGGAGAAAAATTTATTTTTTTCAGAATAAAATATTTTATCTGAAAAAAAAAAAAGTTCGCCTGAGGAAAATAGATTTTTTCGAAGAAAAAATACTCTTCGTGTCCAGATTTGGAAAGTTAGAAACACAACAGTGGCAACGGTGACCTTCGATGTTTCTACAGTGGTGCCGGATCGCCAACTTTAATCGTTTTCAACAATGCCGAGATATCACAAAATATCGACTGTTCAGATCTCGATAACGATAACAACAAAGAAAATGAAAAAACATAAAAACATTCTTTGGTGGTACTATTAAGCTGTGTTGCTGTATCATATGGCATTAATCAAAATCAATCAAACTTACCATCAGGATCAGCAGAGGACATCGTCGCTGTCGGAACATGAATGTTTATTGTTTCTGTTTCTCTTTTCGGGGGGTTATGTAAATGTTGACGAAAAAGGAAAGCACAGCACAGCAGAATGTTATCAGCAGAAAACAAAATACAAGCATAAACCAAAGATCACTTATACATATGTAATCTTTGGTATAAAGGGCCATTCTTTAATTCAAGTTCGAGTATCGACGACTGATATTTTCTGGAGAAGCTGCAATAAAATTGCAATCCGGCACCACTGTAACAACATCGAAGGTCACCATTGCTACCGTAGTGTTTCTAACCTCCAAAACTGCACACAAATAGTTTTTTTTTTTCTTCGGAAAAATCTATTTTTCTTAGACGAACTTTTTTTTTCTCAGATAAATATTTTATTCTGAAAAAATACATTTTTCTCCGTCAAAGTATTTTATTCTCAGTCGAAGTTTTTTTTCCTCAGCTGAAGTAATTTTTCCTCAACCAAAGTTTTTTTTCTTCAGCCGAAGTTTTTTTTTCCTCAGCGGAAAGTGGGTTTTTAGACAAACAGCGCTTCATAGATAAGGATGATTTTGTCAGAACGCATCACTAATGTGTAGAACACCAAGAGGCGTATGAAGAAAAATAATTTGTAACATACTTTGATTTAATAATAGTCAATAAACAAACATAGACTAACTATCATTCAAATTTGATCAAACCTCGTAAAAAGGTGGGAAGATAAAGAAATAAATAAATAAATAATTAAGATTGACACTTACACCGCCCATTCAAGTGAGAAGTTTTTGATGGCTTGATAACATGACTTGAGGATATCTTTCGGGAAATTTTCCCCATCATTTAATTCCGCTAGATTTTCGATGAATTCCGAGCAAGTCATTTTTCGTCCAATTATCTTTCCATGAAGATCAGAATTCAACAACATAAGGGCACAGGTTAATGTGTGAACAGCATCTGTAAATAAAGTAATTGAGGGAAGAAATCAGAATTACAGCTCAACAGTACGGCACATGGCAAATAAACAGGAATTAGCTTCATTCCTACAGTTTTTGAGAAAAGAATTTTAGAGCTACGAACCTTGCTTTGATGTTTATATTCATCCTAGTTCCTTTATTTCTTTCTAATGTCGTAGCTATTTTTGTCTCTCTAATTTTTAAGCGGATCTTAATTCCTTGCGTTATTGTCATCTAATATTTTCTGGATTTACTAGCTATTATAAATAAGTAGTAGTAGTAAAGTTCAGCCACCCAAACACGGTGGTTCGTTATGCTGATATTTCAAAGCTAACGACTGGAGAGGTTAAAAAAAAGATGAAGGAAAGACAACCAAAGCATTCTGAAACAAGGATGGGAAAAGAAGAGATTACCGCAACCTGCCAGACGCTCTCAAAAATGGAAGGAGGTACCAAGAGCACCCAAAAGGGTTGAGTGCTCTATGGATAAATAAATTAATAAATACAAAGGCTGTCCCGTAAATATCCGAACTGACGCTGTAACTCAAAAAGTAAGTGACTTATTCAGCTAAACTTAGTCTCATTTGAAAGAAAACGTAAAAACAAATCGATTGAGATCAAAACCAGCTTATTCGAACAAAAATTGACCAAGTTATGGCAGTTTGAACATGGAATGTAGGGACACACCCTACTGTTTAAGGAGCATTTTTTTTTTCTTTGTAGAATTAGCCCGTGAATCTTTCCAGGGGTTCTGTTTACAACAAAAATGACTGGAAAACATCGAAGACGACTTGACAAGTTGTAAGTTGAAACGACCAGACATCCACTGTTTAGACCGAATTTGGCTCCCTGAGATTTCTGGCTATTCCCGGAATTAAAGACAGCTCTCCGCGGCAAGCAATTTGAAACACGGGCAGCAATCCAGAATGAAGTCCAGAAATTCTTCAAAAGCATCCCTCAGGAAGAATTCAAGAAGACTATGGTTCAAAAATAGAAGGAACCCATGGAAAAGTGCATAAGATTCAAAGGAAGATACTTTGAGAAAGAGCGAGAGACGCTTGAAGATTCCGAGGATAGCGGTGATGAAGAGTTTGTAAATTTTGATGAGAATAAATTTTTGCTCTACAAACGGTAGGGTGTTTCCTTACATCCTATGTTCAAACTGCCATAACTTGGTCAATTTTTGTTCAAATAAGCTGGTTTTGGTCTCAATCGATTTGTTTTCACTTTTTCTTTCGAATGAGACCAAGTTTAGCTAAATAGGTTACTTAGTTTTTGAGTTACAGCGTCAGTCCGGATATTTATGGGACAGCCTTTGTAGATGGATAGATAGATAAATGAACAAATACCTAAACAAATAAACAACGATGTAATAGATCTATGACAAACAATTACCTTGAGACTTAAAGGTGCCAGGATTACAGTCTAAGTATCTTTTGGAGAAATGAATTAGAACCCTCTCTCGTTCTTGCGTTTCACCCGACAGACTAAATTGTTTAAGAAATTTACGGAGCGCTACATCTAGAGTATCGCCTTCAAAAGTGAAATATCTTAAGAATTCGTCAGCTACAGCTCTACTAAAATCATTGCTGGAAAATAGAAAATAGAAAAGGATATTAAAGGCATAAAACTAACAAACAAACAAACAAACAAACAAACAAAAGGAAACAAGAAAATTGTTAGGCTTCATTGAATTCAAGAATTTGTGTAAAGGAGCGCAAGTGCAACTTGTACATTAAAATGGACCAAAAGACCGACCCATACAATGGCAGGTTGTTCCGGAGAACCACTTTGTTCCCCCATATATTTCTGCAGAATATCTGTCCAGCAAAACATGGAAGTGACTCCAGAAATGAGGAAATTTCTAGAAGGGTATTTTTTTCCATAATTTTGGAGCAATGAAAAAAAGTCATCACTTTTGTAGAAATTGAGTCCCAGGATCAAACAATTTTCTTACTAGATAGACTACGCTCTACTGCAGGGCAATTGACTGAGTTTACATAACAAATCTACTTAGCAGGGCTCCCTACAGCCTTACTGAGCTTAAAGAATCAGATGGAAAAATGAGCAGTAAAATAAGTAATTAATGTTGCAACTGTTGATTATTGTGATTGTTTCAATGGGGCTCTTGCAAACTTTTGCTGTGAGGGATTGAAGAGTTGATTCTTGCATAGAAACCTGTAAAAATGACGATGAGTACACTAAAAAATCACGAAATTCACTCTCAGAATCGGGCATAATGGCGGAGAGTCGCAGGTATCATAGATTCCTATCTAAATTGAGACATATCTCTGTGTTTCCGTAGAGAAAATGACACACTAGACAGGAATCTCTCATGATACCTGCATTGAAGCGCCATTACGATCTTGCCGTTATAGCATTTATGTGAGTTTATTATTGAATTTTAGATTTGCTTAGTCTGATTTTCGTGATTTCCTCTGGTCTTCACATTAGATTGGACTATTTATTTGCTTATAGCAAAAGTTTGCAAGAGCCCCATTGTTGTGATTGTTGAAATTTCCACAGTTCGAACTAATCGAACCTGGAATCATCTCAAGTTCAAAAGATCAAAAGAGTGCAAAAACTTACTTTTTACTCAAATGTCTAGATACATCTGATTTTTTGAATCCGTCCAGAGTGAACAGACGTTTTGCTAGGCGAGATGCAGAGGGATGATCGACCGCTTTGGGTGAGTAATGGAACGATCGCAAGGATTCTACGTCACTCTCGTCTTCAGACAGGCCGTTACTACTTTGAGAATTTGGTAGAGGAGGTGACACAGCTCGAGCGAGAGTTGCTGCTCCTTTGGTGAGAGCAAGGAGCTGTTCATCGTCGCATTCATTTAAAGTCTGGAAAAATTAAAAAAAAAAAAACAAAAAAAAATTAGAAAGATAAATAGAAAGTCTGCTGCCAGAACTACCAGAGCACTTCTTAAAGCGGTGGTTTCTCTACAAACGACAGAACTACAGCCAACGCTTAATTTGAAGGGGAGTAAAAAGAAGGGAAAAAGCACCAAGGAATCCATTGCGTACAGGGTAGCCAATGTGCGGAAAGACTTCCTACAGCTGGCAAGGAATGGCGACGACTGCAATGCAGTTTCACCGTTTTTATTCTTCTACACTCTCTACATCTCACATTTTCATTTTTTTTCTACTCTCCATAGCACATTAAATGTGCTGAAAACATCCTGATAATGTCTGTAGAACGTCCAAAGGTTAACGTTAACAAGAACCAATTTACCGTAAAATAAAATATCCCATAGATACCTGGAACATGGTGAATCCATGAAAATCATGAGGACATTACACCGACAGTCAAAATAAAAGCTCTGAGGAATAATTAGCTGTCTTCTGTAGGCACTAGTCAGAGCGACCACAGATTACGCTCATAGGTAGCTTTAATGAGCTACCAGGAAGGCTGAAGAAAGAACCAAACCCCCAAGTCTTTCTCGGGGGCCAAAATTTTTCTTTTGGAGAGGGCCTGTTATTCTCTAAACGAATTTTTTAAGAATTGAGTAAATAAAACAATTATATTACATTACTAATTTTTTGCGTATTATGATTTTGTTTGGTTTTTTTTTTTTTTTTTTTTTATTTTTTACATAAATGATGACATCTTCTGTTCTCATGTACAAACTTTAGATAAATAAAATAAATAAAATAATTCTAAAATTAGTGAAAGTCCTCCAAACATAAATATTTGTTCAGATTTTCAAAATTTTGAAATGGGAAGAAAGTACCTAGAGCACGCAAGGCAGTAGAGTGCTCCAGATTCGTTTTTTAATTTTGATTTTGATTTTTTTTTCACTCTTCTCACGTAAAATATCATCATATTTCATGATACTCCAGCAACTAACTTGACCTGAAAAGGTTAAATACCTATTTAATTTATTATATTTATCTACAATCTTATTTATTTTTCAGTATTATTTTGTACCTTGTTCAATCTTTCTATGTTTAAGTAGTAGGTAATTGTTTTACGGTCAGTCAGCTAAACCAAATCTCCAGTCTTGACCAGCTTGTTAAAATTATATGTACTAGTATTATGTAGTAGTTACACTATATCTTTTTGAATTTATACCAATGATAGGCAGTTATTAAGCTATTTTGTTTTAAATTTACACTAATATTAGGTAGTTGTTAAGCAATTTCTTTTTAAATCCATCCAATTAATAATGGTGGCGTGGGCTGCATTAGAATGACTTGGCAGTTTTCTGTTGATTTCAGCTTTGTTTCTGCTTGTCAAGCTTAGCTCTCTCCAGAGAGTTGATTCTGCTCATTTCACGAGACGAGACGAGATGACTCCCGTCCTATCTCTTTGCAAGAGATAGAGTCATTAATCTCGTGTCGTCTCATGCGAGATAGACAGGAAGAATCAGCCTACAGGTGAATAAATCAGTAAAAGCAGCGTGAGTAAATATTGATGTGCTACAAGATACGAAATTCACACGGTGATGCCGACCAAAGGGGAACTTTTTAGACATGTAGAAAACAAGAGATCACTTTTTTCACAAACTTCTTCCAGAATTATCTATGATGGATTGCCTCCCAATGGGTCAGATGCACGGTTCTTCCAAAACTAAATTTTACAAAGGAATCTTAAAGGTTTTGCTGCAAGGAAAACAGTAATGCCAATGCAAAAGGTCTATGTCGCATGGTCAAGGAGAAAACATTATCTGAACTAACGACCCAATGACATCATCACACATACAGATACAAGTGTTGCATAGGGTTTAGAGTATTTAAAGGCACACCTCTAATTGTACAAGTTTACATTACACTGATGTAATCACACAAAGGAAGCAAGTACAATGAGTATGGCATCATTGTAACAATTTTTTTAACAGCTATTTTAATGCAATGCAGAACTTTTTCAACAGTATCACCATATTTTTGCCAAAATATGTTTAACAATCTTGAATGAAGAACAATTTTCAATGACAACTGACCCGTCTTGCTTCTTCTCTAATGATGGCACTTGAAGAAGTTCATAGAAGGAAATTGCCAAGTTATTCAAAATTTAAAGCACAAATAGAGACCTATTCAGAATGAAAATAGGGAGTACATACCATATAACATGGCTGTTCTCCGCTATTAGAATAATCTTGTTCCTTGTGACTCCCACGCCTTGAATTGTTTCGAAAATTAACTTTGGGACTACACCTTCCTTTCACCTGGACGAAAGAAATAGAAAACATTCAAGAATATCGCAACGATTGAGAAAATCATTCACAGAAAGACTGTCAAATAGCGTTTCAGATGTTAATTTCTATTTCTTTGATTAAGACTATAAGCCTCTGGATTTAAAAAAAAAATTATGTTCATAAGAGAGCTAAGCACTTTTAATGCCTATGGCGGTGAGCAATATTTGCAATCTACTAAATTTTTTCAATCTAAATTTGATTCAGGGAGTATATTTAAACGTTCATAAGTGCTGAAAGTGCAAACAGATTTCCTTACAAAAGTAAATGACAACGCCTCCTCCTCTCTAAATATAGAAATAAAGTCACAAAACCAAAACAAGAAAATGTATTATTATGACTTAAATTGAAATTATTGATATATTATTATTATTTTCTGGCTCCTCAGAGGCAAAAAAAATTATCTGATTGTTATCTTTTGACTTCAATAAGAAACTTATCCCCTTTTTCTATTCAACAGACATAAAAACAAAAAGTTAAATAACTAAGTAAGTAGTTTTGATGTGCGATTTGCGCAAAGATAGTCTTTTAGCAAATTTCATCTAGTTTTTAAACACAATACCAATGAAGGATGGTGTGTGCGACCCATAATTTTGATACTTTGAAAAAAGAAACCTAGCTATCAATTTACAAAAATGAAATCCTCAAAAATCAGGCATGAATTTAGATTAAACTCTACCTTTACTATACTGTACTTTCTAAGATCTACATTCCTCACAAAGCTTAAATCGATCCTGCAATTGGGAATAAAAAAATTACAAGCACTTGGCAAATTTAACTTAAAACCCCTCTCCTTTAACCAAGAGCCAAAATAAGAACAGAAAAGGAAAATTGGCCATGTCTAGACTTTTAGAATGACCACTGTTTATCATCTATAAAATACCTATCAAAACACCTCTAAAGCCAAAAACAATCTGCCTGGATAGTGTCCTTAAGAATAATGAACAGGCTTAAGCGCGATGCATTTTGCATACCTCCAAGGATGACTTAAAATCGCTAAACAGCAAAAACAAACATTTTCTAAACCTACATAGAAAATTCAGTACTTTTTTGGTTCTTACAGACAGCTTTACAACTTTTCAACTTTTTCCGGACTTTCTGTAAGTTTCAGCCTACAGCCATTCCTCGCTTTACAGACATCGCAAGTGCGATGGTCATTGCGATGACCATCGCAAAGTCATATAATATGCGTGATACCTGTTTGCGCAGATAACTTCGACCTATAAACTTGCTTTTCTCAAATTTTCCTCAAATTTTTCTAATAGAAGCCGAATTTTTTATAATATTTTAATTAATTATAAATACTAATGAACAATGAGCTCTTATTTTGTGCAAAAATGTATTTTTTCTTGGAGTTTGTAAAAATTATTTTATTGCATGCTATACAATGAATATGTGGTGTTCACTCAATGGCAGAGCAATGTCAAACAGCCACCCGGGCAGGGCCAGATGTCCCGATACACTATAAGCAGGCTGGGGTCTGCAGCGGCAAATTTTGGATTTTTTTTTTTCATTATTTGTTTTCGTTTCATTTCTTTCTTTTTAACAATCACTTCATAAAACAAACCTTTCAGAGTAGACCAGATGCTGGATCTCAGATTCTTTTTCAGAAAGAACTGAATGTAAAACTAAAGTCTGTAACTTTAGCGACTGAATTCTATTTAAAGTCTAAACAAAGAATAATCACAGTTTTTGTTTAAACCTCCTATGGAAGGAGGGGGGGGGGTGGTGGTGGTGGTCTCTTTTTCTATTTGAATAATTTTATTTGAGCCTCGAAATGCTGTATTCGGTGAAAAAAAATGGAGTAAAACATAAAGCATTTCAAAATTTTCTGAAAGCCCCTCTGACCACTCTCCCCCGTCTGTCCAGGGGTGGCGAATACGTAAATCTAGCCCTGCACCCGGGCAAAGACCTGGGTATTTCATCGTCCATCTGACGTGGAGGCAAGCGGAAAAACAAATTGACTTTTTCATCAATTCCTGCATAAAAAGTGGTGCAGTTTCGATCGGGGATGTCAATACTGCCAATTTCTCACTAGTTCTCAAGTTATAACACGGAAAAAAAGACTGATAGAATTTACCATCTTTAAAGCTGATTTTGGCGTTTGGTAGCAAGTATGGTAAATGCAACGTATTAAGGTAACATGTTGGTAAATTTCACCATAATCTGGTGAAATTGACCATACTTGATGACAGACTCCAAAATCAGCTATAAATATGGTAAATTATACCAGTCTTTCTTTGACGACGATTGTCATCAAAGGAAGTTCAAACCAAGGTCAATATATATCAGGTCTGGCCGGAAGCGCCAAACCGGGAAACCATCCTTATTTCCTGATCACGCCCGCCATCTTGAATTTGGCAATCCAGTGAAGTGTGCATTGCCGAAACAACAAACAAATTGCTATTAAACGTTCGTATTTGACTGTTTCAGCACTTTTAACTTTATAAGAAGATTGCGAGGAAAACTTTTAGTGTATTTTTTGTTATCAAGAGGTGATTAGTTGATTTTAAAAGAATGAAATGTGGCGACGCAGGCTGTAGGTTTCTAACGTAAACAAATTCAAAACGCGCGGTTCTTGTAGTGAGTTCTGAGATTGTGATTGGGTATTCTGTGCTAAGGGGTTTCCAAGCAATGGACCATCGGAAGGGGCCGAAAGCTACCGGCCGGACCTGATATAGGGACCTAGTTTCAAACCAAATTAATGAACAAAACATAGAAAAAGGAAATGTTTCAGGTTCTTAAAACAATGAAGCAGCAAAGACGATTTTGACGGATGAAAAACCGACTTGAAATTTACCTGGATAACAATACGATGATCATCAGTCTCCCCGTGAGGGGTCTCATTCCTCTGAAGTCTACAGCTACCGCCTTTGGCAGATTCGCTGACGAGCAGGGTCGAGTCGCTATCACTAGGATCGGATATCTCGATGTTGAAATCCTTCGAGTTCAATATCTCCGAATCTTCTTGGAAGTCCGGGCTCGAGATATTCGAAATGGCTTCCGACTGACTCAAATCGCCGCCATTATTGACTAAACTACTAGAAATATTTTGATTATTACTTCCGCCGCCAGCGGCGCCACCGGCGTTGTTGGCTCCACCGCCGCTACTCGATTGAACTTGTTGGTGCATCTTCTTCCTCTCGACCGCTGAAGACGAAGAAGAAGAAGTCGACGACATCACCGACGAAGAAACACTCGTCGGCGAAGCGGGCGACGACAACGAATGATTCTGCGACGAACCGTTGTTCTCCGACGAATTATTAGACACAGAGCTACTACTATTCTTCATTTTCACCGTCGGATCTGTCGTATGATAAGACCATACCCTTTGATCAATTTCCCCTTCCGAGTCGGGCCTAGTGCATAGTAGCGTATTCAACGAAGAAGTGACATCATCGTCAAAGTCTATAGATACTGTAGATAAACTATTTGAATTCTTGTTTAGCTGAAGATGATCTTCAGACTTTGAGGTTCTAACTACGTAGGATGAGGAAGCGGCGTCTGCTGAAGATCCTCCGGTCACATGACCATGACCGGCGGCGCCTGTCGTAGACGTCACAATTGAGCTAGGTGGGGAAGTGCCGGTCAGCGAGCTGGTTACCGACGACGCATCATCATCGGTGGCGTGCTTCGACTTTTTACTGTGATGGTGGTTATTGCGGGATTTATCCGATGTATCGATCGGACTTGTCGGGACTGAATGGTAATTGTGATTGTAATTATTGTTATTGTTGTGGTGGTGTTTTAAAAGACTATCGATCTTCCGAGAGTGTTTAGGGAGGAGGGAGACCTGCTGATTCCGCGTCAGTTTCAGGACGCGGTCTCCGGTCATCATGAAGGCTTCGAATCGAGGCTGTTGGTGGTTGTTCTTCGCCGACGGCTCGTTTTCGAGATCCTCGATGGCTTGCGATCTCGTCACCTCGTTCACGGGCAGCGGGTGCTGCGATGGTGGAGGCACCGGCGAGTCCTCGTCCCGACTCCCTACGTGATTCTTGAATTTGTCATCCAACTCTCGGTCTCGGTCTCGGTCTCGCCGATCCTGCTGACTCAACGATGACTTCCTCTCACCGGGCGCAACATGTTCCGTGATCAAGTCCCGATGAAACTCCGGCGACGAGAGATAGCTCCTCACTTTGGCTTTGATGTTTGGGTCTGGGGAAAAAAAAAGAAAAAACAGAAACATAAAAAACACAGCATAACTTTGAGACAAAAGGTCGGCAGGGGGGAATGGGTCTGTTGCATACTTTTGCTACAACAATATAGAACCTTGGACGGGTCCTATCTATTTTTACACGAAAGTGTCAATTTCATGGTTTCCAACGCGCCATAATAGAGGGGACAAGACAACCGGACATTGAGAAAAAAAGTAAAAACTACGTACTTAAAACTGGATTCATTTAACTGTACATAGGTACGATTTTACTCACTATTTACGCAGAGAAAGCGAAAAAGAGTCAGCATTGATCCCTCTGCTCTTCCGGGGCACCACCAATGTAAGTTTAAATGGGTAAAGAGACTTACGAGCAGACCTGTCATTTTTGTGGGCTTTTAATCGCTGACAAGGCGCAAAGCTCGGTCAAAAATGACTGGTCGGCTCGTAAGTCTGTTTACCCATTAAAAATTACATTCGCGGTGCCCCGGCAGAGCATAAGACGTTTTGAGAGCCCTGAGCCTTGTCAGCGATTAAAAGCCCACAAAAATGACAGGTCTGCTCGTAAGTCTGTTTACCCATTAAAATTTACATTCGCGGTGCCCCCAAAGAGCAGAGGGGACGTTTTGAGAGCCCTGCGCCTTGTCAGCGAAAAAAAGCCCACAAAAATGACAGGTCTGATCGTAAGTCTCTTTACCCATTTAAAATTACATTCGCGGTGGCCCGGAAGAGCAGAGGGGACGTTTTGAGAGCCCTGCGCCTTGTCAGCGATTAAAAGCCCACAAAAATGACAGGTCTGTTCGTAAGTCTCTTTACCCATTTAAAATTACATTCGCGGTGCCCCGGAAGAGCAGAGGGGACGTTTTGAGAGCCCTGCGCCTTGTCAGCGATTAAAAGCCCACAAAAATGACTGGTCTGCTCGTAAGTCTGTTTACCCATTTAAAATTACACTCGCGGTGCCCCGGAAGAGCAGAGGGGACGTTTTGAGAGCCCTGCGCCTTGTCAGCGATTAAAAGCCCACAAAAATGACAGGGCTGCTCGTAAATCTGTGTCCCCATTTAAAATTACATTCGCGGTTCCCCGGAAGAGCAGAGGGGACGTTTTGAGAGCCCTGCGCCTTGTCAGCGATTAAAAGCCCACAAAAATGACAGGTCTGCTCGTAAGTCTGTTTACCCATTTAAAATTACATTGGCGGTGCCCAGGACGAGCAGAGGGGACGATTTGAGAGCCCTGCGCCTTGTCAGCGATTAAAAGACCACAAAAATGACTGGTCTGCTCGTAAGCCTGTTTACCCATTTAAAATTACATTGGCGGAGCCCCGGAAGAGCAGAGGGGACGTTTTGAGAGCCCCGCGCCTTGTCAGCGATTAAAAGCCCACAAAAATGACAGGTCTGCCCGTAAGTCTGTTTACCCATTTATATTACATTCGCGGTGCCCCGGAAGAGCAGAGGGGACGTTTTGAGAGCTCTGCGCCTTGTCAGCGATTAAAAGCCCACAAAAATGACAGGTCTGCTCGTAAGTCTGTTTACCCATTTAAAATTACATTCGCGGTTTCCCGGAAGAGCAGAGGGGACGTTTTGAGAGCCCTGCGCCTTGTCAGCGATTAAAAGCCCACAAAAATGACAGGTCTGCTCGTAAGTCTGTTTACCCATTTAAAATTACATTGGCGGTGCCCAGGACGAGCAGAGGTGACGATTTGAGAGCCCTGCACCTTATCAGCGATAAAAAGGCCACAAAAATGACAAGTCTGCTCGAAAGTCTGTTTACCCATTTAAAAATACATTGGCGGTGCCCCGGAAAAGCAGAGGGGACGTTTTGGGAGCCTTGCGGCTTGTCAGCGGTAAAAAAACCACAAAAATGACAGGTCTGCTCGTAAGTCTCTTTACATAAATTTAAAATTACATTGGCGGTGCCCCGGAAGAGCAGAGGGGAGTTTTCAGAGCCCTGCGCCTTGTCAGCGAGAAAAAGCCCACAAAAATGACAGGTCTGCTTTTTTTTTTTTTTTTTTTTTTTTTTTTTTTTTTTTTTTTTTTTTTTTTTTTTGAGAGCCCTGCCCCTTGTCAGCGATTAAAAGCCCAAAAAAATGACGGTCTGCTCGTAAGTCTGTTTCCCCTTTTAAAATTACATTGGCGGTGCCCCGGAAGAGCAGAGGGGACGTTTTGAGAGCCCTGCGCCTTTCAGCGTTTTAAACCCCACAAAAATGACAGGCTGCTCGTAATCTGTTTCCCTTTTAAAAATTACATTGGCGGTCCCCGGAAGAGCAGAGGGGACGTTTTGAGAGCCCTGCGCCTTGTCAGCGATTAAAAGCCCACAAAAATGACAGGTCTGCTCGTAAGTCTTTTTCCCATTTAAAATTACATTGGCGGTCCCCCGGAAAGAGCAGAGGGGACGTTTTGAGAGCCCTGGCCTTGTCAGCGTTTTAAGCCCAAAAAAATGACGGTCTGCTCGTAAGCTGTTTCCCATTTAAAATTACATTGGGGGGCCCCCGGGAAGAGCAGAGGACGTTTTGAGAGCCCGCGCCTTGTCAGCGATTAAAAGCCCACAAAAATGACAGGTCTGCCCGTAAGTCTGTTTACCCATTTATATTACATTCGCGGTGCCCCGGAAGAGCAGAGGGGACGTTTTGAGAGCCCTGCGCCTTGTCAGCGATTAAAAGCCCACAAAAATGACAGGTCTGCTCGTAAGTCTGTTTCCCCATTTAAAATTACATTGGCGGTGCCCCGGAAGAGCAGAGGGGACGTTTTGAGAGCCCTGCGCCTTGTCAGCGATTTAAAGCCCACAAAAATGACAGGTCTGCTCGTAAGTCTGTTTCCTCATTTAAAATTACATTGGCGGTGCCCCGGAAGAGCAGAGGGGACGTTTTGAGAGCCCTGCGCCTTGTCAGCGATTAAAAGCCCACAAAAATGACAGGTCTGCTCGTAAGTCTGTTTCCTCATTTAAAATTACATTGGCGGTGCCCCGGAAGAGCAGAGGGGACGTTTTGAGAGCCCTGTGCCTTGTCAGCGATTTGAAGCCCAAAAAAATGACAGGTCTGCTCGTAAGTCTGTTTCCTCATTTAAAATTACATTGGCGGTGCCCCGGAAGAGCAGAGAAGACGTTTTGAGAGCCCTGCGCCTTGTCAGCGATTAAAAGCCCACAAAAATGACAGGTCTGCCCGTAAGTCTGTTTACCCATTTATATTACATTCGCGGTGCCCCGGAAGAGCAGAGGGGACGTTTTGAGAGCCCTGCGCCTTGTCAGCGATTAAAAGCCCACAAATATGACAGGACTGCTCGTAAATCTGTTTACCCATTTAAAATTACATTCGCGGTGCCCCGGAAGAGCAGAGGGGACGTTTTGAGAGCCCCCCGCCTTGTCAGCGTTTAAAAAGCCCAAAAAAATGACAGGTCTGCTCGTAAGTCTGTTTCCCCATTAAAAATTACATTGGCGGTGCCCCGAAGAGCAGAGGGGACGTTTTGAGCGCCCTGCGCCTTGTCAGCGATTTAAAGCCCAAAAAAATGACAGGTCTGCTCGTAAGTCTGTTTCCTCTTTTAAAATTACATTGGCGGTGCCCCGGAAGAGCAGAGGGGACGTTTTGAGAGCCCTGCGCCTTGTCAGCGATTAAAAGCTCACAAAAATGACAGGTCTGCCCGTATGTCTGTTTACCCATTTATATTACATTCGCGGTCCCCCGGGAAAGGGCAGAGGGGACGTTTTGAGAGACCTGCGCCTTGTCAGCGATTAAAAGCCCACAAAAATGACAGATCTGCTCGTAAGTCTGTTTACCCTTTTAAAATTTACATTCGCGGTGGCCCGGAAGAGCAGAGGGGACGTTTTGAGAGCCCTGCGCCTTGTCAGCGATTAAAAGCCCAAAAATGACAGGTCTGTTCGTAAGTCTCTTTCCCCTTTAAAATTACATTGGCGGTCCCCCGGAAGAGCAGAGGGGACGTTTTGAGAGCCCTGCGCCTTGTCAGCGTTTAAAAACCCACAAAATAACAGGTCTGCTCTTAAGTCTGTTTACCCTTTTAAAAATTACACTCGCGGTCCCCCGGGAAGAGCAGAGGGGACGTTTTGAGAGCCCTGCGCCTTGTCAGCGATTAAAAGCCCACAAAATGACAGGTCTGCTCGTACGTCTGTTCACCCTTTTAAAATTACATTGGCGGTGCCCCGGAAGAGCAGGGGGGACGTTTTGAGAGCCCTGCGCCTTGTCAGCGATTAAAAGCCCACAAAAATGACAGGTCTAATCGTAAGTCTCTTTACAAATTTAAAATTACATTGGCGGTCCCCCGGAAGAGCAGAGGGGACGTTTTGAGAGCCCTGCGCCTTGTCAGCGATTAAATGCCCACAAAAATGACAGGTCTGCTCGTAAGTCTGTTTCCCCTTTTAAAATTTACATTCGCGGTGGCCCGGAAGAGCAGAGGGGACGTTTTGAGAGCCCTGCGCCTTGTCAGCGATTAAAAGCCCACAAAAATGACAGGTCTGTTCGTAAGTCTCTTTACCCATTTAAAATTACATTGGCGGTCCCCCGGGAAAAACAGGGGGGACGTTTTGAGAGCCCTGCGCCTTATCAGCGATAAAAAGCCCACAAAAGACAGGTCTGCTCGAAAGTCTTTTTACCCTTTTAAAAATTATATTCGCGGTGCCCAGGAAGAGCAGAGCGGACGTTTTGAGAGCCCTGCGCCTTGTCAGCGATAAAACCCCAAAAAAAGACAGGTCTGCTCGTAAGTCTGTTCCCCCATTTAAAATTACATTGGCGGTGCCCCGGAAGACCAGAGGGGACGCTTTGAGAGCCCTGCGCCTTGTCAGCGATTAAAACCCCACAAAAATGACAGGTCTGCTCTTAAGTCTGTTTACCCATTTAAATTACACTCGCGGTGCCCCGGAAGAGCAGAGGGGACGTTTTGAGAGCCCTGCGCCTTGTCAGCGATTAAAAGCCCACAAAAAGACAGGTCTGCTCGTAAGTCTGTTCACCCTTTTAAAAATTACATTGGCGGTGCCCCGGAAGAGCAGGGGGGACGTTTTGAGAGCCCTGCGCCTTGTCAGCGATTAAACCCCAAAAAAATGACAGGTCTAATCGTAAGTCTCTTTACAAATTTAAAATTACATTGGCGGGGCCCCGGAAGAGCAGGGGGGACGTTTTGAGAGCCCTGCGCCTTGTCAGCGATTAAAAGCTTACAAAAATGACTGGTCTGTTCGTAAGTCACTTTACCCTTTTAAAAATTTACATTGGCGGTCCCCCGGGAAGAGCAGGGGGGGCTTTTTGAGAGCCCTGCGCCTTATCAGCGATAAAAAGCCCACAAAAATGACAAGTCTGCTCGAAAGTCTGTTTACCCTTTTAAAAAATACATTGGCGGTGCCCCGGAAGAGCAGAGGGGACGTTTTGGGAGCCTGGCCCCTTGTCAGCGGTAAAAAAACCAAAAAAATGACGGGTCTGCTCGTAAGTCTGTTTACCCATTTAAATTACATTCGCGGTGCCTCGGAAGAGAGGGGGACGTTTTGAGAGCCCTGCGCCTTGTCAGCGATTAAAAGCCCACAAAAATGACAGGTCTGCTCGTAAGTCTGTTTACCCATTAAAATTTACATTCGCGGTCCCCCCAAAGAGCAGAGGGGACGTTTTGAGAGCCCTGCCCCTTTTCAGCGAAAAAAGCCCAAAAAAATGACAGGTCTGATCGTAAGTCTCTTTACCCATTTAAAATTACATTCGCGGGGGCCCGGAAGACAGAGGGGACGTTTTGAGAGCCCTGCGCCTTGTCAGCGTTTAAAAAGCCCCAAAAATGACAGGTCTGTTCGTAAGTCTCTTTACCCTTTTAAAATTACATTCGCGGTGCCCCGGAAGAGCAGAGGGGACGTTTTGAGAGCCCTGCCCCTTGTCAGCGATTAAAAGCCCACAAAAATGACTGGTCTGCTCGTAAGTCTGTTTACCCTTTTAAAAATTACACTCGCGGTGCCCCGGAAGAGCAGAGGGGACGTTTTGAGAGCCCTGCGCCTTGTCAGCGATTAAAAGCCCACAAAAATGACAGGGCTGCTCGTAAATCTGTGTCCCCATTTAAAATTACATTCGCGGTTCCCCGGAAGAGCAGAGGGGACGTTTTGAGAGCCCTGCGCCTTGTCAGCGTTTAAAAAGCCCAAAAAAATGACAGGTCTGCTCGTAAGTCTGTTTACCCATTTAAAATTACATTGGCGGTGCCCAGGACGAGCAGAGGGGACGATTTGAGAGCCCTGCGCCTTGTCAGCGATTAAAAGACCACAAAAATGACTGGTCTGCTCGTAAGCCTGTTTACCCTTTTAAAAATTACATTGGCGGAGCCCCGGAAGAGCAGAGGGGACGTTTTGAGAGCCCTGCCCCTTTGTCAGCGATTAAAAGCCCACAAAATGACAGGTCTGCCCGTAAGTCTGTTTACCCATTTATATTACATTCGCGGTCCCCCGAAGAGCAGAGGGGACGTTTTGAGAGCTCTGCGCCTTGTCAGCGATTAAAAGCCCAAAAAAATGACAGGTCTGCTCGAAAGTCTGTTTACCCATTTAAAATTACATTCGGGGTTTTCCCCGGGAAAGAGAGGGGGACTTTTTGAGAGCCCTGCGCCTTGTCAGCGATTAAAAGCCCACAAAAATGACAGGTCTGCTCGTAAGTCTGTTTACCCATTTAAAATTACATTGGCGGTGCCCAGGACGAGCAGAGGTGACGATTTGAGAGCCCTGCACCTTATCAGCGATAAAAAGGCCACAAAAATGACAAGTCTGCTCGAAAGTCTGTTTACCCATTTAAAAATACATTGGCGGTGCCCCGGAAAAGCAGAGGGGACGTTTTGGGAGCCTTGCGGCTTGTCAGCGGTAAAAAAACCACAAAAATGACAGGTCTGCTCGTAAGTCTCTTTACATAAATTTAAAATTACATTGGCGGTGCCCCGGAAGAGCAGAGGGGAGTTTTCAGAGCCCTGCGCCTTGTCAGCGAGAAAAAGCCCACAAAAATGACAGGTCTGCTCGTAAGTCTGTTTCCCCATTTATAAATAAATTGGCGGTGCCCCGGAAGAGCAGAGGGGACGTTTTGAGAGCCCTGCGCCTTGTCAGCGATTAAAAGCCCACAAAAATGACAGGTCTGCTCGTAAGTTTGTTTACCCATTTAAAATTACATTGGCGGTGCCCCGGAAGAGCAGAGGGGACGTTTTAAGAGCCCTGTGCCTTGTCAGCGATTAAAAACCCACAAAAATGACAGGACTGCTCGTAAGTCTGTTTACCCATTTAAAATTACATTCGCGGTGCCCCGGAAGAGCAGAGGGGACGTTTTGAGAGCCCTGCGCCTTGTCAGCGATTAAAAGCCCACAAAAATGACAGGTCTGCTCGTAAGTCTGTTTCCCCATTTAAAATTACATTGGCGGTGCCCCGGAAGAGCAGAGGGGACGTTTTGAGAGCCCTGCGCCTTGTCAGCGATTTAAAGCCCACAAAAATGACAGGTCTGCTCGTAAGTCTGTTTCCTCATTTAAAATTACATTGGCGGTGCCCCGGAAGAGCAGAGGGGACGTTTTGAGAGCCCTGCGCCTTGTCAGCGATTAAAAGCCCAAAAAAATGACAGGTCTGCTCGTAAGTCTGTTTCCTCATTTAAAATTACATTGGCGGTGCCCCGGAAGAGCAGAGGGGACGTTTTGAGAGCCCTGTGCCTTGTCAGCGATTTGAAGCCCACAAAAATGACAGGTCTGCTCGTAAGTCTGTTTCCTCATTTAAAATTACATTGGCGGTGCCCCGGAAGAGCAGAGAAGACGTTTTGAGAGCCCTGCGCCTTGTCAGCGATTAAAAGCCCACAAAAATGACAGGTCTGCTCGTAAGTCTGTTTCCCCATTTAAAATTACATTGGCGGAGCCCCGGAAGAGCAGAGGGGACGTTTTGAGAGCCCTGCGCCTTGTCAGCGACTAAAAGCCCACAAAAATGACAGGTCTGCCCGTAAGTCTGTTTACCCATTTATATTACATTCGCGGTGCCCCGGAAGAGCAGAGGGGACGTTTTGAGAGCCCTGCGCCTTGTCAGCGATTAAAAGCCCACAAAAATGACAGGTCTGCTCGTAAGTCTGTTTCCCCATTTAAAATTACATTCGCGGTTCCCCGGAAGAGCAGAGGGGACGTTTTGAGAGCCCTGCGCCTTGTCAGCGATTAAAAGCCCACAAAAATGACAGGTCTGCTCGTAAGTCTGTTTACCCATCTAAAATGGCATTGGCGGTGCCCAGGACGAGCAGAGGGGACGATTTGAGAGCCCTGCACCTTATCAGCGATAAAAAGGCCACAAAAATGACAAGTCTGCTCGAAAGTCTGTTTACCCATTTAAAAATACATTGGCGGTGCCCCGGAAGAGCAGAGGGGATGTTTTGGGAGCCTTGCGGCTTGTCAGCGGTAAAAAAACCTCAAAAATGACAGGTCTGCTCGTAAGTCTCTTTACAAATTTAAAATTACATTGGCGGTGCCCCGGAAGAGCAGAGGGGAGTTTTCAGAGCCCTGCGCCTTGTCAGCGAGAAAAAGCCCACAAAAATGACAGGTCTGCTCGTAAGTCTGTTTCCCCATTTATAATTACATTGGCGGTGCCCCGGAAGAGCAGAGGGGACGTTTTGAGAGCCCTGCGCCTTTTCAGCGATTAAAAGCCCACAAAAATGACAGGTCTGCTCGTAAGTTTGTTTACCCATTTAAAATTACATTGGCAGTGCCCCGGAAGAGCAGAGGGGACGTTTTAAGAGCCCTGTGCCTTGTCAGCGATTAAAAACCCACAAATATGACAGGACTGCTCGTAAATCTGTTTACCCATTTAAAATTACATTCGCGGTGCCCCGGAAGAGCAGAGGGGACGTTTTGAGAGCCCTCCGCCTTGTCAGCGATTAAAAGCCTACAAAAATGACAGGTCTGCTCGTAAGTCTGTTTCCCCATTCAAAATTACATTGGCGGTGCCCCGGAAGAGCAGAGGGGACGTTTTGAGCGCCCTGCGCCTTGTCAGCGATTTAAAGCCCACAAAAATGACAGGTCTGCTCGTAAGTCTGTTTCCTCATTTAAAATTACATTGGCGGTGCCCCGGAAGAGCAGAGGGGACGTTTTGAGAGCCCTGCGCCTTGTCAGCGATTAAAAGCTCACAAAAATGACAGGTCTGCCCGTAAGTCTGTTTACCCATTTATATTACATTCGCGGTGCCCCGGAAGAGCAGAGGGGACGTTTTGAGAGCCCTGCGCCTTGTCAGCGATTAAAAGCCCACAAAAATGACAGATCTGCTCGTAAGTCTGTTTACCCATTTAAATTTACATTCGCGGTGGCCCGGAAGAGCAGAGGGGACGTTTTGAGAGCCCTGCGCCTTGTCAGCGATTAAAAGCCCACAAAAGTGACAGGTCTGCTCGTAAGTCTCTTTACCCATTTAAAATTACATTGGCGGTGCCCCGGAAGAGCAGAGGGGACGTTTTGAGAGCCCTGCGCCTTGTCAGCGATTAAAAGCCCACAAAAATGACAGGTCTGCTCTTAAGTCTGTTTACCCATTTAAAATTACACTCGCGGTGCCCCGGAAGAGCAGAGGGGACGTTTTGAGAGCCCTGCGCCTTGTCAGCGATTAAAAGCCCACAAAAATGACAGGTCTGCTCGTACGTCTGTTCACCCATTTAAAATTACATTGGCGGTGCCCCGGAAGAGCAGAGGGGACGTTTTGAGAGCCCTGCGCCTTGTCAGCGATTAAAAGCCCACAAAAATGACAGGTCTAATCGTAAGTCTCTTTACAAATTTAAAATTACATTGGCGGTGCCCCGGAAGAGCAGAGGGGACGTTTTGAGAGCCCTGCGCCTTGTCAGCGATTAAATGCCAACAAAAATGACAGGTCTGCTCGCAAGTCTGTTTCCCCATTTAAATTTACATTCGCGGTGGCCCGGAAGAGCAGAGGGGACGTTTTGAGAGCCCTGCGCCTTGTCAGCGATTAAAAGCCCACAAAAATGACAGGTCTGTTCGTAAGTCTCTTTACCCATTTAAAATTACATTGGCGGTGCCCCGGAAGAACAGAGGGGACGTTTCGAGAGCCCTGCGCCTTATCAGCGATAAAAAGCCCACAAAAATGACAGGTCTGCTCGAAAGTCTGTTTACCCATTTAAAATTATATTCGCGGTGCCCCGGAAGAGCAGAGCGGACGTTTTGAGAGCCCTGCGCCTTGTCAGCGATAAAAAGCCCACAAAAATGACAGGTCTGCTCGTAAGTCTGTTCACCCATTTAAAATTACATTGGCGGTGCCCCGGAAGAGCAGAGGGGACGCTTTGAGAGCCCTGCGCCTTGTCAGCGATTAAAAGCCCACAAAAATGACAGGTCTGCTCTTAAGTCTGTTTACCCATTTAAAATTACACTCGCGGTGCCCCGGAAGAGCAGAGGGGACGTTTTGAGAGCCCTGCGCCTTGTCAGCGATTAAAAGCCCACAAAAATGACAGGTCTGCTCGTAAGTCTGTTCACCCATTTAAAATTACATTGGCGGTGCCCCGGAAGAGCAGAGGGGACGTTTTGAGAGCCCTGCGCCTTGTCAGCGATTAAAAGCCCACAAAAATGACAGGTCTAATCGTAAGTCTCTTTACAAATTTAAAATTACATTGGCGGGGCCCCGGAAGAGCAGAGGGGACGTTTTGAGAGCCCTGCGCCTTGTCAGCGATTAAAAGCTTACAAAAATGACTGGTCTGTTCGTAAGTCACTTTACCCATTTAAAATTACATTGGCGGTGCCCCGGAAGAGCAGAGGGGGCGTTTTGAGAGCCCTGCGCCTTATCAGCGATAAAAAGCCCACAAAAATGACAAGTCTGCTCGAAAGTCTGTTTACCCATTTAAAAATACATTGGCGGTGCCCCGGAAGAGCAGAGGGGACGTTTTGGGAGCCTGGCGCCTTGTCAGCGGTAAAAAAACCACAAAAATGACAGGTCTGCTCGTAAGTCTGTTTACCCATTTAAAATTACATTCGCGGTGCCTCGGAAGAGCAGAGGGGACGTTTTGAGAGCCCTGCGCCTTGTCAGCGATTAAATGCCCACAAAAATGACAGGTCTGCTCGTAAGTCTGTTTCCCCATTTAAATTTACATTCGCGGTGGCCCGGAAGAGCAGAGGGGACGTTTTGAGAGCCCTGCGCCTTGTCAGCGATTAAAAGCCCACAAAAATGACAGGTCTGTTCGTAAGTCTCTTTACCCATTTAAAATTACATTGGCGGTGCCCCGGAAGAACAGAGGGGACGTTTTGAGAGCCCTGCGCCTTATCAGCGATAAAAAGCCCACAAAAATGACAGGTCTGCTCGAAAGTCTGTTTACCCATTTAAAATTATATTCGCGGTGCCCCGGAAGAGCAGAGCGGACGTTTTGAGAGCCCTGCGCCTTGTCAGCGATAAAAAGCCCACAAAAATGACAGGTCTGCTCGTAAGTCTGTTCACCCATTTAAAATTACATTGGCGGTGCCCCGGAAGAGCAGAGGGGACGTTTTGAGAGCCCTGCGCCTTGTCAGCGATTAAAAGCCCACAAAAATGACAGGTCTAATCGTAAGTCTCTTTACAAATTTAAAATTACATTGGCGGGGCCCCGGAAGAGCAGAGGGGACGTTTTGAGAGCCCTGCGCCTTGTCAGCGATTAAAAGCTTACAAAAATGACTGGTCTGTTCGTAAGTCACTTTACCCATTTAAAATTACATTGGCGGTGCCCCGGAAGAGCAGAGGGGGCGTTTTGAGAGCCCTGCGCCTTATCAGCGATAAAAAGCCCACAAAAATGACAAGTCTGCTCGAAAGTCTGTTTACCCATTTAAAAATACATTGGCGGTGCCCCGGAAGAGCAGAGGGGACGTTTTGGGAGCCTTGCGCCTTGTCAGCGGTAAAAAAACCACAAAAATGACAGGTCTGCTCGTAAGTCTGTTTACCCATTTAAAATTACATTCGCGGTGCCTCGGAAGAGCAGAGGGGACGTTTTGAGAGCCCTGCGCCTTGTCAGCGATTAAAAGCCCACAAAAGTGACAGGTCTGCTCGTAAGTCTGTTTACCCATTTAAAATTACATTCGCGGTGCCCTGGAAGAGCAGAGCGGACGTTTTGAGAGCCCTGCGCCTTGTCAGCGATAAAAAGCCCACAAAAATGACAGGTCTGCTCGTAAGTCTGTTCACCCATTTAAAATTACATTGGCGGTGCCCCGGAAGAGCAGAGGGGACGTTTTGAGAGCCCTGCGCCTTGTCAGCGATTAAAAGCCCACAAAAATGACAGGTCTAATCGTAAGTCTCTTTACAAATTTAAAATTACATTGGCGGGGCCCCGGAAGAGCAGAGGGGACGTTTTGAGAGCCCTGCGCCTTGTCAGCGATTAAAAGCTTACAAAAATGACTGGTCTGTTCGTAAGTCACTTTACCCATTTAAAATTACATTGGCGGTGCCCCGGAAGAGCAGAGGGGGCGTTTTGAGAGCCCTGCGCCTTATCAGCGATAAAAAGCCCACAAAAATGACAAGTCTGCTCGAAAGTCTGTTTACCCATTTAAAAATACATTGGCGGTGCCCCGGAAGAGCAGAGGGGACGTTTTGGGAGCCTTGCGCCTTGTCAGCGGTAAAAAAACCACAAAAATGACAGGTCTGCTCGTAAGTCTGTTTACCCATTTAAAATTACATTCGCGGTGCCTCGGAAGAGCAGAGGGGACGTTTTGAGAGCCCTGCGCCTTGTCAGCGATTAAAAGCCCACAAAAGTGACAGGTCTGCTCGTAAGTCTGTTTACCCATTTAAAATTACATTCGCGGTGCCCTGGAAGAGCAGATGGGTCGTTTTGAGAGCCCTGCGCCTTGTCAGCGATTAAAAGCCCACAAAAATGACAGGTCTGCTCGTATGTCTGTTTACCCATTTTTTTTTTTTTTTTACTTGGCCGGAGGCTCCCGCCCCTCATGATACACTCTTAATCATTACAGCAGAAGTTTGCAACAGACCCATTTAGTTTTAATATCCTTTAATTTATTTTAGTTGTACATTGTGTAAAAACAGACATTTACTTCTCTGAATCACGAAATGAAAAAAGCAGTTATCTGTTGCATCTCCCTCTGTAAGCATCAAAGTTATCAGTCAATACCCGCGCTTCTTAGCTTCACCTGTGCTGACTATTCTTCACATTTTTTCTCTTCTATAATGTCTTAAGGTTAGAAGTGTTTCCGTTCGTGCGATTTCGATTGAAAAGCTTCGGAGGAAAAGTCATTTGCATGCAAACAAAGGAAAAGGTGACGTCAATCCATCGGCATCGGGTTCGAACTCCGGAGGCCACACAAAAGATTGAACCATGGAATTTCCGGGACATAATTTTACAAAGAAAAGTCAAGATTGTGCATGAACAAGCAAGAGCGAGATTACAAATAAATTTGAGAAACCATTGATTTAAGAATTTGAAATGAGTCAAAAGACATATTTTTATAAAAGAAAATAACAACACTGACATGTTTTAAAAGTAAAATAACAACAACGTTCCATGTCCGAGAAATCTGTAATTTTCGATCCAGTGTGAGTGGGTCGGTGTAAAAAATGGCAGTCAGTGGCTATCGATCAAGTCCATCTAAGAGCAACTCGGCCTCAAAACCGAGAGAAGAGTTTTACTTGCGATCAACAATCTTTGGCCCATAGTGGCGACTGGTGGGACAATCGATTATCAGTGGCGGCTCGTGCAATGTGGCAACAATGGACTCCCTCCATTTAAACCTATGTAAATAATCGATTCTTTGGTGAGGCGCTGTGCCTCACCTAGAATCGATCTTTTAGCACAGATTTAAATGGCAAAATAGCACTGTTGCCAGATTGCACGAGCCGCTACTGTCGATTATCATTACTTTCCACACTCAAACCTATCAGGGGCAGCTCGAGTGTAACTTGGCAACAGTGGTTTTTGTCATTTAAACAGATGCAAACGTATCGATTTCTTGTGGATTCAATGAACCTCCAGAAGATCGATTATTTTACATAAGTTTAAAAGGAGATAATCCGATGTTGCCACATTGTGCGAGCTTTATTCTGCATCTGGCTGGAACCTATGCAAATATATCGATTTATTGGGGGGTAGGATCGATTCATCACAGGTCCATTAGATGCGGGTTCAATAAGCGGGAGATTCAAACAAATTAATCAGACCATGGTTCAGTAGTTTGGTGACTTAGGTGCACTTGACAACCAGCGGCGAAATGAAAAGCATCAGTAGCGCACCGAGAGTTTCTTCATCTCTCTCTTTTCTGCATTAAAAAACGTCTGTTAGATAAGGATAGACAACGGGATAAAACCCCCCTCTTCCTGTCCTTTTCCTACTTATACATTCAAATGGGAAATGAGAGAGATGGAATAGATCCTGGTTGCGCCAGTGAGGCGCATCACTTGGCAACGTTGCATTTTGTCCGTTTAAACTCGTGCATTGGGTCGAATTTGAGGATCCTCACCGAAAACCTATTGGCTCTAAATTTTTAATTGGTTTAAACGTAAACTGCAACGTTGCCAAATGGCAACATTAACATTTGGTCTATCCCGTATTTGTCATAACGCCACAAGATATATGAAAACGCTGAAAGTTATCTTACCTCTTTTTAGTTTTAAAACAACCGGATTTTCTGATAACCGCAGGCATTTCAAAACTGCAACAAAAAAAGAAAAAAATCAACAACAGATTAGACAAGTCGAAGAAATAAATAGAGAAACAGAAAAAAATTAACATAAAACTGAATAAAGTGGAATAGAGAAGTCTTGGATGAGCGATGAAAAGTTTGGTTAGGGTGAAAATATAGAACAGCGACGATGACTCCTCCCATCAGTGGCGGCTCGTGCAATTTGGCAACTATGCTTTTTTGCCATTTAAACCTATGCAAAAGAATCGATAACTCGGGGGTGCATTGCACCTCCTGAAGATCGATTGCTTAACATAGGTTTAAATGGAGGGATTGCATGATAAAGGAACGATAATCGATTGTCCACGAGTCGTCACTTGATAGAAATTATGGGGGGAAAACCGAGTATAATACGATGAAGCAAGAGAACACAGGAAAGAGAAGTTATGGCTTTTCCCCTCAAGTTAACGTCTTTATTGAATCGGCAATAACCGGCGAAACGTCGTCAGCTTTGAGGAAAATGTCACAAAATTTGGGGAAATTCAAACTGAAAGGAGGAGAAGACTTCAGAAGTGTCGAACATTTCCCCAAATGTTGATCTAAATTTACCAAAAGTTTAACGATATTTACCCCTTCTATATGGGGCTCTTGCAAACATTTGCTTTAGCGGATAGAAGAGTTGATTCTTGCGTGAAAACCTGTAAAAATGACAATGGGCGCACTGAAAAATCACGAAATTCACTCTCAGAATCGGGCCTCATGGCGGTTCGACGCAAGTATATCATGGGAGATTCCTATCTAAATTGAGAAAAAACTCTGTGTTTCCGTAGAGAAAGTGACAAATTAGACAGGAATCTCCCATGATACCTGCGTTGAAGTGCCATTACGATCTTTCCGTTAGAGCGGTTTTGTGCGTTTATTACTGAATTTTTTGACTTTTTCGGTGTGATTTGCGTGACTTTCGCTGGTTTTTACACCAGAATGGACTATTCATTTCTTTATAGCAAAAGCTTTCAAGAGCCCCATTGTCGGCCGGTGCAATAAGACATAAACGTTGGGGAAACAGTACCTAGCCTTTTGTCCCGTGCATACATAAGAAGGGAGGAATCATAACATTGAAATGGTGAAAACGAGGAATTCGCACCAGGAAGTATTGAATTTCGCTAGTCGATCGCGATGAAATACTAAAATCCTTCGACCCGAGAGAGATGCACCGAGTCGATAGTAAGAGCCTTCAATTTACTGTGTATGCAATTACAAAACCGTTAATAAGGAAATGTCATTGGTCTGCAAGACTGCAACTGCGGTCAAAGTTTCCTACACTGAAAAAAATAGATTTGTGAAATCAGTAAAATGAAGCAAAGGCTAATTTTACCAGCCATTTTTCGTAAAATTTACTACACATACAGCTAATTTTACGTTTTGGATTGTAAATTTTGCTTAATTTTGATTAATTTTACAATTTGGATCATAAATTTTACCAATCGGGTTGTAAATTTAACATTTCAAAGCATTGTAATTTTTGCAAGTCGTATAGCTGTCACGCCAAGACAGCCATGTAATATGCAAAAGACACAATGATTTGGATCGTAAAATGTACTGCTTAGATTGAAAAATTTACAATCCAAATAGAAAAATTACTAAAACTTAAGCAGAATTTACAATTCAAATCGTAAAATTAGCCATAAGTTTTGTAGGATTCACCGAAAATAACTAGTAAAATTAGCATGTGCTTTATTTTACTGATTTTATAAAACTTAAGGTAGATGTCCCAATTACCGCCCCTGTCCCAATTACCGCCCCCCTTTTCATTTATTCTTTAAAATAAGCCTACTTTAGCAGACAAATTTAAGTGTATATGGGATAAGTGTTTTTCATAGGTTGGCTGAACTGGTGAAAAAAGTTTGAAGTTGATATTTAGCAGCGTTGTGCCCTTGAAAAATCATAGAGGTTGACAAAGGACACCTGCCCCCGTATTACCTGTTTTTGCCGATTTCTCTCAGCAGTTACTTATTAAAAATCTGTTCTCTTTACTTTCTGCTTTTTAAATTATTATAATGTCATTATTTCCTGACAATAAACATGATGATTTGAATGAAAAGCCAGCGCAAATATGTATGGCTATAATTAGGGCACCTGATATGACAATAATTGGGACAAAACCACTTTTGGTGTGGCGGTAATTGGGACATGGGTCATTTTTTCGAGTTTTATTAATAATTTTTTTTCCTGATTGATTACGCCAACTTTATATTTTTTCATAAAACTAGATAGTATTTGAGAGGCCTTAGTGAAAACCGATCATAGATTTGATAAAAATTAACATTTTTACAGGCATTTTACGGCAATTTTTTCTTAAGGGGGGCGGTAATTGGGACATCTACCTTAATTGCTTTTTTAGTAATTTCATTTTTTTCAGTGTACGTTAAAGATCCGGATGGGAGTGTAAAAAAGTGCAAAAAAGAAATGCACCTTCAATTTAAAGCGTATGCAATAGAAACACTGTGATGTTGGAATCGTGAAATTCCCGCAACTCATATAGCAGGTAACTCTGCATGTCTTAGCAGGGACAAACACATATGCAAGCAAGGATCGAATGGTGCCAACATGACCTCACTTTACACAGACATTTTCATGGGGACACTCATCCAGAGACAAATAGAGACCCAGCACAAAGCTTGCGACAGGTGTCCACTTTTCGGGGCTCAATTTTGGTCGGAACTCATCGAAACAACAGGCAACAGTCGCATACTGTTGACTGATGAACGCCTGGTTTGCATTCGACAAGCAAAACCTGTTTCCGTTTCCGGGACCGAGGACTAATCACAACCTTTTGTTGAGCTCACCACTCAACAGTAGGAGACTGTTTATCGTTGCAGCCGATGACTCCCGAACAAAACTGTGACCGCTAAACTTGCTTCAATTTTCTAACACGGGGAGCAGACGGTGTGCTGGGTCTCTATTTGTCTCTGCACTCATCCGAACCTCTCATTGTATCGTCTCGAAACTCAATCAAAGTATCAGTTATAAATGAACGTGCAGTGGCGCACCGAGAACTTCAGTTTGGTGGGGGTTTCACTGCAAATTTTCCATTTTCTGAGGCCTTAGGGGGGGGTTTTGAAAGCAATTTTGGCCGAAGATGACCTTTTGTAGGGCAAAATCTTGATGCTTTGGGGGGGGGGGGGGGGGGTTGACTCTAAAACCACCCCCTTCGGTGCGCCACTGTGAACCTGTAATATTTCAAGGTTTCAGTCGAAGTGAAAATATATTTTAAGGTATACGTGGAATCCACTGCTAGAATAAAATCTGAGAGAGCTGGTTGTTTGGAGTTTACTTTAGTATCAATTTGCAATTGAAAATTTGGAGATGGGAAATCGAAAAAAACGGGAAATTGTGTGAGAGGGATTGAGACAGAACATTTCTGTGGATCCAATTATTTCATGGCGTCGCACTAGAACAGTCTACATAACTTTTATTTTACTGATTTGGATTGCTCGGCTCCGATTGGCCATGACTCAACATATGAGATTCTCTTCCAAAACGGCGGGTTGCATCGCCGCGCCGTAAAGACACTGCCGACACATTTTCCCGCTATGTCATAACCTGGAGTCTCCGTAATATTTGACTATACTCTTTGACCTCACCACGTAACTAAACCTACAAAAGAGAGAAGTTGAGAGGGAGTCGACCATTGGCGGCTCGTGCTATATGGCAACCATGTATTTTTGCTATTTGAACCTAGGCAAATGTATCGATTTCTCGGGGATTCCATAAATACCCTCAAGATCGATTATTTTACATAGGTTTAAATGGAAAGACTTCATTGTTGCCACATTTCACAAGCCGCCACTGGAGTCGACTGATTAAGAGGTCACCATCGTGATGAGCTTACCAAAAATTTCGAAAAATCTCAAATGACATAGTTTTGAGAAGAAATTAGAACGCACGCTGAGATGTTTCAGTGACGAGGAAAAACATAAAAACTTGCCTAAACAATTTCCAGATAGAGACAATAACTCCATTTACCAATCATAACAGTGCACATAATCACGTAATCCAAAAACAAACGTTAACATTTCACGATCGAGCGCGTCTTTTTAAACCATCCACATCGCACACAAAATATGTGAACTATCTGAAGGTAGAATTTCCACTTTCACTTTTTTTCAGTGTACATACTTACAATTAGTGAATGAATCAAACGCCTAATTTCGAGTGAAATGCCATTGAAAATTGATATCTTTTAAAATGACCCGACAAGAAGTTACAATAGACTATTGAAACAATCAAAATAAAACGTCCAATTTTGAGAGGAATTGGTTTAGAAATGTGTTTCTTTTAAAATGAACGATGGACGAGAAATTACTGACTGTGAACACTTTACCGTTGAACAAAGAGCGTAGAACAATTTTTCACAAAACCCGCTACGTTACAATTCTCAAATTTGAAAACGGCGAAGTGAATGAATAGGCCACTAGTAAAAAGTCAAATCGTTACTATGTAAGTACGTACACACTTATTTCACGATACAAACTTCACAAAATGTTCAAACTTCTGACTAAAACGCAAACGCTGGTATTAATGAAAACAAAACAAACGAAATCGGGGGGAGTAAAACAAATAAACCTATGCAGAAAGCGACTTGAAAAATATAAGACATCTTGCATTAGTATACTCAGTAAAGACCCGAGACCGGTCATCAATTTAGACTTCAGAAAATTAGAAACAGCACTTTATCAAAATATTATTGACAATGTATACGCATGCATGTGTGATGAATCACATTCTGAAAACTGCAAGAGAATCACAGTTTAAAAAAAAGAAACGGGAGTAGAGGCTGGGGGGGGGGGAGGGGGCAAATTGATAGGAGATCCGATTACATTTCCTTCCTGAGAAAGGCGCTTATCTCATGTGACGCGTGATGATTTTGTACGGCGAGTTAGAGTTGCTGTTGTTTTTTTGTTTTTTGTTTTTTCGTCTTTTTTATTGTTTATCAAGCGTGACCACGGATTGTTGCCAAATTTAAAATCGGTCCGAACAAGAAAAAATGATTGAAGCCTGCGGCTTTCATTCCATCTCTCTCGCCCCGTTTTAACCCTTTCAGTTGCGGAATTAGGTTTTTTTTTTTTTTTTTTTTTTTTTTTTTTTTTTTTTTTTTTTTTTTTTAAGGTTTGATTAAACCATTCAAAAGAAGACAATTTTCAAACAACTTTCATGGATCACTTAATTTTTTTTGCAAAATGTTAATTTTAGATTCCATTGAATCCCTTCTTAAATTATATATGTGGTACATCATGATCATGTGAACCACATTCTCTAAAAGGGTTAGAAAAACTATCAATAACTATACAGGTAGAAAAACTATCAGAGGCGTCGTATGCAATATGACAGCATCGGTATTTTTCATCTAAAATATAGTCCTGTCTTTACATGTATAACCGATTCAAATAGGCAAATACCGATTGTTGACTTTTTTTTCCTTCCATTTAAACCTATATAAAAGTATCGATTTGTCAGGGTTCAACTGAACCCATTCTTTTCCATAGGTTTTTATGAAGGAGACGTCGACAAATCGCATCGCAAGCAGAGGCGGCTCGTGCTATCTGGCAAAACTGTTTTTCCTCCATTTGAATCTATGCACAATAATCGAATTCCGGCAAAGCGCTGCTTCACTATCGAAGCGATTGTTTTACACAGAATCCTATGGAGGAAAAACAGTGTTGCCAAGCAGCACGAGCCGCCACTGATCGCAAGAGCAGCCACTGCAAGTATAACTATTCCCATTTTTGTTTCTTTCCTTCGACCGATTTTTTCAATAAAATGACGAGAATAAAGTGTGAGGGGGTAGATTAGATAGGGTGAGGGAGGAATTACGAAGAAGGAGGGGAGGGAATAGGATGAAATACTCCGCTCTCCCCACTATCTCTATCTCACGATAACTTTCAAGAATCAAATTCAAAATGAAGTCGTTAGCGAGGTAGTAAATATTTTCGCGTAGGACGAAAACGATTGCAAGATCAAGTTCTCAGCCTCTTTATCAATTATTATTGGTACAGATTTTCCTCTAGCTGTCCTCTAACTCTTTCAAATTGTTCGATAAAATCCGTTGAAGCGTGTGCTTTCATAATACTGCTGCGCCTTCAAAAAGGTCTCACGCCTCCACCCCGTCTTTGTTGTATTCCTTTGGGTATCTCGGCGCGGGCGGGCGGAGTAGCGTGGGTGGCAGAAGCGACTCGCGGTCGCGGACATTTCAATGTAGTTTCATTTCAGGCGGCAGGAATAATAAACGAAAAACATTTCTTGTACATCTCAATAGGTCTGTTGCATACTTTTGCTACAGCAAAATAGAATCTTGATTCTTACGTAAAATTCGGCGAAAATAACGATGCGCACATTAAAAACGTTCAAAATCCACTCATTAACTCAGAAAATCACTTTAATTTCAAACAGCTCGCGCTACACTAGACACTATTTAAACCAGTATACTACTACATAGACAGAACCACCGTGCATAAGTAAACAACGTCGTAACTACAAAATGATGGAATTCCCTTCTAAATACATGAACTATTGGCTGCGTTTGCTGTCTGGTCTTTTTGGTTGATCAAAGATTACAAAATAATATAAGAAGTGTACGCATCTAAACGAAAAATTCCAATGTTTGTAAGTTCTGTTCATGTTTACATAAACGAGATGGTTCCATCTATGTAGTTATAAGTCGGCGATACAGTGTCTAGTGTAGCGCGGGTTGTTTGAAATGGAAGGTATTTTCTGAATTAATGAGTGGATTTTGAAAGTTTTTAATGTGCGCATCGTTATTTTCGCCGAATTTTACGTTAGAAACAATGTGTCATATTGATGTAGCAAAAGTACTCAACAGACTCATTCAAAATTGTAAACATATGAACGAATTAACAGGACAATTTTTTTTTCTATTTCCATCCTTGAATATGTGTACTAAAGTTTGGAGGCTCAAAAAATGGGAGGTGCAAAATAGCGATGGGAGTTTCGCCCCTTTTTCCCCGCGACTCTTCATTCCAAAGTAATTATTTTCAAAGGAAAGGTCGAATATTTTCCTCCTACTTTAAAGGCTGGTTTCCAATGGAGCGCAACGCCGCGCAAGGACGCAACGCAGCGAAGTTGAACTACACGCGAACAGATGGAATCGTTCCCAATGCAACGCAAAGCCTTCGCGTTGAAACGCAACGACGCGGCCGATCTCAACTCTTGCGCTCGAAACGCAACGACGCGGCCGAGTTGAACAATTCTCAACTTTTGCGTTGCTGCTAGACCGATTTCGCTGGCTGCTGCTTGTCGGGTGAGCGTTTTAGATGAGTCCCGAATCAACAAATGCAACAAGTGAAGAGGAAGAAATATTGAATTCGGCGGAATCCGCCTTTGTGATTTGTGAATCTTGCCGAATAATCACGTTTGAGACAACATGGAAATAAAACTATGCAAATTACGCGAAAAAACTCGCAGTCATCGTTGGTTGAAACTCACCTAACCTCAACTAGGGCAGTCGAACATGAATGTAAACAAACCGACTCCATTTTGAGTGTTCGACGCGCGCTCTTCAAAATTCTGGATGCTGATTGGTCAATGCTTGCGCTCATTGGAAACGCGACGCGTTGCGCTGCGCGAACTCGGCCAAACGCAACAAAACGCAACGCTAGCGACGCAAAGCCTTGCGCTCCATTGGAAACCAGCCTTAACTCTTCCTTTCGCTTCGTTCCTTTCAATCTCTTTCCTTGTCTCTCCCTCTCCCCCTCCCCCTCCCATCGGCCACCTTCTCTCCCTCCCTCTTTTTTTACTTAGTATGCCTAAAGTCCTTTCCAGGCCCAAGTCGGAAAACACGTATCTCATTTCGATCAACAAGAAATCTGCTCGTTAGTTGCGTGGGTCGGCAGAATCGTATATTGATTTATACAGGGAATTCTATAAACTACAAGCTAACGAGCTGGGACAAATAAATGTTCGGTACACACCAATATCATCTATACACCATATCGGAGCCCGGGCGATTTTGAGGTTCGGAGATGTGGTCGGGATTTTACACGGGCGCTTACGAAAGTTACCCGGTTTTTTGAGATTCTGAGCCTTTTTCCGATCGAAAATCATTTTTTTTTTTTAATTGCTAAACTTAAATTGTTTCACTTGATCTGCTGAATAATTTCTAAAAAAAAAAAAAAAAAAAAAAAAAAAAAAAAAAAAAAAAACGGGGGGAAAAATTGCTCTTTTTTTCAACTGTTCAGCTTGAAAAGAGGAACAAGAACTCACCAGTAAAAAAATCGATTTTCGATCGGAAAAAGGTTCAAAATCTCAAAAAACCGGGTAACTCCCATAAGCGCCCGTGTAAAATCCCGAACACAGTGACCTAACCTCAAAACCGTGCGGATTCCGATATGTTCTATAGCTGATATTGTACAAACGTTACACGGTCCAAAGACGTTGGATGGTGAGCGTTTACGAGTAGTTTTAAATGGCCTCATGGTAATCACCAATCATGTATGGGGACAGGACCGTCCATACCGAACATTTATTGGTCCCTGGGGGGCCGAAAAATGTTGGGACGAAATGGTACTGCTCCTAGATGAATGGCGAGGTCGTAAGCTATCTACTAGCATACTGGAGTCCTCACCATCCTCCAAAGTAGAGTGACCATTTTGTCCCAAAATTTTTCGGCCCCTGACCCATAGTCAATTGCCGAGAGGGGATATACACTGTACAGTATATCCCAGAAGTCCTTACCACGTTTAAGTCGAACAATGCACACCTCATTTAGACACACAAAAGGTCTGCTAGTTAGTTGTGGGTCGGCAGAGTCGTCTGTATTAATTCATATGAGAAATTTTGTGAGCCACAAGCCAACGAACAGACCTTTTGTTTATCTAAATGGGATATGTGCGTGTTTTCCAAACTTGAACCCGACGCGGACTTCTCTTTGATTTACTACAAATATATGAATCTGTCCTTGCGGCCCCCATAGCTGAGGTATACCAAAGGGAAGGTGGTAGAAAAACAAGTTTATTAAATAAAACTTAATCCGGAAAAGCGACGAAAGATATGAACAACGATTACTCGCCCATCCTAATAATTTTGCTGTTGCCCTTTTGGACAACAGTGATATTCTGCGGAGGCTGAGGCGGCGCAAGCCGTTTGAATTGTCTTCAGATAAGAATACTTTTATAAACTTTAGGGCTCAAGTCGTGGGGCTCTAAAGTCTTAAGTTTCTTTCCTGTCATTTATTATTCATCTTGTATGTATTTATTTATTTTTATTTTCTTTCATTTGTTCATTATTTTTCTTTCTTCCCCATCTTAACCTAACTCCAATTCAAATATTTAATGTAAAAACAATCATACTATTTCATTGTTATATATATATATATATATATATATATATATATATATATATATATATATATATATATATATATATATATATATATATATATATATATATATATATATATATATCACTTATAAATGTAAATATCTTATTTCTGATGTACAGAACGATATTAAATAAACCTTAAAAAAAAAAAATAATAACAAAAAAAATAAAACTTCGATCCATTAATTTCCCTCTATCAGAGACAATAACATAAACGCCTCGATAAAGATATCTGACACATTGTAAAAAGCAATAAATTTATTTAACAATCTGGAATAGTCGTAATCGATTAACGACCCTTGCTTTAAATAAATAACTCTCGACATTACGAAATGTTTGATCGAGTTCGTTATCCCATTCCGTCTTCCATCTATATATATTATATATTCCGTATTCACTCTATTTTTCTCACTCTATCGCGCTGTTCCGCTTCTTTTTTTAACGATTATAACTGTTTCGCAATTATTTTGATAGTTTGAATGGAGGTTATTGAAGAATTGGAGAGCGATAATATGATTGCACTGAAAACAATAAGCTGAGAGCGATTTTCATCGCGAGCATGACCATGGGCGGATACAAGGAATTGTCTTTCTCTCTCTCCTCCCATTTAAAAACGTGCGTTAGAAAAAGACAGAAGAGGGGGGCCAAAGTCACGTGATGGCCCCCTCTGCTATCCTTTTCTAACACATAGGTTCAAATGGAAGGAGAAGACAATTCCCTGTATCCGCCAATGAGCATGACAGCAAATTGTCCGGTGGCGGGATCGGTTACATTGTTTACTTTATTATTTTTCTTTTGCCCCCCCCCCCCCAAACCACACTTCCCACAAGTGCGATACTTTCATTTTTTTACATCGTGCGGATAGAAGTATGGTATAACTTATTACCATGGGGGGGGGGGAATCATAAAAGCTCCATAAGCTTCCTACCCCTAAATGGAAATCGAGTTATTACTGTCTCTAGACCCCCGCTCCTCACCACCCTAGTAACACCGCTGCATAAATGAGATGCCTTAAGTTTCGACCTGAGAAAAGAAAATCCTTGCGGCAACAGGAATGAGTGCAATGATACAAATATAGTGGCGCCGCGTACAATGGGGCTCTTGCGAACTTTTGCTACACGGGATTGAAGAGTTGATTCTTGCATAAAAACCTGTAAAAATGACGATGAGTACAATAAAAATCACGAAATTCACTCTCAGAATCGAGCTTATAGTAGCGGTTTGACGTAGATATCACGGGAGATTCCTAACTAAATTGAGACATACCTCTGTGCTTCCAAAGAGAAAGTGGAATATTAAGTGGGAAGTTTAAGTGGGAAGTATAGGAATCTCCCATGATACCTGCATTGAACCGCCATTACGGTCTTGCCATTTAAGTAGTTATATGTAGGTTTATTATTGAATTTTAAATGTTCTCAGTGTAATTTTCGTGATTTTTGCTGTTTTTTACATCAGAATGGACTATTCATTTGCTCACAGCAAAAGTTTGCAGGAGCCCCATTTAGCATAGCTGCATTTCAGTCATTAAAACCCACGTAGAGTTTGGATTCCAGGGAGTGCACTGAGCAGTGAGCACTCCCCACCCCCAATATAGTTCGATCTTCTTCACAAGTTTAAGCGGACAAAATACAATTTTGCCAAATTGCACGCGACGCCCGCGCCATACTGGATACCGATAAGATAATCATATATGCTAATAAAAACTAGAGGTAACTCACTCTGATGTGAGGGTGGGAAACTCGTAATTTTCGATTAAATTAACCCTTTCACGGCCTTCCCAGTGTTCATTTTGCCTAACCATCCAATTGCAGACGCTCGAAGAAACATCGTTTTGGAGAAATTGAAATCTTGTAAGACAGATGTATAGTTCCGAGAACGAATTATCCGGGCGTGGTCTCGAAAGGGTTAACACGTTGGTTTTATAGAAATTGGTTTGCCTGATTGCCGCTAAAATCTACCTTGATTACTTTTGATAAGTAATCAAAAAGTGAGATCGATAAGCATTTGCCCAACTCTGCTCCGATTAAATAAAATTAGTGTGGCCAAATTCGTTTAAAATTAATTAAAGCAATGCTTAAAATAAGTTGTTACAGATCATACAAATGTTGGTGCGAATCAGTATCAATGTGTACTAAACACCAGGGCTGCCGTTTTGCGTATAATTAATGCTATTTTTTTAATTCACCGATGATTCCACCGGTTGAGAAAAGATTACACAGTTCAGTTCAGTGCATGACTGTAATAGACTAAAATACTCGCGTCTGTAATCTTTTCTCAACCGGTGGAGTCGTCGATGACTTTAAAAAACTTGCGGATATTTTAACTAATGAACGGAGTTTCCACCGATTAAGGAAAGATTACAGATCAGAGTATTTTCGTGCATTACAGTCATACACTGCACTGAACTGTGTAATCTTTTCTCAACCGGTGAAATCATCGCTGAATAGAAAAATAGCATTGATTATACGCAAAACGGCAGCCCTGCTAAACACACTGGCGGACGCAGGGCGCGGATCAAAAAAATGGGGGGGGGCTTGAAATTGAGGACCCCTTTTTTATTTTTAGCTAGCTTCATTTCGAAAAATGTCGGGCTAAGCCCCCAAGCTTCCCAAAAAAATTAGGGAGGTTCCAAAAGAAGATTCAGAAGATTATTACACTTGTAGATGCTATAATGTCCGTGCATTACACTATTACTGTCACAGAACTGAGCAGTGTAATCGTTTGATGAACCTGTGGCGAATAATCGGAGAATTGAAAAAAAAATCCATTAGTTAAACACAAAACAGCAGCTTCAGCACCTATATAAACAGATGGGCGGTTCCAGCAGTTTGGCAACCACGAATTCATCCCATTTGTACGTATGAAGAAAACTGGCACTGGATTCTTGAGATGGGCCATGACTCTTTTACAAATCGATTATTTCTCATGAATTCAAATGGGAATAACAAACAGTTGCCAGATTTCTGGTTTCGCCTTTGATCAAATATCATGGAGCGATGAACGAATAATGGATAGATGGGGCAGTTGCAAGGGTATGAACTTTTGTGTTTTTTATAAAGAAAATTATAGTACTTTGTGAGCTGAGAACAATGGTGCCTTTGGTTTTTTTCCAAGTGTTTCGGTTTTGGAAATACACAGGTGTAAAGTTGTGAAAAATCGTGTGCGTAGTGACGTCACTATACGCGGAATTCCCATTTAAAACAACGTACGTATTTTTGGCCAAAATCTCATCTCCGGAACAATGGGACTTAATTAGATACCAAAGGCATTTTTGTTCTCAGCTCATCAAGTACTTTCATTTTCTTTATAAAAAACGCAACATTTCAGACCCTTGCAACTGCCCCATTATGACAACAACTTTAATATTGAATAACTCACTCAAAATAAGACCTGCGGCGAAGAAGAACAAGAAGCTGATTTGCAGTTCAAAAATCCCAGCTATAAACGAACATAAAAACATTTTCTACCACAACACAAACACAAACCAAAACACAAACGAAGAGATCCGCATTGAATTACACCGAAAATTGACTCCTTCCAACGAAATATCTGCTCGAAAACTGATTGTGCAAAAAGTAAGCTAAGCCAAGCTTCTCCATGCGGCAAGCTCTGCGTTTGACTCAACACATAGAACGTAAATCGCGGAAAAGAATTGGAGATAGAAATATCAGCATCAGCATAAGCGCAACGTTACCAAATTGTGGTCATTTATTCTTTGTGTTTGTGAACGATTATAAGTATCAAAGTGTGATGCTGTTGACCAACCGGACTCTACACGCATATATGTATGCTCGGCGGAGAGAAATGCGATAATAATTACACATACGACTTCAAACTAAATGGCTTCCAAGATTTACTTTGATCGTGATAATGGTTATCACCATCACACATGCGTCATTCATTCGCAACGCGCTTTTACAGTTTTGCACCAAAAGTGTCTCCGAAATTGGCATTGGACTCAAAACAACGACTCTTTCATGTGATTCAATGGAGCTGTTGCAAACTTTTGCTACAGGCTTATTAATAGTTGATTATGGGGTAAAACCTTGTAAAAATAACGAATAGCGCACTAAAAAATCACGAAATCCACTCCTAAACTCACAAGATGCTTTTAAACGCGAGACCGTAATGGCGGCCGAGGCCGCTTAAATCTAATGGCAATTGTTTGATTCTTCTTCTTCTTGTGTGGTATTGCGAGAACACCTCGTGTAGATGGCGCTGATTGAATATAGGGAAACCCAATGCCAACCGCAGCCCGGCCGCCATTACGGTCTCGCGTTTAAAAGCATTTTGTGAGTTTAGGAGTAGATTTCGTGATTTTTTAGTGCGCTATTCGTTATTTTTTCAGGGTTTTACCCCATAATCAACTATTTTTAAGCCTGTAGCAAAAGTTCGCAACAGCTCCATTGGAGCAATGGGGCTCTTGCAAACTTTTGATGAAAGCAAATGAATGGTAAAAATATAATGTAAAAACCATCAAAAATCACGCAAATCACAGTAAAAAACAGCCCAAAATTCAGAAAGAAACTTAAAAACAGCTGTAGCGACAAGGTTGAAATGGCGGATCTATACGCAGGTATGATGGGAGATTCCTGTCTAAGTTAAGATTCCTGTCTAAGTCTAAGTGCGGAAACGCAGAGAAATGTCTTAAATTAGATAGGAATCTCCCGAGATACCTGCGTAGCTCCGCCACTAAGCCCGATTCTGAGAGCAAATTTTGTGATGTTTTAATGTACTCATAACTCTCATCGTCATTTTTACAGGTTTCTAAGCAAAAATCAACTCTTCAATCACTTGTAGCAAAAGTTTGCAAGAGCCCCATTCTGCCAAAGTTAGGGGGGGGGGGCACTTTACATTATATCACATGAAAAGTGTGTACCTCTTTCCGTAAAATCTGTCAACACTGCATCAGGAGACAAATTAGAGACCCAAGGTAGATTAAAGTCGTTTAAAACCAACTTCAAAAGACCATAAGAGATTTCCATCATGCAGTGGCGGCGCGTGCAATCTGGCAACAACGTATTCTCTCCATTTAAACCTAGATGTAAAACAATCGATCTCCAGGAGGTCCAATTGCACCCCCAAGATATCGATACTTTTGCATAGGTTTAAATGAAAAATTAGCATGGCTGCCCTCCTTAGTGTTTCAAAATCACGTCCAATAAAAACCCTTCTATCTGTACATTTTGTTGCCAACAGCAAAACCTTACGAGATATCCATTCCCCCCCCCCAGGTTTGTAAAACAGAGGATACATCGATGTATAAAGGGGTTTTCAGACAATCTACGGCAACCCTGCGCCTTGATTTCGCAGGACTGCAGACTGCGGGACACGCAGATGGGGGGATTAGAATCCTCAAAACTAAAGCGAGAGCTCGAACCCCAGATCACAAGCGCACGAGGCGGAACAGGGCAGGAGGGCGAATAGCAGGTTAAAATTGCACTCACATCAGAAGTAGAGAGAGAAGAGACAAATGGGGCTGTTGCAAACTTTTGCTACAGGCTTATTAATAGTTGATTATGGGGTAAAACCTTGTAAAAATAACGAATAGCGCACTAAAAAATCACGAAATCCACTCCTAAACTCACAAGATGCTTTTAAACGCGAGACCGTAATGGCGGCCGAGGCCGCTTAAATCTAATGGCAATTGTTTGATTCTTCTTCTTCTTGTGTGGTATTGCGAGAACACCTCGTGTAGATGGCGCTGATTGAATATAGGGAAACCCAATGCCAACCGCAGCCCGGCCGCCATTACGGTCTCGCGTTTAAAAGCATTTTGTGAGTTTAGGAGTAGATTTCGTGATTTTTTAGTGCGCTATTCGTTATTTTTTCAGGGTTTTACCCCATAATCAACTATTTTTAAGCCTGTAGCAAAAGTTCGCAACAGCTCCATTGGAGCAATGGGGCTCTTGCAAACTTTTGATGAAAGCAAATGAATGGTAAAAATATAATGTAAAAACCATCAAAAATCACGCAAATCACAGTAAAAAACAGCCCAAAATTCAGAAAGAAACTTAAAAACAGCTGTAGCGACAAGGTTGAAATGGCGGATCTATACGCAGGTATGATGGGAGATTCCTGTCTAAGTTAAGATTCCTGTCTAAGTCTAAGTGCGGAAACGCAGAGAAATGTCTTAAATTAGATAGGAATCTCCCGAGATACCTGCGTAGCTCCGCCACTAAGCCCGATTCTGAGAGCAAATTTTGTGATGTTTTAATGTACTCATAACTCTCATCGTCATTTTTACAGGTTTCTAAGCAAAAATCAACTCTTCAATCACTTGTAGCAAAAGTTTGCAAGAGCCCCATTCTGCCAAAGTTAGGGGGGGGGGGGGGCACTTTACATTATATCACATGAAAAGTGTGTACCTCTTTCCGTAAAATCTGTCAACACTGCATCAGGAGACAAATTAGAGACCCAAGGTAGATTAAAGTCGTTTAAAACCAACTTCAAAAGACCATAAGAGATTTCCATCATGCAGTGGCGGCGCGTGCAATCTGGCAACAACGTATTCTCTCCATTTAAACCTAGATGTAAAACAATCGATCTCCAGGAGGTCCAATTGCACCCCCAAGATATCGATACTTTTGCATAGGTTTAAATGAAAAATTAGCATGGCTGCCCTCCTTAGTGTTTCAAAATCACGTCCAATAAAAACCCTTCTATCTGTACATTTTGTTGCCAACAGCAAAACCTTACGAGATATCCATTCCCCCCCCCCCCCAGGTTTGTAAAACAGAGGATACATCGATGTATAAAGGGGTTTTCAGACAATCTACGGCAACCCTGCGCCTTGATTTCGCAGGACTGCAGACTGCGGGACACGCAGATGGGGGGATTAGAATCCTCAAAACTAAAGCGAGAGCTCGAACCCCAGATCACAAGCGCACGAGGCGGAACAGGGCAGGAGGGCGAATAGCAGGTTAAAATTGCACTCACATCAGAAGTAGAGAGAGAAGAGACAAATGGGGAGACAAACTCCTGAGGGAGGGAGGGAGGGAGGGAGGGAGGGAGGGAGGGAGGGGTGACCGAGGGAGGTAGCGTGGGCGGGGTGGAGGAGAAGAAAAGGGGGACAGAATAAATAAATAAAAAAAAAGAATAAATAAAAAAAAAAGTAAAAAGGTAAAGAGAGTTTCTGAGAGGAATTTGATATCACAACTGACAGTGTTTTCACTCCGATGACGGGTATTGACGGTGCAAGCTTAGAACATAGACACCGGAGGAGCTTACTCCATCGCATGATGCAGCCTGCCTCTGACCGTCTCCCTCACCCTTCCGCCTCTTTTTAATACCTTTGACATTATTTAGTTTATTTGTTTCTTTTTTTTTTTTCCTTTTGTTCAGTAACTTCTACCCTTTTTGATCAGAAATAATCTTTGTTCGGGGGGGAATTAATGAAAAGTAAATGTTGATGGCCTCGCAGTTAAATTACGACCAAAGTAATCTTTCGTTATCCGCAAATACGCTCGTCGCTCGTGCCATGTGGCAACAACGTATTATCTCCATTTAAACCTATGTAAAACAATCTATCTTCAGGAGGTGCAATTGCACCCCCAAGATATCGATACTTTTGCACGGGTTTAAATGGCAAGAAAGCACAATTCCTAAGTTATTGCACGAGCCGCTGCGCCACAGCGTCCAAGGAAAACTTCGCGGATGACAAATTCGGGCAGTTAGCCCTCTAAAGGGGTGTCTCCACCTGCGAATGTAAAAGCGCGAATAAACTGATTGAGCCAATGAGCTGCCTTGAAGTCGATAGGTCGAGTCCGATGTATCGACAACAAAGAAGCTCATTGGCTCAATCAGTTTATTCGCGCTTTTACATTCGCAGGTGGAGACACCCCTTAAGGGCCAGGTGGCCGGGTCAATTCAAATAAAACGCCACTCTTCCGTTTATATAGGGAAGGTAGTTAACTGTTCGTACTCGGGGGAGTTGGAATTGCCTATACAATGAATTGAAGGCGCCCGATGACACCTTATCTTGTAAGTTTTTTCATCGATAGTCGCGTTTATCCAGAATAAAGACTGAAACAACGTGCAATAGACTATATGTAGATGAAAAACAAGTATACTCAGGCTTGGCCTATAAAGGGTTGATATGAACTGTAGCACAAGGAGAACTTCAGTCAAAAATTCGTATGAAAATTTGGGAGGAAGTGTAAAATTACGAGTAAGTGTTATAATTTTTCTCTGCAAAAATGCGTGTATGGTCTTTTTGTTTCATTGTGTTGATCATGCCCATAGTGGCATACGCAGGGAGGAGCTAAGAGACCTTAACCACCCCCCCCCTCCCAACCGCAAATTTCTAAGGGTATGGGGAAAGATGGAATAATTTTCATTCAAACGCTTATCAGGGGAAGCTCCTTCCGACAAAAATCCTGCAAACCTCATTGCTCATGTTCCTACGGAGGGTTGGGTATGATTACGGTGGAGAGCTCTTTTGTAATTCAAGCTGCACTTCGACAATGGATCTATTTCAACTGTATGTTTTCCCAATTGTATTTACGGATAAATTGCAAAATAAAAGTTTGTTTCGTGCGATTCGCGGGTACGCGAAACCGTGGCTCGAAAATACACAACTTTTACTTCTATCAGTATAGCAAGTGAGATCTGCGAATTCTAAGGGGTCTGTTCCGAACTTTCACTGGACCGCAACTCAGAGCTTTAACCCTACAGTTAGAATTACAAGGGGTGTCCCAGAAGTACTGCACACTTTTGTCTGGGGGGCGAGAATTAAAATCAAAAGAGGGATTGAAAAATCAAAAGTTCTCAAGACAATGAAGAGAAGAAGTGAAGAGAACAAATTATCAGCCTAACACAGTGTCAAAGGGCGGCAAAATGCAAGCATCACATTTTTGTCAGTCTTGGAAAGATTCTGAAAAATTTGTTTAAACAAATAAGACCGCTTGATTTTAACTCTTTTTTTTTCTTGAAAAACATGCGAAAAATAGGGCCGATCATTTACTTCATCGTTAAACCGATCGATAAGACTGTCTATGAGTGATGCTATTGGTCGAAAATTGTAAAACTTGGCTGTTGCTATGGTAACCATCGTTAAGAGTCTCGTTTTATAAAGGCTACTCATAAGTAACCTTTAAAAAACGGACACTATAACGATGGTTACCATAGCAACAGCCAAGTTTTACAATTTTCGACCATAGACAGTCTTATCGATCGGTTTAACGATGAAGTAAATGATCGGCCCTCTGGAGAGGTCAGCTCGACATGTCATTTTCAAAAGGCTGTAACTTACAGAGCTGAATTTGATCTTGATTTTGCGGTAATTACTAGGACAATCGCCCCTTCTAAACCGTTTTTGATACCTGCTTTTGTTTGTCCCCCTGACAAAAGTGTACAGTACTTTTGGGACACCCCTTGTATGTCCAATCAACGATACATGCCGTTGATACAGACTCATTTAATGTGACGATAGAAATACATATCACTTCGATACGACGTCACACTAAATGAGTCTATTATGCGGAGTTCTCCAGAAAAACCGCGTGCAAAACAGTGTGCTTGCACTGTACTGTGGTGCTCCTCCTCAAAACTTCTCATCCCAAAGCATTATTGTTTTTCGAATTAATTAGTTAAGCGCGTGGTTTTTTATCTATTAGCTGAACTGGGTTCCAAATAAGGCTCTTGATGGTAACTGTTGCTATAAGCAGTTGAATAGTTAATGGGGCTATTGCACACTTTTGCTATAAGCGATTTAATAGTCAATTATTGCGTAAAAACCTCAAAAAATAACGATGGCGGTACTAAAAACTTCCAAAATCCACTCCTAAACTCAATAAACGCAGTTATTTGCGGGAGCGTAATGGTGGCCGAAGGCACTAACAATGGGAGATTCCCATCTAACAATTCTGAAACTCCATCAAGAAGTGACCAATAAGAGACTACTTTCATTTGACACCGGTGTCACTTTGTGTTGCGGCACCATTCATCGGATGTGGATCATCACTCTGATGACTAATTACTCTGTGAATCATCCTTGTCAGCATAGAAAGAGTGACGAAATTAAGATAGGAATCTTCCATTGTTAGTGCCTTCGGCCACCATTACGCTCGCGCAAACAACTGCGTTTATTGAGTTTAGGAGTGGATTTTGGAAGTTTTTAGTGCCGCCATCGTTATTTTTTGAGATTTTTACGCCATAATCGACTATTGAATCGCTTATAGCAACAGTGTGCAATTGCCCCATTCTTGCATAGAATCCAGCGAAAACTACGAAATTCACTCACAGACTCACAAAATGACTTGAAAGTTAACCATTAAAAGACCAGGTTAGTTCACAAGCATGACACTTTTCCGTTTCTATTGGAAAGGTACTGTGACTGTTCGTACTCAGGGGAGTTAGAATTGCCTATACGGCAGATTGAAGGCGCCAGATGAAAGCTCATCTTTTTATACTTCATCGAGAATCGCGTTTATTCGGAATCATGATACTGGAACAATGTGAAATAGTCTAGAGGAGAAAAAGGAGTGTGCTCGGGCTTGGTTCATAAGGGGTTAAAGGCGTGATGGCGGGGCTACGCAGGTACCATGAGAGATTCCTGTTTAACTTAAGGGGGTATACCACCCAAATTAAAAAAAATCGTTCCTGATGACTTAGAGCCCTCAATTTTTTTTTGGTAATACATACTGATGTAAATTAGAGATCCTGAAATTTTTGTGAAGCTGGTTGCATACCTGCCCCTTAAAAAAAAGTATTTCCTGAAAAAACGTTGACAACTTTCAAACAGCTTTTTCAGAGTTAGAATTGCTCAATCACCTTGGTCTTGGTCTCAAATGAAAGGTATCAGTGTCCTCTAGGGTCTCTTGTATGGACTGTTTTTCTTGTCGAGAGGAAGTATTTTTTTTCTTAATGTTTCTTCGATGTGACATTTTTTTCATGTTTTTTTTTTTTTTTTTTTTAAACATTAATAGATATTTGAGATGTTAGGTTGAGGGCAAATCCATACAACAGTACCTAGGGTATGAAATTCTGCACATTTTAAAAAAAACTGAAGTCTCTAGCTATCATAGTACTCGAGAAAAGCTGTTTTGAAGTTGAAAAAACAAGCGAAAAATTGATTTGAAAAATCCGAACTTTTTTCCAAAAAATTTTCCAATTTTCTCAATTTCGCAATGTTGACTCATAAACTTTAAAATTAATTTAAAAATACTTTCCGACCTCCTAAAAATTAAAAAAAAATATCCTCGTATTCCCTGAATTGTCCTCTACAAAATTGGTGGGGGGGGATAAAAAAAAATAAAAAAATCGAAAAATTAGGGTGGTATACCCCCTTAAGACTTTCCTCTGTGTGTTTCTATAGACAGAGTGACTTAGACAGGAATCCTATATGACTTTGACTTTGTAAGAATCTCCTATGCAGGTATCATAGGAGATTCCTTTCTAATGGGGCTATTGCACACTTTTGCTACAAGCGATTTAATAGTCGAATGAGGCGTAAAAACCTCAAAAAATAACGATGGCGACACTAAAAACTTCCAAAATCCACTCCTAGACTCGATAAACGCAGTTATTTGCGCGATCGTAATGGTGGCCGAAGCGAAGGCACTAACAATGGGAGATTCCTATCTTAAGTTCGTCACTCTGTCTATGTTGACAAGGATGATTCACAGAGTAAGTAGTCATCAGAGTGATGATCCACATCCGATGAATGGTGCCGCAACACCTAGTGACACCGGTGTCAAATGGAAGTAGTCTCTTATAGAGTCCCTGTATATCAGAGTCTCGACACGTGAAGAAGAAATCGAAGGAGGCGTCCACTCTGATTGGTTCGGTTCACCGAGAAGGCGTGTACGTCTCCTCGTAGGGGTGTTTTAAGGGGTCTCTTATGGAGAATAACACAGAACGCCTCCTTGAGCTCCGTGAAAGCCTAAAATCTAGCAGCCAATCAGAATCTATACCCCGTATGGCGAGACTCTTTGATATACAGGGACTCTAGTCTCTTATTGGTCACTTCTTGATGGAGTTTCAGAATTGTTAGATGGGAATCTCCCATTGTTAGTGCCTTCGGCCACCATTACGCTCCCGCAAATAACTGCGTTTATTGAGTTCAGGAGTGGATTTTGGAAGTTTTTAGTGCCGCCATCGTTATTTTTTGAGGTTTTTACGCCATAATCGACTATTAAATCGCTTATAGAAAAAGTGTGCAATAGCCCCATTTGTGTCTCTCTCTCTATAGAAACACACATCAGAGGAAAGTCTCAAATAAGACATGAATTACCCATGGTACAGTCGGGGACAAAAAGAAAGTCAAATGACTCCGTGAAACACGCCACCAGCAATACTTGTTTCAATGAATTTGAGCATTGCAGGCGGCCTACCTCAAGGTACCACATTCTTTCTGTCCCCGACGGTATACCTGTGTACCTCCGTCATTACGTCTTTAACTTTTAAGACATTTTGTGAGTCGATAAGTGAATTTCATATTTTTTTAGTCCAATCATAGTAATTTTTGCTGGTTTTCATAAGATGACTAACTATTCAAACACAGACGACAAACGTTGGAGAGAGCCCCCTGTCAAGCAGTTTTCCCGCTTATTTGATATGTTTTTAAAATAACCTCATTATATTAACCTCTATATGAGAATAGTCTATTACACCGCGACTGAAAAGAGAGCATACAAGACTCCTCTCCTACTCCTCCACACTATTAAACTATTAAACCTTACTTGTGTAAGTTCATTATTATCAAATATTGGTTAAAAAAACTATGAATCAATGCATTAGCTATTGTTACTAGTTATTTACGTAACAAGTCCCATTGTTAGATAATAAAGAGAACAACTCGTTTAATTTTCAGAAACACGCCCAATAACAATTTGAAACATGACTTTTTGAGGTCGAGAGTACCCTCTGTTACAGACAGTGGCGTCACGTGCAATTTGGCAACAATGTATTCTATCCATTTAAACTCATGTAAAAGATCGAATTCAGGGGGTGCACAGTGCACAAGGAAAATTCGATATATTTAATGAGTTTAAATGGAGCAGCTGCATTGTTGCCAGATGGCACGCGACGCCACTGGTTACAGACGTGGTTTTACTAAAGAATTCTTGGCTTTCTGGTCATCAATTATTGGATACAGATACAGTTGTAAAGACCTCATCCACCCTTTCAGAACATATGTAATTCTCAGCGGTGGTGGCGCGTGCAATCTGGCAACGTTGCATTTTGCACTTTAAAAGTTATGAAGAAACGAAATATTGGGAGTGCACAAGGAAAATTCGATATATTTAATGAGTTTAAATGGAGCAGCTGCATTGATATCGATATACCGATATCGATATCGATCTGCCTCATATCGATATTTCAACAGAAGTCCAATTTAAATGAACGGAGTGCAACTTTGTCAGATAGCATCACGCAGCGCCACTATAAATCTCAGTCGACTCCATTCAGATCAAGTGACAGAAATAGGAATCCTACTCCGCGGTACTTGTTTTTGCCTACACTATCAATTGAAGGCGCTCGAAGAGGCGTTATTCACTAATGTCCCAATATTCAACGTTCTTTCATTTTCAAATGAATGAATGAATGAATGAATGAATGAATGAATGTTGTTGTTGTTGTTGTTGATTACGTTTTTTATTAAGACGGTGCCTAAACTACTGTAGGTTATTCACACCGCTAATTAATTTTACAAAAGATTTTTAAAGTATTTACAAGGTAATTTACAATTTTGTTATAGCTGAAAGGTTACTTAGATTTTAATTTTACAAGTTTTAATTAATTTATGAATGAATGAATGAATGAATGAATGAATGAATGAATGAATGAATGAATGAATGAATGAATGAATTAATGAATGAATGAATGAATGGGAGCTCTTGCAAAGTTTTACTGTACAGGCAAATGGACAATCGATTCTGATGAAAAATGCTGCGAAAATAACGATAAGACCATTGCAAAAGTCAAAAACTCTCTCTTCGCAGAGAAAACTTAATTAGCTCAAAATTCAGGCGGAACACTTGAGTCAGTGTTTGGCAAAAATTAACTTTGGAATAATCATGATTAATTAATCAAAATTATTCACATTATTTTTAAAACTTTGATTTACAAAAAGGAATAACAAGAGAATAATTTGAAAAATGTTAGTTAATTACTCGTGGTTATTCAAAAACTGATTTTTGCCTAACACTGACCCGTATAAATACACACTACGTACTTACATATTACAAACCCCGAAATAAAAGAACAGTCCATTGAATTAAGTACCATTTTTTTCACTTACTACGAAACGTAAAACTTTTTTGTTGGTATCAAATATGTGTTCCTCGCGAAAAACTCTAAGAGTCAACATTCTGTATATACGGTTTGAAACCCAAACGCTATGATCCTAGTGTTCCAATTCATTGGTTCCGTTATTCAGAAATGTGAGTCCATTGGTCTACAAGAAAACCTTACAAGAGTTAAATTGAAACCATGAAACAGATGAAAGAAAACAAACATCGAAGCAGCATTGGTATCTTAATGATTAAAGAACCTTACTCTGATGATGATAAAAAAAAAAAAAAAAAAAAAAAAAAATCCAAATTCTAGTAATATTACCAGGAGTCTGAATATTTTAGTGTAACTGTCAGAGAATAGAGTATAGTCACGCAGTACCAGAATTTCCTCAACATTTTCAAGAACTATGGTACAGACACTAGAATTTTGGTAACAGCGCCATTCCTTATACATCGGTTCCCAAATCGTTGTGCGTCTCTAGCAATCTTTTTTCTTTTTTTCAAAATGCGATCTTTTCAAGTTAACTGAATTCACGCTCGCTCGCAAACAGGGCCGCCGTTTTTTGGATCTCTGAAGACATTTCACGATCCATCAGTGATTCACCAGTTGAAGCAAAGATTACAATTCATATCAGTCAAGAAGTATAACAATGGCTTAGAAAAATACTCAAATCAGTAATCTTTCTTTAAACCGGATAAATCACTGATGGATTGTAGAATGCCATTAAAGATCCGTAAAACGGCAGCCCTGCTTGTAAATGTAACCCACTGGCGCAACCAGGATATCTTCCATCTCTCTCATTTCCCATTTGAATGTATGAGTAGGAAAAGGACAGAAGGAGGGGGTTTTATCCCCTTGTCCATCCTTGTCTAACATACGTTTCTTAATGGAGAAAAGAGAGAGATGAAGAATCTCTCGGTGCGCTACTGATGTAACCACAAGCAACTTTTCGGGCCGGTTGTCGGTTGCTTGCCAGCACTATGAGGCTGAAACTGACGTGACGTCACGGTGGTTAAAGGCTTCATCTGGCGATGATGTGGGATGAGAGAGAGAGAGAGAGAAAGAGAGATAGAAATGGAGAGGGGGGTAGCGGGATGAGGGAGAGGAAGAGAGAAAGGGGTTGAGAGTGCGGAGGGGGAGGGGGAGGGGGAGAACGAAGGGGAGGGGGAAGGGGTGTTAAGGACGGAGAGGTGAGGTAGAGGTGGTAATTGTATGACTCGCAGTGCTTCTGTACTCAGCAGAGCTGCCGTTTTGCGTAGAATCAATGCTATTTTTCTAGACACCGATGATTCCACCGGTTGAGAAAAGATTACACAGTTCAGTTCAGAGCATGACTATGATAAACTGAAAAACTCGCATCTGTAATCTTTTCTCAACCGGTGGAGTCGTCGATGACTTTGAAAAACTTGCGGATATTTTAATTAATCAACGGAGTTTCCACCGATTTAGGAAAGGTTACAGATCAGAGTATTTTCGTGCATTACAGTCATGAACTGAACTGAACTGTGTAATCTTTTCTCAACCGGTGGAATCATCGGTGAATTGAAAAATAGCATTGATTCTACGCAAAACGGCAGCCCTGGTACTCAGGCGATTAATCATGCGAGTAATGCGAGAAATTATGAAACAGCAGCAACACTTCTCTCGCATTGGTGCTAAGGGTTCCTTCGCTTTGCTGTCCTGAGTGTCCATACTCCCACGTTGCTACAGTTGCAATTCGCAAACACTTGCTACAAATGAATTGCGAATGTAGGCTTTTTTGCCTTTACCCGCAGAAATAACGCCTGGGGCCGGAAAATGTCGGTCCGAATGATCAAATTACATTGTTGGGTGGTGAGGATTTGAGTATGCTAGTAGATGGTTTACGGCCTCACCATGCATCTTATCATGTACTTTTTCGGACCGACATTTTTCGGCCCCTGCTAATATTATACATAGGTTGTCCAAAAAGTGATGAAACGGTCAAGTTTTTGAGCGAACGAAAAAAGCTAGCATGTTTCAGTTTACAGATTCGTGTAGACGGTGTAAATACCAATAAAACGAGACCTTGTTCAGCTCATCAGGTCAAAAATTGATCGAAATACACTGCTTCTCTCGGGGAACCTCGCACGAGCGCCTCAAGGATTTTAGGGTACCTTTTGCAAAGAAAAAACGAAACTGATGAAACTAACAATATTTAAAGATTACTTCTTCTTCAAACTACTTTACTCGGTGTACTTAAAATGACAAAGTTTCCAAATTATTTAACCCTTTAATGACCAGGTTAGTTCAAGAGTATACCACTGATACCACTCCTCCGTTTATACAGGGAAGGTAGGTAACTGTTCGTACTCGGTGGAGTTGGAATTGCCTATCCTACAAATTGAAGGCTCCCGACGAGACCTTGTCTTGTAGCGTTTCCAACTTTATATTTGCGTTTATTCGGAATGAGGACTGAAACAATAATGTCTAATATACTTAATAGTCTAATAGGAGAAAAACGAGTATACTCGGGCTTGGCCCCCAAGGGGTTAGATCACTGTTTTTAAAAAAAAATGTTGGCGGCTACTTTTGAACGTTATAATGCTAAATCAGCTTGAAATTACGTTTGTTGGGGGTTGATTTATCAACATTTTCTGGGGAGAAGCCCCCCCCTCTTATTTAGGGGTGCTCCCTCAGACCCTCCACTTAGGTCCCTTTAATTACGAGAAGCGGCGAGGATGCTTCTGCAAACAGGGCAGCAAAAACCTAAAGCTGGCTTTGCTTGCAACAGACCTATTTCAGCGGCCCGCTAAAATTTGTTAGTATAGATGCATGAGCGGATCCAGTGATCTGGCAACTGTGTGTTCTTCCCATTTGAATGCGTGAGAAACACTCGATTAGTCAAGAGGCCATGGCCTCCTCGAGAATCGATTCTTCCTTATACATTCAAATGGGAAGAATACATGGTTGCCATATTGCTGGCTCCGCCCTTGTATTGATGCCGAGCTTTGAGTGTCATCGATCATCTTTCCTCACCTACGAGAAACATTCCCGCAGGATTAACGAGGGTCATTCGTAAAGTAGGAAAATGTTTTATACGACTCCAGAGCAAAACAAGATGAATGAAATCTGTATAAAAGATTTTAATTGATTAGCAAACTCTCAGCTCTCTAACGACCTGTAGTTTTTTGTTTTTGTTTTTTTGTTTTTTTTTTTTTTTTTTTTTTTTTTTAAATATGGCTTACTGGTTTGCAAGTGACATCATTTTTCCATACTCACCTCAGGCGACCACCTCCGAGCGCGCTGAAGAGCTCCGTCGAACGAGTACGTTTTATACCCCGTAAAAGGGCCGCAACACGATGATTCGTTCAACTTTTGAAGAAGAAGAAAAAAAAGAAAGAAAAAAAAAGAAAAAGAAAAAAACGGTTAATCACTACATAGTAATAAGCCGGATGCACGGACATTAGTTGCTTGTGAACGGTGGCCGCAGTTTCACTTTTTCGGTAAGAAAATAGATTCACATTTGGACATACTTTATTCGATGGGGTCTCCATGATTACTCGCACAGACTGATTAATAGGAACCAAATCACGATGAAAGTTTTCTATGATCGTGAGTTTTATCATTCATTGTTTCTTATTTGATAAGCGAGTGCACTAGATTGACAATCACAAGTCCTATAAACGGAATCTGATCGGGAAACGCATTACGCAGACACCTGTAAGACCTGACGAGCTCCTCGGCGCCGCGCGGAAATGGGCATCGCGCGGTCACCAGAAGCGAGTGAAGAAGAAATGACGTCACTCGCAAACCAGTGAGCCAAAGTAAAAAAAAAAATGCCTCCCGGCAGGCCGGTAAGACGAAGTAGATTCCATGCTTGGTTACATCATTTTTTCAAAAATTTACATATAGGTTATAATTTTCGTTAAATTTTTTTTTTATTTCATCAGCTGCTCAAAATCCAAATATTATTGTGAAAAAGATTATATTACCAATAGAGAAATGTGTAATCTTTACAATGCAAGTGAGAAATAAAAGCTAGGTTATATAAGTTTTTCACAAATTTCAATAAATAGGTTATGTTATGATTTTCTTTGAATTATTCATTTTTTTTTTTTTTTTTTTTTATCAGCTGTTCAACATTTAAATAAAAATACCCATGAGAAAAAGATTATAGTACCAAGATAGAAAAATGTGTAATCTTTGTAACGCTAATGAGGAATAAATCTGAATAAGAGCAGCTGATCAAACAAGAAAATAAATAAATAACGTACCTAAGCAACAGTGCACGTGTAAAACAAAGAACGAGCAATTATACCAATACTCTATCCTTGTCTTTCACATGTAAAATCCCATAAGAAACTAAATAGCTCCTAAAACACGTAAAACACAAGGAAATTTAAGGGATGGAGCATATGAACTAAAAACATCCTCCACGATATATACTGAAATTTTTGAACAAAAAACAATTTCTTCATATAAACCCTGCCAAAAACCCGAAAAACACATCACTTTAACTCGCTTAAGAAAACACAAAAAAATGACTCAAGTAAAAAAGTTGCGTAACAAAACGGTTAACATAATTTCCCAAAAAAACGCTCAATACAACACTCCTAAAAACAAACGTCAAAACATTTCACACGACTCAAACAGGGCCCATAGCGCGAAAACTAACAATCGGATTTACACCATCTTCGAACTCACTCCAAACACAAAAATAGTTGAGAAATTTCAAGAACAAAACAAAAATTACGAACAGGATCGTGTACTTTAAAACGAAACTGGTTAAACATACATAAATATATATATGATATATAGGAAACCATTACAACGAGTGGACTTTTCTCACTCAGGGACCATGGAAAGGGTGCTCGATAATACCGAAAAATCCAAATCGCACCTCCGCAATAAGTAGATTCAAAGTAAAAAAAAAAAACTATAGGTCGTTAGAGAGAAGTAGGCCTCTTTAACGACATGACTGTCCGCGAATGCCCCAAACATCCGTTTTTTTAAAACTAAATTTCAATGTATTTCAATGAATTTTCTTGTTACATACATTTAATAGTGTGCTAAGCAATAGTATTTGGGACACTGATTTCAAAAATGATATCATTTTCTACTTAACTCGTCCCGATTCTACGCATATTCTACTTTTAAAAAATGTTCGTTATAAAGTTTAAATTGTGGAAAATCTAGAATATTTCGATCAAAACTAAGGCCAAATTCGAACTCGGCAGGTCAATTTACCTCTGAAATGTTCATGTTTACGCGATTTCAGGTCCACTTAAAAGAAAAAAGCCCATGTGTGTGTCTAGGGCCCCTTGTTTCGTATTCATTGGGGGCGGACACCTATGTCGTTAAAGCGTAAAAATCGTTAGAGTTGATATATGCTGGTCGAAAATATGCTATATGGTATATTTGGTTTCAAAAATATTGTAAAATAAATTTGGACCGTTTGTTTGGAGTTCCTTTTGTTCGAACATTACTTGGAAAAGAAGTAGTGAAAAGAGGTTTTGAAAATTTAAATTGACCTACGCCTCTTTGTAAAAACACCAACGTAATATGGTCGGGACTCATCGAAAAACTATAGTTAGAGAGTTGATATTATGCTGGTCGAAAATATGCTATATGGTATATTTGGTTTCAAAAAAATTGTAAAATAAATTTGGACCGTTTGTTTGGAGTTCACTTTGTTCGAACATTGCTTGGAAAAGAAGTAGTGAAAAGAGGTTTTGAAAATTTAAATTGACCTACGCCTTCTTTGTAAAAACACCAACGTAATTTGGTCGGGACTCATCGAAAAACTATAGGTCGTTAGAGAGTTGATATTATGCTGGTCGAAAATATGCTATATGGTATATTTGGTTCCAAAAAAATTGTAAAATAAATGTGGACCGTTTGTTTGGAGTTCACTTTGTTCGAACACTGCTTGAAAAAGAAGTAGTGAAAAGAGGTTTTGAAAATTTAAATTGACCTACGCCTTCTTTGTAAAAACACCAACGTAATTTGGTCGGGACTCATCGAAAAACTACAGGTCGTTAGAGAGTTGATATTATGCTGGTCGAAAATATGCTATATGGTATATTTGGTTTCAAAAAAATTGTAAAATAAATTTGGACCGTTTGTTTGGAGTTCACTTTGTTCGAACATTGCTTGGAAAAGAAGTGGTGAAAAGAGGTTTTGAAAATTTAAATTGACCTACGCCTCTTTGTAAAAACACCAACGTAATTTGGTCGGGACTCATCGAAAAAACAGTTGCAGCAGTCGCCTACTGTTGAATGTTGAGTGATAAACATGGGAAGCGTGATATTTGGCAACTTGGAACTTTGTTAATTTAAACGAATGAAATAAATCGAATCTGAGGGTGCTCACCACACAACGAACAGTTCGATCTTTTTCGTGGGTTTAAACAGACGAAATGCAACGTTGCCGAATTTCACGCTTCGCCGCTGTGGGTCACTCGGCGAGAACGTCCATGCATCGAGCGTTCCTGCTCATCATAAAGCATGTAACCGCGATGGATCGACAGTTTTTGCGATGGTGTCGTTCTAGAATTCACTGGAGCATTACATTACACAGGTGCGCAGGTAAGATTACACGGCTCTGTGTAAAAGCATACCTATATACACTAAAAATGTTGAAATCCATAATCTTTTCTCCACCGACTGGTAACGCTTCGATGATTAGAGAAGGATGATGATGGATGTGCGCAAATGGAGGAGCTATATAGGAAGATGGTGGGGGGGAACGACATCAAACGGTAAACAATTGGTTGCTGAGGAAAAAGAAGAAGGGGGAGGAGGAAGAGGAGGAGGAGGAGAAGAAGAAGAAGAGAAAGAAGAAGAACGAGAGATTTCGTCTGGATATGCGAAGTTGACAAGACAACTCGATGAGGTAACCTATGATATGAGATGACTCATCAGTCATCAAACGCGGTACAACAGCTACAGCCAGATCTGGGTCCATTTTACAATTAATTCTACATTTGATTGCTTCCGAGATGCTAAAAACAAATCATGGGTTACGCGCTTTATGTGAGAAGCGTTGAAAACAAAAGTTAATTCCGTATTAAAGACTATGTCTTCGACGACGGATCATAGTTGCCGCAGTGGCGGCGCGGCGGCTCGTGCTACTCGGCAACAGAGTCTCCGCTCTATTTGAATCTATGTAAAACAATCGATTGCTGGTGAAGCGCTGCTTCACTTTTGAATCGATTGTTTTACATACAATCAGATGGAGGGATAACATTGTTGCCAAATAGCTCGAGCTGCCACTGAATGGGTCTGTTGCAAACTTTTGCTACAACGATTAAGAGTGTTTAGTCTAATGTAAAATCGCGTGAAAAGTCCATTGGTGGCATCAGAAAGCCATGAAATGCATTAATAAACTCACAAGAGGCGTCTAATGAGATCCAAGATGGCGGTAAAATATCGAGAAATTTGTATGCATGCACTACGAACATCCAAGGATGGCCAACTTTGACAACCTCACTGCAGGTAGAGGTTATGTGTTTGTTTACGTTGTGATTGGTTGAGATCGATATTGTGAGGTTGGCTATCCTTGGACGTTCGTGGTGCATGCATAAAAATTTCTCGATATTTTACCGCCATCTTGGGTTTCATTAAACGCCTCTTGTGAGTTTATTATTGCATTTTATGACTTTCTGATGCCATCAATGGACTTTTCAGGCGATTTTACATTAGATTAAACTCTCTTAATCGTTGTAGCAAAAGTTTGCAACAGACCCATTACAGTTCGGGGACCTCTGGTTCCAAACCAACTCCGATGCAATGTTTTCCCATAAGCGCATTTTTTAAGGTAATTTTGGCTACGAAATTAAGAAATTAATGCGACTCTCGTGCGATTATGCTCTTGACGTCCTCGAAAATGAATAATGGGGCAGTTGCAAGGGTCCGAATTTTGGTGTTTTTTAAGAAGTAAATGAAAGTACTCGGTCAGCTCAGCTGAAAACAATAATGTCTTTGGTTTCTAACTATGGGTTTCATAGTTCCGAAGATACGATTTTGGCCCATAATACATCTTTTTCAGGGGAAATTCCGCGATTTGATGTCAACACACACGATTTTGTGCAACTTTACACGAGTGTATCTCCAAACCTAAGGAATCTAGAATCAGAGAAGAAACCAAAGGCACCTTTGTTCTCAACTCATCATAGGTGCTTCCATTTTCTCTTTAACAAACACCAAACTGTAGACCCTTGCAACCGAATTATATGCCTGCTTACAAGACTGAAACTATGCCAAAATCAAGAAGAAAGCACACAAAAAGGTAGCATTAATTTCTGGATTTTACAACAAAAGTTTCCGTTTAAAAATGCGCTTATGGGGAAATTACATTGAATATAAGAGTTTGCTTGAAACCAGAGCTCCATAGACGCCAATCGATACGATACATCGCTCAACTATAAATAGTCTATTAAAAATAATAAAGCACATGCGAGTCCAACTAACGAGAGATTTAAACAGTCCGATCAGAATCGGGTATAATTTAAACGAACCAACAGTAGCGGCCCGTGAGATTTGGCAACCATGCATTTCTCCCACTTAAACTTGGGTAAAAAATCGATTCAAGCGGAGGCTGGCAGCCTCCTCGAGTTTCGATTGTTTTCCATGTATTTAAATGGGATAAAAACACTGTTGCCAAATCGCACGAGCCGCCACTGCGAACCAATCAGATTCAGATTCGTCAAATAATGGGTAATTTAAATGGAACAATAAGACGCGATTCCAACTAACTAATGATTGAAACAGGCCAATCAATATCGGATAAAAAAGGCCAATGGGGCTCTTGCAAACTTTTGCTGTAAGCAAATAAATAGTCCAGCCTTATGTAAAGACCAGCAAAAATCACGAAAATCACACTAAGAAAGTCTATAAACTTCAGTAATAAATTCACATAACCACTATAACGGCAAGATGGTAATGTCGGTTCGACGCAGGTATCATAAAAGATTCCTGTCTATTATAACACTTTCTCTACGAAAACACAGAGATATGCCTCAATTTAGATAGGAGTCTCCCATGATATGATACCTGCGTCTCTCCGCCATTGAGCCCGATTCTAAGAGTGAATTTCGTGATTTTATTAGTGTACTCATTGTTAAAGTATCAATCATATGTTTGTAGATGTATTGAAAAGTTTTATTGTTGTCATGGTTGCCAGATCATAATTACGGTTTAATCTGCTTAAATCTTTAACAGGTTATGGGCCACTGCCGCGATTTTTCGGGTAAAAATTTAAATGTTTAAGCATTTTCTAATCGAAAATGTTTTTTTTAAGAGTGTGGAACAAAGTATGATACTTGATATGATTGAATTGATACAGGATATGGATGTATGATACGTCCAAAACAATTCGTGATACGAGGTTTGTTTAGTGCGGTGAAAATTTAACCTCAACTCAATTCTGATAATCAGAAGGTATGGAAAGTGAAAGAGGAAGATTTCCCATCTTTAAGGGAGAAAATTATAGTGATTGGAAGTTTCCCGTTAAAGTGTTGCTGGATGAAAAAGATCTTTTTCCAGAATAGTTCGTTTAATCCCATGTATCAAAAGTTTGCTAGAGCCCCATTTAGAAGGTCCGATTCACAGGTTTCCATAGACCGCGAATTCTCCGTAACTAAAACTATAAATATAATAAGCGTTGTTTCTGAGCGGTCTCTAGATATTAGTTTAAGGGTCGCCGAATCGCGGCTAATAAGTAGGCTTTCACTTTAACCACAAGAGTTTATAGATAAGAGTAACCGAGATGGTGGGAGGAAGAAGGGGGGGAAGGGGTGTCACAGGGGTCGCTTAGTCGACGCGGCCGGAATTGAGTCATCTGTCGCGGAGCGGGAGTTCAGAGCTGCGGCTAAAAAATATCGATTAATACTCCTCCCCCCCCCTTTTAATTCTAAGTGGCTAGCGTATTCGCCCCTTTTATTTCAGTAATCCCTTGTGTATAACTGCCTCTAAGTTTGCAAGAGGCTCTCGTTTGTTTGCTTTGGATTTTCTGCCGAGAGTTAAAGAGTCTCTGATGGGTGTAGGAGCAGGAGTCGTGCAAGGTTGACAAACGGTGGCGCATCGCATATACAGTACGATCTGGCAACTCTTTGCATTTCGTCCCATTGAACTCATCAAAAACATCGATTTCTGCACGGATGAAAACAGAAAACCCTTGAATTTGATATTTGGCATGGAGTTTAAATGGGCAGAATGAAACGTTGCCAGACTGCACTGCACGATGGACTGAAATCGTAATAGAGTAGCCAAAAATCAGCGGGCCGATCATTTACTTAATCGTTAAACCGATCGTTAAGACTGTGTATGAGTGATTCTATTGGTCGAATATTGTAAGACTTAGTTGTTGCTATGGTAACCATCGTTATAGTGTCTGTTTTTTAAAGGTTACTCATGAAGAGCCTAAAAAGAGACTCTTTAGTTACGGTGGTTACCATAGCAACAGCCAAGTTTTACAAATTTCGACCAATAGCATCACTCGTAGACAGTTTTAACGATAAAGTAAATGATCGGCCCGCAGATGGTAAACTCATCAATTTATCATTTTTAAACTTTCAAGACAAATTTGAATCACAGAGGAAACTTTACAAAAGCAATTTAAAACTACAATTGAAAATGAAAAGTTTTCAAGAAACTTGAAAGGTTGGAAACGATGATTTTTGAATACTTTTTTTCTCTTGATTTTTTGCTCTTTTTTTCGATTTTAGAATGTATAGTACACTGTACGCCACTGGTGGAATATCCCAAATTTTACTGACGTATTTTGGATTTTTATACTTTGTTGAGGCCGAGAATGCAATTGAGGCCTTTTCCTGAAAAGCGGCCAATAAAACAACGAGAGTGCTCATTCTGAGAAATCAGCATTGTGATTGAACACAGATTTTCGCTGAAAGAGCGCAACCCTTTTTTTTATCGGCCCTTTCTCCGGAAACAGCCTCAATTGAGTTATCCTTTTTTCATCCATAATTTTTCCCCCGGATAAAACCTAGATGGTTGATAGAAAATTATAGTTTTACTATAAATGTTTTCACACATTGTCCAAAATATTAGTGCAAAGGCGGATCAGCAATCTCGCAATAGCGCGCATTCTCCCCATTCGAATGTATGATCAAGAATCGATTCTTGAAGGGGCTATAGCCCTGTGACTAATCGATTGTTTCTCATGCAGTCAAATGGAAAGAATGCACAGTTGCCAGATTGCTGGATCCGGCAATGGATTAGTGTACTATATAGTAAATAATTACAGATACTTCCGGCGTAACAGGATTACACAACACAATACACATTGTTTAAGGAAACACTTTTGTTTGAACCGCACGACCTCTGTAAACATCCGTGCGTCGGACCGACTACTGACGCGACAACCTAATCGTCACGTCTCTTACCTATACTTTGATCTAAATCCGAGTAATTTTGCTGTAGCCTTTGATGTTTATCCCCGAGCAAAGCTCATTCCCAAAGTACCGGCGGGAACAAAGACACCTTGCCAGGGTATGCAAAAAGCAATACACGCGCAGTAAACCATTCAACACATGTATTACATGCGTTGCTTATTGCATACTCTGGCTAGGTATCTTTGCCACCGCTACAATAAGCAATTGCATTGCTTGTACTAATAACAATCACTCGGTAACTCCCCATTCCTTCTTTGCACTCGAGGAATTCATTTCTGGTAAAGAAAAAAAAAAATTGCACAAAATATGTCGCTGTATACGATTTCAGCTATGTGACGATTTTATCCTGATGAGCAGTAGATAGGGGTCGCGTGAGATTGAGAGATAGTGTCGAACGAGTAAGGACATTTTTTTACCGGATGAAGTCACCACTGAAACCATCTACTATCACGACTCTGTGAACAGTCGACGCATTTCATGTTTTCCCGTGAAATTGCGAGGAATTTCGTACACGTTCAAAAGTTCTAAATTGATTCAATGCTTCTTCTTTTCAATATTTCAAGTTCACGAGTAGTTCCGAAAATTCGATTGGAAGAGGGGTTGCAGGAGAAAGGAGGAAGACAATAATGCTACTGAAGAATGAGCAGAATTATTAAGGAAACTGTATTTAGTGCAGACCGGCTTTGGTTACGGTTCGGACACTTACTGACTGTATCATATGCTCGATTATTCGTATGATATTCGACAGTTATGTTTTGTAGGTAATTTCAACACTCTTCAACATCATTCCACACCATATTAATGGTAGATAAATGTAATATAATACAAATTGACATTTTTCCATTCACGTGACGTAGTCACGAATTCATGATCTACCTCGCAAGGTAAAGGTTTAGAAAACCGTACAACCCGGTCACGAAATTCGAAACTTACAGATAGCGCACACCCATTTGGTTGTGATATGACTTTCAAAAGAAAGTATCGTGGAAAAAATTTACATTCTTCAATTTCTCAGCCAGTTGGAAAGAATTCTACAGTTTTCAGTATATTTCAAAGTCTAACAGAATTGCCGCCCTCTCAAAATTATGCCTAAGAACCTAAAACTGTTTGAAAAATAATGGACAGCATCAGTGGCGTCGCGTGCCATCTGGCAACAATGCAACAGCTCCATTTAAACTCATTAAATACATCGAATTTTCCTTGTGCACTGTGCACCCCCTGAATTCGATCTTTTACATGAGTTTAAATGGATAGAATACATTGTTGCCAAAATTGCACGCGACGCCACTGGACAGCATAATCAAGGACAAATTTAATGAGAGGACTTTCTTTTGAATGTCACAGTACCCTCCCGACGCACACTGAATCGAAACACACATTTTTCTGGACAAATAAAAAAATTGTTCATTTTTGGCTTCAAAACCACTCAAGTGTTAATATTTTCTTACAAAAACCACGATATCTACCTCACTTGAAGCTCTTAAATGAATGACTTCACACATTTTCAAGTTATCTCGCTGTATATATCATTCATAATCTTGATTTTTATTTGTAAAGTTATGTCCAGGCAAGACCATGTTTCGTTCCAGTGAGTGGCGTTTTGTTATTTGAGTATATCTCAACCCGTGGGAAGCCAGGAGCGTCAATATCGAGAAGGAAAGCAGTGTACTAAATGTGCACCTTATTAAGAGTTGGCAGGAAAGATGATAGGTGGGTGGATGTACACAATTAGGACAGTAATTTCGTCTCTTTGGTACAGGGTGATTGATTAGAGGCTGGCAGCAGCTCCCAGTTCCAGGAACTAGGGTTACTGTGTGATTCAAAGAGAACCCACTGCGACTGAATAGAAACCAAATCAAATATCAGCACACCGGGAAGAAATATAAAAAAAAGATTACCAGGGACCAAATAGTGTTGCGTCCTCATGGTCCCGCACGCAGATGATCGGTGAGCACTTACGGGGGGTATAAACTACACGCAAATATACTTACGTGCGCACCATCCAACGTCTTTCGGAGGACCGTCAAGCCGTAACACTATTTGGTCCCTGGGCCGAAGAAATGTTCGGGACGGACGGTCCTGCTAGATGATTGGTGAGCAAATAGGGTTTTAAAACCACACATCAACGCTCGTCGCTCACCAACCAACGACACCAACGTCTTTCGGGAAGCGTCCGCCCGATCGTTTATTGGGCCCTTACTTATATTGACCTTACAAAGATTACCTACACACACGGAAAAAAAAACTACAGTGAAATTAACCATACGATAGCTGATTTTGGAACCTGCTAGATGTTATGGCAATGTTAACCAAAAGTATACTATGTTTTGACTAGGTACTAGGTGATGTTACCTGATTGCATGTCGAATTTACTCAAAGTATCGGTAAATGTACCATACTTCTGGTCAAGTTTACCATAACATCTAGCAGGTGCCAAAATCAGCTATCGTATGGTTAATTTCACTAATCTTTTTTTTCCGTGCACGAAGTATAAGTAATCTTTGGCGGGAAGATCGTTGGATAAAAATGTAAACAAAGAGGCACGCCTCCAGGCTCCTCAGACCCCTTCTTCTTTTTCACGTCTGTTCACGTGTCTTGACTCTTTCATACACAGGGACTCTAGGGAAATCTAGTTAGAATCCACAGGCATCCCTATTTATATCTCACAGAGTACTTTCATTTGCTTACTAACAAGTACCAAAAGTCGGACCCTTGCAAAACTGCCCTATTTTGAAGAATCGGAGACATAGCCGTAGCCAGGATATTGTCTTTCTCTCTCTTGACCCATTTAAACGCATGTGTTAGAAAAGGACAAAAAGAGGGGCTGAAGTCGAGTGACAGCCCCTATATCCATCCTTTTCTAACACAAGCGTTCAAATTGGCTAAGAGAGAGAAAGGAAATATCCTAGCTACGGCAAGGATCGGAGACATCGGAAACAGTGAACCCAAGATTTCATCTATACATGATACGTTTCAACCAATGTCTAGTTCTCTCTTTTATATGCGAATCTATAAACCCGCGATCTAAATAAAACAAATTCGCTTTATATAATAATATCGGATAGAACTTGTTCATCCATCAAGTCGGGAAACTTCGTTTTGCGGGTGGTATTTTTTGTTTTGCAGGGTGAAAGGCGCGCGCGGTTTGTTTAAAAAGTTGATGCGGTCGCGGCTGCTGCACAAAGTACGCACATGGTGCTGTGATTATATTGTGACCAACGCGCAACGGGAAAAAAGCGTAAACGGCGCACTATGGGCTGGGTCTGAAAAAAAGTCGCAGAACATTCGTGAAAAAAAGTCATCAAAAACATCGATTCCGACGTTTTAGGCGTAGATAATTTATAAATATCCAATGAAATGGGTCTGCTGCAAACTTATGCTAGAACGATTCAGAGTGTTTCATCTGATGTAAAATTGCCTGAAAAGTCTATTGGTGGCATCAGAAAGTCATAAAATGCAATAATAAACTCACAAGAGGCATTTAATGGAATCCAAGGTGGCGGATAAATATCGAACAATTTGTATGCATGCACCACGAACATCCAAAGGATAGCCAACCTCACAATATCGATCACAACCAATCACAACGTAAACAAACACAAAACCTCTCTACCTCCAGTGCGAGGTTGTCAAAGTTGGCCATCCTCGGATGTTCACGGTGCATGCGCATACAGATTGCTCGATGTTTCTCCGCCATCTTGGGAGTTTTAAATTACTTGTTATAAGTGTTCTACGCGATTGAAATCGAGCTAACGAGCTTTAAAGTTAAAAAAGATAAAATGATGAGACATTTACTTCCTGATTATGAGCCACATTTTAACGATCTCAGACCAAAGTGTGGTGTACGCGTTCGTAGCTGCAGCTTTACCATATTTATATTTCAGATGAAAATCAATAATTAACAGTGATTAATAATTGCAACTGCAAGGGTCTAAAATGTTGTGTATTTCCATTAAAAAAGAGAGTACATATATACTTTATGAGCTGAGAATACAGGTGCCTTCGCTTTTTTCCTATATACCTAATCATCGACGCAGTTTCCGAAACACACTCGTATACGGTATAAAGTTTCAAACAAACAAACAAATCGTATGAGTTGTGACGTCACAACGCGAAAATCCCATTAAACCCTCTCACTACCAGGCCACGAAAACAAACCAAAGTTCTCTCTCAAAAATGGGTATAGTTAAACATTCCTATACACCTCCGCGCTGATTTTGCAAATAAAATGAAATAAAGGAACTCTAGGAAACATTATTTTTTAAATACTAACAATTTTGAGTATGCGTAATATCTGTATTTAGAAAACAATAAATATAAGAACAACAAAAAAAATTAGCAAATTAAAAAATAAAAAATTAAATAAAACTGCCAAGACAAGGGAAATAGGAGCAAGAAGCCGAGGGACAAGTCTGGTCGGGACTTAAACAGCCGCGTAGCGTGTTCTTAACCCTTTAAGGGCCAGATTAGTTCAAAAGAAAGCCTCCGTTCTGTTTATACAGGGAAGGTAGTTAACTGTTTGTACTCGGAGGAGTTGAAATTACCTATACGATGAATTGAAGGTGCCCGAAGAGATCGTATCCTGTAAGTGTTTTCATCGATAGTCACGTTTATCTGGAATACACTGGAGGAGAAGAGAAAAACGAGTATACTCGGGCTTGGCCCGTAAAGGGTTGAGAGTGATGTAAGTACGCTCACAAAGTCAATTACCTATTACAAAAAATGGACTACGGACGATTCCGCATAAGCCTGTTAAATTGTAAATTTGTAACCGTAATTATGGCAACACTGCGTTGTAGTTTAGAGGTTTGCAAGCGGACGGATGCGCGCGTGCGGCTATGCAACGGCAGCCGCAATCCGAACGAGCCAAATTCGATTGCGAAGAGCGAAAGTTCAACTTTTAACTTCTCCCTACCCCTCCTACTGACCCGCGTTTCTCTCCTCCCCTCTCTCTCTTTCTCTCGCCACCCTTGTCTCAACACAATCTCATCTCACACTGGACTGATATTAATTCTTCTCGGAGGCAAATACACTATTTTAGAACTTACAAGAATATATACCACATTTTTATAATCATGACTTCTACGTCCTCATAAACACTTAGTTATGCCTGGTTCTGCAATTAAAACTGCCGAAATCAAGAAGATATTGCGGATCAAACGATGCATTTGAAGGTTCGAACTGCCCGAATTCCCGTCCATTTTACAATAACAATTGGGCCTGATTCTGATCTCCAAATGCATAGTTCAATCTGTAATATCTTCTTGGTATTGGCATTTTTAGTCGTGAAACTGGGCATAATTACTAAGCATTTTTTTAGGATGAGAATTCATAATCGCGAAAATGTCGCATTAATTTCTAGAATTCCGTTCAAAATGCGTCTACGGGAAAAGTACATTGAGCCAAAGCTTGCTTGAAGTGGCGAAGCTTGCAATCTGGCAACGTTGCATTTGGCTTATGAAAACCCATCAAAAATATCGAACTATCTAGAAATCGCTGATGACCATCGAATTCGACCTTTCCTATGGGTTCAAATTGGGCAAAATGCCATGTTGGCAAATAGCACGCTTCGCCGCTGTTTGCTTGGAATCAGAGGTTCTCGGACGCCAATCGATACAATATATTACTCTACAAAAACAGTCTAAAGAGAGCCTGCGGGCCGATCTTTGAAATTCACGACTTTTGGGTAGACTGGATAAGAATGGAAAACGGTGATTGGTGGAGACGAGTCACGTGGTTGCCCAGTCTAATCAAAATACGGAATGGATTAGATAATTTATCGGGTACTCCAAGACTGCCCGATAAATTATCTAATCCATTCCGTATTTTGATTAGACTGGGCAACCACGTGACTCGTCTCCACCAATCACCGTTTTCCATTCTTATCCAGTCTACCCAAAAGTCGTGAATTTCAAGGATCGGCCTGCAGGACATAATCACATGCTATGCTTTCCGTGGTTCTAGGAACAATTAATTTTACGTTTTGGAAACACACAGGCTGAACAAACTATGGTCTCTTCAAAAGGAAGCATTTCGATACCCTCGGTCGTGGTTTTGGGCGAAACCCCTAAATTGCTTTATCAGATTACACACGCTTTTGACATAAAGGTGAGTGCGAGGTAGGATTACCCTACTGTGGGTATTAGAGTGTTTCCGAGAAAAAAGTAAATCATGCGCTCTCGAAAACCATGTATAAAAGCTAAACAAACGATAAACAAAGCTTACACGATTAAATTTCAATTCAAGGCCAAACAAAGATAACATCAAACAAACGGCCCATATTTATTTGTTTCTTTGGCAATAATTTTGAAAAATCATTTCTCACAGTTTCTTGGGGGTGAGGAGAGATGTTTGATGACACTCAGAGTTAACTTTTGTTGGTAAACGTCTTATGAGCACGGTGAGGGTAGCGGTGGCCCTTATTTTGGACTTTTGAGAAATTGCACAGGAGGAACCTTGCATTCGGTTCATTTTTGCATGAAAAAAATGGGGAAAATAATAAAAAAATTCTAAACAATTTTAACCCCGTGCCTCAATGAGCCTAAAGTGGCGCCCGGACGAATCCCCGTACTAGGAAAATCGTGTTTTCGCGCTGTTTCACCCCCTCCTTATAGAGCATGACCTGTTCCACTCAGACAGTTCAAAGTTTGTGGGAAGAGACAATTTTAGGAGTACTTTCACGGATAATGGACCGAAATAGTCTCCAAACCTTCAAAGTGAACTTTCGTTGCCCTCAAAATCACGTAAAATCACGATTTTCTGGGTCCGACTGAAAAAATTGCGCTTCCCAGCCATCTGTAGCATTCGTAGCCAGTGGCGTCGCGTGCCATCTGGCAACAATGCAACTGCTCCATTTAAACTCATTAAATACGTCGAATTTTCCTTGTGCACTGTGCACCCCCTGAATTCGATATTTTACATGAGTTTAAATGGATAGAATACATTGTTGCCAAATTGCTCGCGACGCCACTGTTTGTAGCACAAGAGATTCCTGTCATAGCTGCTTCCGACAAAGCACGTCCCGAAAACCCTTTTACATATAGTTATTGCTCGTCAGTAGCGCACCGAGAGTTTCTTCATCTCTCTCTTTTCTCCATTGAGAAACGCATGTTAGACAAGGATGGACAACGGGATAAAACCCCCTCTTTCTGTCCTTTTCCTACTCAAACATTCAAATGGGAAATGAGAGAGATGGAAGAGATCCTGGTTGCGCCAGTGTTGCTCGTTGGTATACACTAAAAACAATGCTATATCCGCATAAACTCTTTTCTACAGGCTCGCTCTGATGAACTCTAGCGCACTCCTGCGATTTTTGCGGATGAGCAGGCGAGAATTGACCGACTGTGCGGAGTACGACTCGTCTCATAACCGCGGAACATCGACGCGTTCTACCCGAACTTCGCGAACTTGACTCCGCTCGTATAAATGCAAAGCGCTCGCCGCCGCGACAAAACACGGGTCGCAAGTTCGAACTTATTGAGATCGTCTGTCCGCTGTGAACGGAAGACAGTCACTTCTGATTTCAACAACCAAACAAAACAATGACGGTCGGGAGAGGAGAAGGAGAGAGAAGAGGAAGAGAGAGAGAGAGAGAGAGAGAGAGAGAGAGAGAGAGAGAGAGAGAGAGGGGGGGATAGAGATATACAAAACTTCCTCCGCTTCGAAACCATCTTATTCTTATTCTTGTCAATTGTCATAACTTCACAGGTATAAATCATGAGTGATCCGTTTCTTTTTCTAACCTCCGCGGCCTCTTCCATACTTCTCACGTCAACGCTTACGATTAGTTTAAAAAAAAGTATATTTCTTACAAACCGATTCGGTGAATCGATGCATCGATACATAGATTTCGAAACATGGATTCCAAAGAAAAGCTTCACATCAATGAAATGTTGCTGCAATCAATTGTAACGGTCGATTCAGATGTAAGATCCTCCAAAATAATTATGGTTGGAAAAAAAAAACTTGCGAAATCCACTCCTATAAACTCATAAAGTGATTTTAAACGAGCGATCACAATGGCGGTGTTGGGCAACAATAATGGGAGATTCCTATCTTCTTTTCGTCACTCTTTCTACACGAGGAAGAAAGATTAACAGAGTAAACTATAGCCACCGGAGCAGTGAATTAACAACTTATTAAGGGTACCGTGGCCGAGATGCAGAGGGAAATGGTATCTTATTGTTAGTGGCCACTATTTTTGATGGAGTGTCAGAATTATTACAAGGAAATCTCTCATTATTAATGAACGACACCACCATTGTGATCCCGAGTTTAAATTATAAAAGCACTTTATGAGTTTAGGAGTGGATTTCTAAAGTTTTCAAATTTCAGTGCTACCATCATTATTTTTACAGGTTTTTACATCATTCTGAATCGACCCTTAAATTGCCTGCAGCCAAAGTTTGTTACGCAACCCCATTACTACATTACAGAGAGTCCAGATCGGCGAATTAAACAGTGTCAATTTTGACTCCTTAGATTGTGACTCAGATAGGCCACCTTCTATGCTTAAATTCATTGCAAGTACAGCGCAGGAAGCCTATACTCTAACTCTGAACCAATATGTAAGGAGTTACCTGACCTTATTTAATTCGTACAGACTATCCATGTCAGCGCACTATGGTTTAACCCTCTAAGGACCAGGTTAGTTAAAAAGATGCCAATCTTCCGTATAAATAGGGAAGGTAGAGTTAACTGTTCGTACTGGGGGGAGTTGAAATTGCATATACGACGCATTGAAGGCGCCGTATCTCGTAAGTGTTTTCGTCGCTAATCGCATTTATCCGGAATGAAGACTGAATCAATATGAAATAGACTAGGGGAGAAAAACGAGTAGACTCGGGCTTGGTCCATAAAGGGTTAAGACCGTCGCGAAAAGTGGCTAAAAATTGGAAAATAAGTTTCTCATCAAACGGTGATTAAACTAATTACAGATCACTTGATGAGCCCCGATTCACGAACGCACTAATTAGGGGTCGTGATTGTTCTCTTTTTACGACCGACGCGACGCGCTATGCTCTCAGATCTTCAAAAAGTGGCCAAAAGTCAGAAAATAAATTTCTCACCCATTTATCATTTATAAACTTTTACAACAATTTTAATTACAGAGAACACTTTCAGCAAGTTATTCCAACCCAGAAATGTCACTGGAAAGTTTTAAATTGTGATCAAGCCTTCATGGGCCAAGCCCGAGTGGCGAGTATACTCGTTTTTCTTCTATAGTCTACTGCACGTTGTTTCAGTCTTTCTTCCGGATAAACGCGACTATCGATGACAACACTTACAAGATAAGGTGTCTTCGGGCGCCTTCAATTCATTGTATAGGCAATTTCAACTCCCCCCGAGTACGAATAGTTAACTACCTTCCCTATATAAACGGAAGAGTGGCGTTCTATTTGAATTCATCTGACCCTTAGAGGGTTAAAAGGTAGAAAACGACGATTAGGCAACTTTTTTTTACAGATTTTTGACCATCCCCCCCCCCCCCCGATCTCATTGTCAGACCCTAGTGCAGCGTCCCGAGGGCCGAGAAATCTGACAACATCCGTTTTTAGGACGAATGAATGAATGAAGACCATTTAGAAAAAGAGCACAGATGAAATGACGATGGAGGACGCGGGAAAACGAAACCGAAATGAAAGTCCAGAAGCAAGCACAAAGCACAAGAGCTAAAATTAAGTGCCGCGGGAGATAAATAAACAGCGAAAACAATTGCCGTGAAGAATGGCTGAATCGGAGGGTGGGGGGCGGGGCGGCTCTACATATACACTCTAGCTCCGTTAACAAATTAGCGTTCCTTTATTTGTGTGTGTGTCAGCGTTACGTGCAAGCGTGGTTTCCTTCGATTTGTTTTTCTCACGTTCCGCGGTTTTATTTTCACGCTGCACGACGCACGTGTTCGAATTTTGAGATGCGCGTCGCTATGCTCGCAAACCGAATGGACCCCGTCGAGATTTCCCGCCTAAACACCTTTGTAAAACAGTTGTGGGACTACGATTTAGCCATGACGTCACACTAAAGTGTTTTAGTAAAACAATAAATCGGCATCAATGTAGATAAAACAGGGTATGTACAAGGCGCGATATTTGCCACTAGGGTCGTTCCGATCTCTAGCGGGCGATGACGCACAGTGCAGTGTCCAATGGACAAAAGTCGAAAATTCGACCATCAGGGATAGTGTTGGTAGACGATGGATTGTTTAGATGAACAACCAGAGAACGCGTTACAAGTGTTTGTTTACTTCAAAAGTGCCAAATGAGGGGAGGGGAAGGGGTGGAAGATAAGGCCGCCGCGCTACCTCAGCGCTGATACCTCAAAAGGTGTGCGAGTCATTGTGACAGTGACAAGATTGTGGACCTACAGTCACGTGCATGCAGCGAAACTGCGGCTGATTTAGTATGCAGGTAAGTTATTCTTTACAAAAAAAATTAATTTGGTTTTTTTAAATCAATCTTGGGGGGTGAAAGCCCCCCTCTTTTTAGGAGTACCAAGCGTTGCTGTTTTTACACTAATTCAAATTTTTAGGCAGACATATAAAAAATATATATAAATATATATGTGCAGTTTTCACATATGTCATAGGAAATTTCCTCAGGATTCAGAATCCGTCGAGATATCTACCGAATATCTCCGATATTTTGAGATATCTTAAATTTACGGACCTCGGATCTAGCGTTTTTCCAAGTAAGATTTGCTTTGTCTCGTGCCACGCATATAAGTCACCTAAACAGTGGCGTCGCGTGCAGTCTGGCAACGCCGTATTCTGTCCATTTAAACGCACGAAAAAGGTTGATTTATTGGAGGTGCACAGTGCACTCTCTCGAATCGATATTTTGAATTGATTTAAATGGACGAATCGCAGCGTTGCCAGATTGCACGCGACGCCACTGCACCTAAATGTTTTAAAAATACACCTGCATTTTTTCCCCCACAACTTTATCGACTTTTAAGAATCACAATGCTAGTTGTGTTTTGAAATCACGTATCTAATTAGCGCATAAGAGCTCATAAAAGAGAATATTAGAATATTTAGATTTTAAGACTTTGCCGCATTAGTGTGAGAATCAACAAGTTGAAACTGGAATGAAGACTGAACCTCAGAAAACATCAGACTTTTAGAAGGCAGTGCTTTTATTTTGCGATTATTGCAACCCGAGTGCATTGCTTTTGAGACCTGAGTCTCAATTGAACCCCCCCCCCCCTTAATTGAGACTCAAAAATGATGCACAGGTAGTAAATACATTGTTTTAAAACTTGGTTTCGGATAATTTCTTCATGATAAGATTCCTCTTTGACGTCCCGATTTGCTTTTTCCAATTCTTTATCTCTTTTATTATGTTTCTCCGATTTTTAATATATTTTGATAGTGTGATTACAGGTTTTACAAGTTTTGTGACTAATTTCTGTGGCTGTGATGAACAAGGTTCCTCATTAATCTTTCTGTTTTTTTATTTGTTCTGATTTTTTTTTTTAAATGTTTCTTTTTTGGTTTTTCAATTTCTATTTGGTTATTGTAGTTTTTAGATTGGTTTTTAATTAATAATGTTAATTTTTATAAGTTACTATTTAATTTTGTGACCTCAAAATACCAAATTTATTTTTCATAAAGTTTACTTTTCGTTACCAAAAGTTCGTTTTAATTTTTATTTATATGTACAAAGTTTTTAATTAAACTGCCACTTTATATAGTTTATTTTACCTTGGAAAAGGGGGAATTTCGCAGCCCCGTAGAATGACCGCCATTTTGAAAATTGTTAAGCTACGACTTTACGCTTGTTTCCGTATTAATTCAAGGTATCATTGAAGCAACAGTGTCTACAAAAAAGCACATTATGAGGATTTCAGTGCATCTTTTTGGTCAACCGATAAATTAAAAAATAATGGGGCCCAAACCCCCCTTTGGGTTTGACTAAAAAAATGGTGACCTCGTCGAACGATAGCACATATATCTGAGAACATCTCCACCAAATTTCACTTCTTTACGAGCCTCCGTTCATGAGTTATGAATTTTGTCCCTACCGCCCATAAGGTCACTGCACTGTGTGACGTAGGCCGGTCAACTCCCAAGTTAACCATCTGAGGGCCTGGTTAGTTCAAAAGAACGCCACTCTTCCGTTTATAAAGGGAAGGTAGTTAACTGTTCGTACTCAGGGGAGTTGGAATTGCCTATACGGCGAATTGAAGGCTGATGATGACACCTTATCTTGTAAGTGTTTTCATCGATAATCACGTTTATCCGGAATGAAGACTGTAACAATATGAAGTGGACTACAAAAGAGGAACGAGTATACTCGGGCTTGGCCCATAAGGGGTTAATCAAATGAGAGAAAACTGGCTACGTTTAAGTTCGTCAACAGAGTTTGCCCTCTATGCTCCCTAGCGGGAATCAAACTGCACATACCTGGTTTCATCTCTATTGAGTCGGCATCGCATCGATTGAGGTCCGGATCAGGGCTGCCGTTTTGCGTATAATCAATGCTATTTTTCAATTCACCGATGATTCCACCGGTTGAGAAAAGATTACACAGTTCAACTCAGTGCATGACTATAATAAACTAAAATACTCGCATCTGTAATCTTTTCTCAACTGGTAGAGTCGTCGATGACTTTAAAAAACTTGCGGATATGTTAATTAATCAACGGAGTTTCCACCGATTAAGGAAAGATTATAGATCAGAGTATTTACGTGCATTACAGTCATACACTGAACTGAACTGTGTAATATTTTCTCAACCGGTGGAATCATCGGTGAATAGAGAAATAGCATTGATTATACGCAAAACGGCAGCCCTGGTCCGGATACCTTTGGTTCCAAATCTAATCTGGTTCAATGTAATTTGCGCAGATCAAGTGCATTTTAAGCGGAAATTTCGGCTAAACTGAACCAAATACAGAGGGTTGTAGGGACATCGCTTATAACGACCTATCGGTTACACCGACGAAATTTCCAAGTCCCGGCGAATACCAATTTGAGCCAATGTAATCGTAATGTAGAGTCAGGAATAGCGAATGATTTCAGCAAAAAGTTCAGAAAACCAGATTTTCAATATGCGGAGGCTTCGAGACCCGACATTTTTTGCTGACAAAATATTGTCTTTAGAAAAATTTTCCGCCGCCACTGCTTTGGTAGAAATAAAAATTGCAGCAGAGTGGTTGAAAAGAAATGGGTCATCTTTAAATTAAAATGCTTCTCTTCAGATGAAAATCATAATGCAGACGATTTTGGTCTCGTTTTTATAAACTGTTACAGGATAAACCTTTAAAGATGAAAACTCAATAGGGAGAAATAAATCCAGTAGTGCAGCCACCTCTTCAACCCCACATTTACCCTTTAAACGTTCAAGTTGAAAAAGGATAGAAAGAAAGTGTTTCATCCCCTTGGCTACGGGGCTCTTGCAAACTTTTGCTACAGGGGACTGAAAAGAGTCGATTCTTGCGTAGACACCGTATAAATGACGATGAGTACACTTAGAAATCACGAAATTTACTCTCAGAATCGGACTTAATGCCAGAGAGACGCAGGAGGTAACATGGGAGATTCCTAACTAAGAGACATATTATATCTGTGTTTCCGTGGAGAAAGTGGCGAATAATTATACAGGAACCTCCCACGATACCTGCGTTCACTGAGAGTGGTTCTTTTAATCCAAGGTGTATTTAGTTTGTATTAAAGAAACTGCACAGTAAAATATTGACTATGAGAAAATTCCTGACCCAAAGAAAATGTCTGCTACTACAAGTAAAAGATTCCTTGTTGTGACTGTGATTCTCCTTCATGCAACAGAACTACACTTCGCGCAAGTAGAATTGTCACAAGTATAAACGTGCATGTTTCCTTGTTTTTAAAAAAAATGATTTCTTTCAGTGTTGATAATCCGCCATTATGTACGATCTGTCCGTTATAGCAGTTGTGTGAGAATATTAATGACTTTTAGACTTGTTTAGTTTGATTTTCTTGATTTCTGCTGGTCTTGACATCAGATTGGACTATTTATTTGCTTAAAGCAAAAGTTTGCAAGAGCCCCATTCTTGTCTAACATACGTGTTTCAAAGGGGGACAATAGAGAGATGGAGAGTTTTTCGTTGCACTACTGATAAAATCTCTCGCTTACAACGACTATCGGCTATAACGAGCTACTTCGGCAGGTCCCTCGAAGGTCGCTATATAACCGATTTTTACTGTAATAATTACTTGATGCGACCTTTTCCTAAAAAAATGAAAAATCAACATTACGAACACGAAGACGAGTAGCCGGGCCTGCAGATGTCTTTGGACTCACGACAGAGGCTTTTAATTAGACACCAGGGGGAGGGGGGATGTACCTATAAGAAAGAGAGAGAGAGAGACTTTACATAGCACTTTCTACCAAGGATGGAAAGCTTTTTTCATCTCGATAGGATGAAATAAAACATTTTAAAATCACGGTACAAACAATTTGTTGGTCGAGATTGCCAAAATATGTCTTTTTAAATTAGAGCTGGCGTTTAACGTATAATTAATGACATTTTTCAATTCACCGATGATTGCACCGGTTGAGAAAAAGATTACACGGTTCAGTTCAGTTTATGACTGTAATGCATGAAAATACTCGCATCTGCAATCTTTTCCCGACCGGTGGAATCATCGGTGAATTGAAAAATGTCATTAATTATGCGCAAAACGGCAGCTCTGTTTCTTAAAACACCCGATACGCGGTTAGAGCGAATCACGAGTAGGCAGTCGAGCACGCGGCGGTTTCAGCGAAAGGACAAAATCCACTGCGCCAATGTTTGCCATACGCGACACGCGTCAACTCGCGAAAAAGGCGTATTAGAAGGGATCAAGTTGCAATGTTCCCCCGCGCGGCATGACAAATTTAATAGCTGGCCGGGCGGCCTTTTTTTCCAGGGTTGCCATCCTCAGAGGCTGGCCAAGTGGCCACATACGACTATACTCTGTTCACGATAAGAAGGCGGGTGAGAATTCAGGTAGTAATGTACTATTAACAGTGCGGCTATACCGGCTACTCCAACCCTTCGCTGTGGCCGTTGTTCTCCCGAACTCTCTCTTGGCACGGAGGATTTCCAAGAACCGACGCGACGGACTCAAAAATTTACGCACGTCCAGTAAAAATTGCGAACGGTCAAACATACGAAAAAACGGACGAAATTTTCGCCCTAAAGAGCCAAAATTCGGCAAAATTAGTCGAATTTGAATATTCATGACTCTCATAAATTCGATACTAAACGATATATCCTGAATTTAATTCGGACTGAAAAATACGAATTTCTGAGAGTCATCAATATTCAAACTCGACTATTTTCGCCATGTTTTGGCCCTTTAGGGCGAAAATTTCGTTCGTTCTTTCATATTATTGACCGTTTGCAATTTTTACTGGACGGGTGAAAATTTTAGAGTCCGTCGGTTCTTGGAAATCCTCCGTGCCAAGAGAGAGTTCGCGAGAACAACGGCCACAGTGAAGGGTTGGAGTAGCCAGCATAGCCGCACTGTTGCTAAATAGTGCGTTACAACCTGAATTCTCACCCGCCTTCTTATCGTGAACAAAGTATAAGATTGGGCTCCAGAATGGGGCTGTTGCACGCACTTTTGCCATAAGCGATTTAACAGTCAATTCTGGTTTAAAAACCTCGAAAAATAACAATGTCAGCACTAAAAACTTCCGAAATCCACTCTTAAACTCAATAAACGATTTTATTTACGAGAGCGTAATGGTGTCCGAGGGCAGTAACAATGGGAGATTCCTATCTTAATTTCATCACTCTTTCTATGCTGACAAGGATGATTCACAGAGTAATTAGTCATCAGAGTGATGATCCACATCCGATGAATGGTATACCGCAACACCTAGTGACACCGGTGTCAAATGAAAGTCGTATCTTATTGGTCACCCCTTGATGGAGTTACAGTATTAATTGTTAGATGGGAATCTCCCTTCGTTACTACCCTCAGCCACCATTACGCCCGCGCAAATAAAAGCGTTTATCGAGTTTAGGAGTGGATTTCGGAAGTTTTTAGTGCTGCCATTGTTATTTTTAAAGGTTTTTACACCAGAACCGACTATTAAATCGCTTATAGCAAAAGTGTGCAACAGCCCCATTGGCCTTCTTTATTGCAGTAGCAAAATTTGCAACTGATTCATTCATCTAAAAGAATAATTAATTATAAACGGAAGTTCGTCTACAAATTCTCATTAAGTTTGGAGTAAAATATGCACATTTTTCAGCAATAACTGACAACTTGAATTACTGAGAGACCAGGAAGAAAAATTCACCTACTTCTAATTAAAAATGTTAAATAAGCACATTTTTCTTTCGGCATCTGCTAAACATAATTGGCAGATTACCAGAGGAAATTAACCTATACTTCTGATTACATACTACTTAAAATACGCTGATTTTAATTTTTCCTGCGACATCAGGCAGTTAAGCGCTTCCCTTTTACGCTGTGTATGACAAAACAAGGAGGTGAGAAAATTGACGCGCAGGAGAAAAAGGAGAGGAGAGCGAATAATTGACACGGTAACCGAACCATGGCACAGTGAATCAAATATGGAAAGACATTTTCCGGACATAATTTTACTAATAAAAATCAAGATTCTGCACAATATAGACCGAGATAACTTAAAAGAGTGCAAAATATTACATTTTAGAGCATAACATAAGTCAAATAACAGGGTTTTTGCAAGAAAGTATCAACACATCAGTAAAGTGTTTTCCAAGCAAAAAATAAACACTTTCCATGTCCAGAAAAATCCATGTTTTGATCCAGTGTGCGAGGAGTTTCCCCTGACAACACCGCAACACTCTTTGCACGGTCGAAATATAGGGTATAGCGACTGTAGATACAAACCCGCGACCTTGGATTCGTCGAATGAGATCATTTTTGACGGACACCGTGCCACCGCAAAAATAGTAGGAGTAACCCCAGTGGCATAGTGTGAATTTAGGAAACATTGTAAATTGTCTATTAAAACCCATGTAAAAGGTCGTATTTTCAGGTGTTCACCGAACACCCAATTCTTCGATTTCTTACGTGGGACTAAATGAGCGAACTGCAACGTTGCCAAATTAAACGCTACGCCAATGAAGTTGGCATCTATTAAGACACGATAGTTCCCAATAAAGCACTAATATTGACACTTACTTTTATTTAAAGTTAGGAATTCAATTTTTTCGAAAGTTAAATTCGATAAAACTCGTATTTCGAGCTGCTGGTCCAGTAGGTTTTGATTCCATTTGGTCAGTGTTTTTACAAAGAGGCATAACTCAATTCAACGTTTCAAAATCTCCCACGCCAGTTTCTTTTCTCACTAGTGTCGAACCAGCTATATGACTATATATAATAATCTTCATTAAAGAAAAAAAAGGGGGGAAATTAAAGAAATAATAATAAAAAACAAAAAACAAAACAAAAACAAAAACAAAATAAATAAATAAATAAATAAATAAATAAATAAATAAATAAATAAATAAATAAATAAATAAATAAATAAATAAATAAATAAATAAATAAATAAAATAAAAAAATGTGGTTGCATGCAAAATTAGAAGAAGAAAATTAAGAAAATTAACACAATTACTTTCCCTTTCGAAATGGAACCGCAATGCAACATTCTTAAAAGTTGTACTGAGTCACGACTCTTTGTAAAAATACCGACGATCTAAGGACTAATTAAAGAGTCAAACTTCATGCGGGCTGATCTTGAAGCTATCGGAAAAGTCTGGTAGACTGACTGGTTATGGTCCCTCTGTGGTGTTTACCGAAAAGTAATATAAAGCTCTGTGACCAAGTATCCGTCCGCTACATTCGATAAGCTAAACCCCTATTCTTAGCACCTTATCGAATCAAGCGGCAGGTTACTTGTGGTCACAGAGCTTTAGTAGAGCTAGTAGTTAACTATTCGTACGCGACTGTACCGTTTTAGTTTCCCTTGATACATGAAGGCGCAGTAGAGCTCGTAGTTAACTATTCGTACGCGACTGTACCGTTTTAGTCTACCTTGATAAATGAAGGCGCAGTAGAGCTCGTAGTTAACTATTCGTACGTGACTGTACCGTTTTAGTCTACCTTGATAAATGAAGGCGCAGTAGAGCTCGTAGTTAACTATTCGTACGCGACTGTACCGTTTTAGTCTACTTTGATAAATGAAGGTGCATGATCCCTGGAGCTGTGCGGCGACATTACGTGTTCAACGACCAACGTATAAACCCTCACCACATGTTTCCCTTCCAGATCGGACTACAATATTTCCAAAATCTAATAAGCTGCTCTGTTCTGTAAGGTCCTTTATCTATCTCTCTATATTTCTCAAATTCTTTCTCGTCTTTCTCATAGATTTTCTTCTTTTATTTTTTACCGAACTTCCCGATGGGTTAGTCCGCCTTAGAGAGGGGTCAATATAGTAATCCTCCATTTAGATATAGTCTATTGGTCTAATCCAAAGATTTCAAAGATAATTCTGTTGGCAGCGTATTACTGTCAAACACGGTATTATTCTGGATTGGTTTTTTCTTCGTGTGGTTTTCGAAGAATGGGTCTGCTGCAAACTTTTGCTACAACGATTGAGAGTGTTTAATCAAATGTAAAATCACCTGAAAAGTCCATTGGTGGCATCAGAAAGTCATAAAATGCAATAATAAACTCAGAAGAGGCGTTTAATGAAATAAAAAAGGCGAATAAATATCGATCAATTTGTATGCATGCACCACGAACATCCAAGGATAGCCAACCTCACAATATCGATCACAACAAATCAAAACGTAAACAAACACATAACCTCAACCTCCAGTGAGGTTGTCAAAGTTGGCCATCCTTGGAGATTCACGGTGCATGCATACAAGTTGCTCGATATTTATCCGCCATCTTGGATTTCATTAAACGCCTCTTGTGAGTTTATTATTGCATTTTACGACTTTTAGATACCACCAAGGGACTTTTCAGGCAATTTTACATTAGATGAAACACTCTTAATCGTTGTAGCAAAAGTTTGCAATAGACCCATTTGTTGTTTCCTTACACCTGAACCGTTCGTTACATTGGGGTAGCTGCGCGTGGAAAACTGCACAAGAGAAACTGCGTGAGAGTCAATTTGGGAACACATTGAAGGTGCATCCCAGTTCTTTACGGAATATTATCTATCCAGCCTTGATACTCTTGATAGTTCTAAACTTGACGATCCGCCGTCCATGAGAAATACCAGACAACTCGTGTGCGTCATAACGCTCCGCGCCGGTCAATTCATCTCATCCCATTGTCCAGTCTACGTCTCATCTCCTATTCCTATATTTATTCATTAACTTCCCGATCCACTGGGCGCCGGAACTTGATTGAGTGGCGAAGCAACTTTAAAATTAAATGCGTGTTTCTCGGACCACGGATCAATAGATAGCGCCATTATTCCTCGCACCCTCACATGTCACCGCATCATCCCTCTCGCGAGAAGAAAGAGAGAAGGCAAGATGAAGAGATGAAGGAATGAAAAGATAAAGGAGAGAGAGGGAGAGAAGGAGAGAGAGTGACGGAGAGAAGAAGAAGAAGAAGAGAGAGAGAGAGAGAGAGAGAGGAGAGAGATGAAGGAATGAAAAGATAAAGGAGAGAGAGGGAGAGGAGGAGAGAGAGTGACAGAGAGAGGGAGAGAGAGAGAGTGAGAGAGGAGAGATGAAGAGATGAAGGAATGAAAAGATAAAGGAGAGAGAGAGTGACAGAGAGAAGAAGAGAGAGAGAGAGAGAGAAGGAGTGATGAAGAGATGAAGGAATGAAAAGATAAAGGAGAGAGAAGGAGAGAAGGAGAGAGAGAGTGACAGAGAGAGGGAGAGAGAGAGAGTGAGAGAGGAGAGATGAAGAGATGAAGGAATGAAAAGATAAAGGAGAGAGAGGGAGAGAAGGAGAGAGAGAGTGACAGAGAGAAGAAGAGAGAGAGAGAGAGAAGGAGTGATGAAGAGATGAAGGAATGAAAAGATAAAGGAGAGAGAGGGTGACGGAGAGAGAGAGAGAGAGAGAGAGAGAGAGAGAGAGAGAGAGAGAAAGCGAGAGAGCGAGAGAGAGAGAGAAAAATTGCCCGCGTTCTCGCTTGTCAACTGCTCTCTTTTCTCTCCTTCCAACCCACCCCCACCCCCACTCCCCACACACCACCGCACCGAACCACCGCCACACCCTTTTCGCGACTTTTACCGCTGCATGTAACAACTCGGACAAGGTTCAAGCTTGTCGAGTGATGTGTACGCGAGAGAGGAAAAAAAAAAAAAGGTGGGAACTGAGGAGAAGGAGGGTGAGAGAAAGGGGTAGAAAAAACATCCCTGGAATGAAATATAAATGTTTCCACATCCGGACACTTACCTTCTTTCGTATTGTAGCGTTTAACATCGGTCTCGTTCACTTTGAGGATGACGTCACCCGCTTCCACCTGGAAACAGAGAAGAAAAAAAAAGGGATGTAACAAAATAAAAATCGGCATCCCCGTTTTGTGTTGCGATCCAAGTCGATACGAATGATAATACAAGTTGGAATACAAGTTGGAGAGAGAAAAAAAAAATGAGTCTCTGCTTCATCAAATGTTGATGCCGGATACGAAAAACATTTCTGAATATTACTAGAGTCCCTTGATATAGAAAATCTTTGTAGAGAGAACGAACATGAAACACGAGCTCAACGAGTTCTGACTGATCGTCGGTTTTAGACTTTCATGGAGGAGCGGAAAAAAAAGAAAAAAAGTCGAAGACACTGAAGGCTCCACACAAATGAGTCAGTTGACGAGGAAAGACTGGGAAAGGGGAAACTACGGGAACAGAATAAATCCGAACGCGTGAAAAAAAAAAAACAAGCTCTCTCCTAAGCAGGGCTGCCGTTTTGCGTATAATCAATGCTATTTTTCAATTCACCGATGATTCCACCGGTTGAGAAAAGATTACACAGTTCAGTTCAGTGCATGACTGTAATAAACTAAAATACTCGCAGCTGTAATCTTTTCTCAACCGGTGGAGGTGTCGATGACTTTAAAAAACTTGCGGATATTTTAATTAATCAACGGAGTTTCCACCGATTAAGGAAAGATTAAAGATCATAGTGTTTCCGTGCATTACAGTCATACACTGAACTGAACTGTGTAATCTTTTCTCAACCGGTGGAATCATCGGTGAATTGAAAAATAGCATTGATTATACGCAAAACGGCAGCCCTGCTCCTAAGCCGTCTTTTTTTCATGTCCACAATCGTCCACTGCGGACGCGCGGATGAAAATAGTTCCGCGGTCCACAAGCGTTCGCATGCTTTTGAGCTTGCGAAAGTTCGTGGACCGCAAAGAAAATGATGCAGGGAGGTTTCAAGATTCAAATTAGACTAGATGCAATGAGATTCTTTCTTAAGAACAGATACTTTCATGACCGCATTTTCAAGGTAGATGGAGAACAGGTATGGACAACACTCTGAGGTTGGCTCTGATTGGTTGTGCTTGTGAAAAAAGCGACTCCACTGCCATTTTTCTGACCGCGCGATTCAAATTTAGATTTCACATCTTGAAAAGGCAAGTGAACGACGTAATAGATTATGTTAATCCATTCTATATTCACAATATTAACATTTAAAGATAAAAATTGCATTTCATTGTTCAAATGAATAAAGTATTGCTTCAGATAAACTTCCCCTTCAAACCTAACCACAAAGAACAATGCAAGATACACGGTGTAAATAGGAGACAAGATGGCGGCGAAGTCTCTTTTTTCCAAGTGGCCACGCCCCCTAAGTCGAGTGTTGTCCATACCTGTTCTCCATATACCTTGCTGCGTTTCGTGAACCGCGAACGACTGTGGACATAAAAAAAGACGGCTCTATATATATATATATATATAACAACTTTAAACGGGATAAAGGCTATTATTAATATATATATATATATATATATATATATATATATATATATATATATATATATATATATATATATATATATATATATATATATATATATAATATATATATATATATATATATATATATATATATATATATATATATATATATATATATATATATAAACGACTTTAATCGGGATAAAGGCTATTATTAATCAATAAGACGGGACGTTTCGGGGTATCACAACCCCATTATCAACCGCGAAAAAAATAAAATAAAAGTGAAAATAATACAAGGCACAGGTGGTCAGGCCATTGAAATCGAGACAGGTGTGTGTCTCGATTTCAATGGCCTGACCACCTGTGCCTTGTATTATTTTCACTTTTATTTTATTTTTTTCGCGGTTGATAATGGGGTTGTGATACCCCGAAACGTCCCGTCTTATTGATTAATAATAGCCTTTATCCCGATTAAAGTCGTTATATATATTAGTGGGCTAATTAAGAATTGTTTTATACTTATATATATATATATATATAAACAACAACATTTCATCGATCTAAGAGTGCAGAATATACAAAGATCACGGGAGTGTCTGGAGCGCCACTCCCAAGAAAAGCATGGAAGCTTTATCAAATCCTTTCTTTGGCGAAGGGGAGGGCAGTCGCAGCAAGTGAATGAATAATCTGAGTTCACCCAGTACATAATTTATCAATGTCCAGTGGGTGCGATGTATCAACTAATTTCTGAAAATGAAGGGAAAATAGTTGAATTTTAGCCAGCGCTTGGCGCAGCGCGGCATCGCGTCGCGACCGGGTTTTCTGCAAAAACAGAACGGTGGCGCAGCTCAGATTTGCTTCTCGCTTTCCAGTCAGCGCGTGAGTCAAGCTTTTCTCGAAAAAGAACCACGAAGCAGAAAAAGTCGCTAACCACAGTCAGCGCGTATAGTTTCAAACTTTCAGACCTTTCGCAAAAAAAAAAAATAAACTGTAGGGAACACCCTACGAACACTTTTTCCCTCCATTTTTATCTTTTTATTTTTATCTTTTTTTTTACGCCCTAAATTGATTTTTTAAACAGTCTTAAGGGTTAATTTGCTGAACTATAAGGGGTCAATTTTACTGTGGGCTGGTTGTAGAATGTTTTTACAAATTTTCTTCCAAATCCAAAGATCCAATATTGAAATATTTAAATTTTTCTCTTTTTGACCCATTTTCCCATTGATTTTAATGAAAACCATTTTTCATCCATAACTAACCTAAAAATTAAAATTTTAAAAAAACAAAAAAATGCCCTCTGTGGAATGTTAAAAGCAACATCTCTGCAAATTTTGGATGCATATGGATCAATAGTTCAAAAGTTATGCTGGGTTTCACGTTTTTGACTTCAGACAGACAGACAGACAGACAGACAGACGGACAGACATACGGACAGACAGACAGACGCCACAGAAATTGTGTGCAGTTACTCCTCGCTATCGCATATGGTTAATAAATATTGAAATATCATGCATGGATGTTCTTTAGGATAGTATTAGGCATGATAAGAGCCAATTATTTTATAATTATCATGATTGACTTAGTCGCAGCGGGCCAAGTATCGAAACTAAATCCATCAAAAATCTCTGCGCCACTGCAATACTTTCTCAATTTTTCTAATTTCATTAGAGTGAGAAAGTAAAAATCGAAAGCTTATTGAAATGTTCCTGCGAAAGCTTGGAAGCTCTTAAAACATTATGCACCATTCCGAGATCGTCGTATTGTTGAACGAAGAACCCGAAATTCCAGCGACAGGTAGTCGATTTGGTCTACACAGCTGAAACCATAGACGTTGCGATTATAGACTGAGCACCGCGGTTTCCGTGAATCTACGTCTTTGACAAAATATAACATTTGAAAGTGTAAACAGGAGAATAAAGAGGGGAAAAACAAGTGTAAACTTGAAGAGAAAAGAGCAGGCTTGTTGTTCCGTTAGTTGTAAATGTTTTTTGTTTTGTATTTTCCATGGTGTGAAATGAATATTACAAGGCGGCCAAAGAAAGGAATTAGGCAATTGCCCTCCATTGGAATCAAACAGACTCTAGGAGCTAAAACTGCAATAAGACACGTCCTGAGATCACGTTACTTTCAAGAATGGGGCTCTTGCAAACTTTTGCTATACGAGCAATAAGGGAGGTTCCTGTCTATTATGCAATTTTCTCTACGGAAAAACAGAGATACGTCTCAATTCAGATAGGAATCTCCCATGATACCTGCGTTTCTCCGCCATTAAGCCCGATTCTGAGAGTGAATTTAGTTAACTTTTACAGGGTGTCTACTGAAATCCACTCAAGAAAATTAAGTACTTTTTAAGTACTTTTTCAGTACTTTTTAAAAAAATTAAGGACCTCTTCTTGGGAAAAAATTCAGTACTTTTTAAGTACCTTTTCGGGACGATCCGTACTTCCTAGATAGTGGTGATCTTGTGCGATATCGCTCAAAAATAAAATTTAGCCCTTAATTACGCGTGCTTAAAAAAATTCATCAAAAGTGCATTTCAGAATGTATTTAATTAAGTGCAGAAGGGAAGAGGTAAAAGAAAAATGAAAAGGAGAAAATTATATTAAGAATCTTCGAATCAGTTGTTATTGTATGGTATAGGCTGTCCCAAGAATGATTGGACTTGACAACCGTAGGTTTGAATGAAAACATCAGCTTCCATCATCAGATAGGGCAACCTGATTGGTTAGTAGCAGTGAGAAGCTGATGTTTTCATGAAAACCGTAGATGTGTCAAATCCAATCTTTTCTGGGACAAGCTATAAGAACTTTCTTACGGGGGGGGGGGGAGGAACACCTCTCATTCTTTTTGTTTCTCCATCAGCCTTTTTTTCCCAACAAAAATGAAAAAAAAAATCAACTTTCTCATCCCCGTTTTTCAAGATACTCTTCTTCTATTTTCCTTGGTCCCTTTTCTTCTTCTTTTTTTTCTTTCTTACTGATCCCCATGAAATGATGCGCCCCTGTAAAATGGGAAAAAAGGTCCGCGGACGCAACTACTTGTCATGAAAATATCTCTTTATTATTTTGACCTCCCTTCAAATTCAAGTAAAAAAAAAATAATAATAAATAAATAAGACAAGTATGAATCGGATGGAGAATTTTAGCAGGTTTCAGCTTGCGATTTTAAGCTATCTCTTTATTAACACACGTTTTGTATAAAAATATAAAAATAATGTATGGATCTGATAAGGAGCTATATCAGCTTTGAACCGGCCATGGTAGGAGGGAGGGAGGGGGATAAAAAGGGCCCGGGGTCGTTGGTTTCCCCCAATGAGCTATAACTTTAGAGTGGCACATCAAGGAACGTTCCGCTGTGAACGTGAACGTGAACCGCTGGTTCATTGTATAGAGTCCCTATACGTATGTAGAGAGTTAAGACAAGAGGGTAGTCAACTTCTGATTGGTCGATGAATTTTAGGCTCTACGGACGCCGCCATTGGATGCGATTTTGCACTTTTGTTTTGTTTACAAACGGTCTTTTACAGATAAAAGAGTTAATTTGCGACGAATCTGTTAATTTTAATCATAATGCACCACAAAAATGTCCATAAATCTCAAAAGAATCATTAAAAAGCGTTAATACGTGTCGATCAACAAAAGCAGGGAAAGATTACATCGTTACAAACTTAGCGGAACTGTAATCTTTGCAGTGGAGCAAAACACAACAACGGCCTCAGAATGTAAACAAATGTGCAAAATCGCATCCAATGGCGGCGCCCATGATTTCTCTTGTCTTAACTCTCTACATATAGGGACTCTAGTTCATTGTTGTCACCTGGGGCGCCCGCCATCTTGCCGTAAAAATCGATTTTGAGGTTAAATTTTGTAGGTCGTTCCGTATACAAACTCGCGGGCATCGCCGGAAACGACCTACAAAAGTTAACCTCAAACCTTGAAATCTGCGTCCAAATTCCGCTTTCCCCCGGGATTCCTTCTACCCTCTGTGGCACAAGGTGGACCAGCCCGCTGCCACTCTAAAGTGATACCTCATTGGTTTCCCCATTATTATTAGGGGTCAAATCACTGCGCGAGTGGAGGGTTTCACGAAGCGACGCGGCGCACGTAGGAGTATTTGACCCGAACCTGGCCAAAAATGGAAAATTGAAAAGTCGTCCAAAAAACGAACTATTGATGGTTTTTGAGAGGTAAGTAACCGCTCTATTGCGTAATAGATGTGTCGGAACATCTACGTTTACCTACTGTTTTGGGGACAACATGGAACTGAGCGCTCGACGCACCGGTTGTTCACCGCTAGAAGCACTGATAATAATCAGTCAACATTTTCCATCAAGTACAAGCGTTGGGGCATCCAAACATTTCAGCGATTACGGACGTTGTTTTAGATGGTATGTGCTTCATTTTGATGGCAAAAATTTATTTTTCCGAGCATTTTTGACCCTTTTACATCTAATTTAAAATGGACATGAAAAAAATCTCTAATTTTAGGCTATATCTTTTTAAAAAAAGGCAATTTTGAATACGTTCCGGGCAAAACCGGGCACAACCAAAACAAGGGGGTTAGAGTAGACCCTTTTAGGCAACTGCTCCAACAGTCAAAAATTGCAAGAAATTGCCCCCTTTTTTAAAAAATATGTTGAAGTCAATCCTTTTTTATGAAATAAGCGTCAATAACTCGGCAAAAAAATGAGCTATCGACCTTTCGTTTGAGCCAAAATGCTTAATTTTTTACCCCTTTTCCAACCATAAACCGTGCAATAGGAGTTTTGAGTTTAAATTGGAAAATTAACCAAAATCGATTTTCAAATATTCAAGAAGACGCAAATATTTTTGGCCAGGTTTTTGGGGTAAATACTCCTACGTGCGGCGGGGGAAAACATAATAATTCTCCATCCTGCTCCGATTCTGTTTACATTGCCGCGGTCTACGCCTTGGTGGTTCGCCCAATCGCCCATCACAACACTACAAAATTTCGAATATTTGGGATTTTGGTTTAAAGGTTAGGAAAATTTCGAGCGCGAAACGCATGATGACGTAGTCACGAAACGCAAAACTCATAGTACCCGTTAAAACAATGAGTAGGTAATCGCGATGACACCATATTGGTGGCACATGCGATGACCGCGCAGTTAGCATTAACCCGATCCCACTCAAAGAAATCCTTTTCCCGCTCCCTGAATACTGCAAATACATCGCGATTACTCATTGTTTTAAAGGGTACTTAATGCTCATTGGTGGCTTGAAGCCTTGAAGGTCAGGTGGCTGCACAACCGCGCTCTCACGGGCGAATGTTGTTCTAATTTGACGTCGCGCGGGAATTGCATACTTTATAAGTTTCAGGCGATTTGATTGAACGCGCGGCGCAAAAAGCGAAAAATTCCGGACCTCTCACGAAAATTCCGTACTTTTACAGTACTTCCGGACCGACCTCGAAAAATAAGTACCTTTTCCGGACATTCCGGACTTTCCGGACCAGTAGACACCCTGTTTTAGTATACTCGTCGTCATTTTTACATGTTTTAATGCAAGAATCGACTCTTCAATCCCCTACAGCAAAAGTTTGCAAGAGCCCCATTCTTCGTATAGAGGACCCCTTGACTCGTCTCTAGCTGGAAGGGGAGGATCTTCGCAGACCCCCCCCCCGTTCTTAGTGTATAAATTGTGGAGCCCCCCCCCCCCCCCCCAACTCAAAGTTCGCTATGAGCAGTATGAGCCCCAAAATTTTCCGGTACACCATTGCAATGCCTTTATTACAGACAGTTATACTGCGATGTCAACAACGCAACGGTTCGCTAGTAATGCACTCATCGGTCGAAATCAGCTGTGGCCATGGGCTGATACAGGGAATTGTGTTTCTTTCTCTCCTCCCATTTGAAAACGTGCGTTCGAAAAGGACAGAAGAGGGGGCCAAAGTTACGTGATGGCCCCCTCTGCTATCCTTTTCTAACACGTAAGTTCAAATGAAAGGAGAGAGAGGAATACAATGGGTCTGTTGCATACTTTTGCTACAACAATATAAAACCTTGATTCCTAGGTAAAATTCGGCGAAAATAACGATACGCACATTAAAAACGTTAAAAATTCACTCATTAACTCAGGAAATCACTTCAATTTCAAACAGCCCGCGCTACACTAGACCCTATTTGCACCCGTATACTACTACATAGACGGATCCACCGTGCAAAAGTAAAAAACATCGTAACTACAAAATGATAGACTTTCTTCTTTTTATACGTGAAATATACGCTGCATTTGCTGTCTGGTCTTTTCGGTTTATCAAAGATTACAAAATAATATAAGAACTGTACGCATCTAAACGAAACATTCCAATGTTTGTAAGTTCTGTTCATGTTTCCATAAACGAGATGGTTCCATCTATGTAGTTATAAGTCGGTGATATAGTGTCTAGTGTAGCGCGGGTTGTTTGAAATGGAAGGTATTTTCTGAGTTAATGAGTGGATTTTGAAAGTTTTTAATGTGCGCATTATTATTTTCGCCGAATTTTACGTTAGAAAAAATGTGTCATATTGATGTAGCAAAAGTACGCAACAGACCCATTGCCTGTATCCGCCAAAGGCTGTGACAAAACTCGCGTAGCGTTCAAAACTATCTCATAGAACTAGTTTTGGCCCTTCTATTGGGAAGGACAGCTCGATGGCTGTGATCGAATAAAATGTGAGCAATAGAGCGAGCCGATGCGCCGCGCGTTGAAGTCTCGAGAGGCCGATCATTCTTGCTTGAAGACTGCGATCAACAATCGAGGTCGCGTGGGAAAACTTCCCCCGGCCTTTCAAAGTTACTATCGCCCTCCCTCGCCCCTCATGCTACCACGCCCGTCGTCCAGTCTGACCATGTCAACTCGGCTGAGAAAGTTCCACGAAAATGGAATGGAAAATGAAATCCAAAGCTATCGCACGGCGATAATGACCGTGAAGCTTGTACGAATATTTTGAGGCCCGTGTTTTTTACCACATGGAAAACGGTTAAATGGTGACATGACAGTATGATGTCCGAAACAGAAATAATGATAGTAACGTGCATTTTTCTGAGGGGTCAGTCTTCGTACTTATACTTGAGCTTTGAAGGGTCTCAATATAGTTCACGTCAAATGTTACAAGGTATGCCTGATGGCCTCCGTAAAAACGAAACGAAATCGGGTTCCTGCGTGACCAATGGGTCTGTTGCAAACTTTTGCTACAATGATAAAGAGTGTTTCATCGTATGTAAAATCGCCCGAAAAGTCCATTGGTGGCATCAGAAAGTTATGAAATGCAATAATAAACTCACTAGAGACGTTTAATGAAATCCAAGATGGCGGTAAAATATCGAACAATCTGTATGCATGCAACTTTAACATCCAAGGATTGCCAACGTTGACAACCTCACAGCTTCAGAGGATATGTGTTTATTTACGTTGTGATTTGGTGTGATCAATATTGTGAGGTTGGCTATACTTGGATGTTCGTGGTGCATGCATACAAATTGCTCAATATTTTACCGCCATCTTGGATTTAATTAAACGCCTCTTGTGAGTTTATTATTGCATTTTACGACTTTCTGATGCCACCAATAGACTTTTCAGGTGATTTTACATATTATTAAACACTCTTTATCGTTGTAGCAAAAGTTTGCAACAGACCCATTGGGAGGATTTTTAGGTGTGATTAGCCCAAAGATCAGATAAAGTACTATAGCTATCTTACCAATGTTAAATTTTGTTGAGCGCCTTTATTGCTAAAAATCATACACTGGCCCATAGCCAGTGTACTTATTACTATAGTGTACATAGCCGTAGCCAGGATATTGTCTTTCTCTCTCTTCGCCCATTTAAAAGCATGCGTTAGAAAAGGATGGATATAGGGGCTGTCACGTGACTTCAGCCCCTGTTTCTGTCCTTTTCTAACACATGCGTTTAGATGGGTCAAGAGAGAGAAACACAATATCCTGGCTACGGCTATGATAGTGTATGCCGATCTTCTTGGAAAGATCGATTTCGGCCGAGAGAAATCAATTCAAATCGAAAATTGTCCTCTATATATATGTATATATATATATATTTAAACCAATACTCGATTCAGCTCGTTCACTTACTGCCAGAGTTATCATCAGATATCAGCGATAACTAATTAACCGTTTTTTCAGGGAGGTTATGATAAAAGTACGGAATAAATGGAAGGGATGTTTAATGTTTATCCTTCTATTTCCTATTCACGTATTTAGTATTCGTATTTGTTCCTCTTCTCCTTCGCTTCAGTGAAGCAGTGTTTGCTACGGAAAAACGGAGAGTATAATGCGATGCGACTATGTGAGGCCAGCAGCACTGAAAAAAAAACCAGTTTATCCGATTCGGTTCGGCACAAAAAACATCAATCCACCGAGAAAATCGTCCGATGCAGATCGATCCGATAAAATAGATCAATCGGCTTCAAAAAATCGATTCTCAGAAAAATCGTTTGAAAATCGGCATCACTAGGCCAGTGGGCCAATAAGCCGGCTCACGCGATTTTCGTACTACTCCGGAATGTAAACAAACCGTGAGCCAGTGTACGTCTTTTAGCAATGAAGGCGCTCACAATATATTAGCTAGTGCCATATCTGGAGCATATGGTCGCATCTTTTTCTCATCTGGTCATCTGGATTTTCCCTATATTTTCTTCATATTTTGGTTGTCGCGGTGGCCGGAAGTTACGTCGTTGTCATTCGTCACGTGACACCAAAATACAAGGAAATAGAAGGAAGTTTACACCTTAACCCTAACCTAAAAGCCATTCAAGTCGGTTACGCGAGTATCACATTTAACTGTCATTCTAGATAAATGTACAGCTCATTGCGATGACGCGACGTGCCAACGCTGATTCAGAAGACGCCAATGAATGTAGTAAATGGCGCTCAATGGTGAATCAATTAGATCAATGAGAGAGAATGATCGAGAGAGAAAGGAAATCAGAATCAATAAAACCAAACGATAAATCTAAATAAGTTCCCGAGCGACGGGTGAGCGTTGTAAGTACAGTGGGCTGAAATGGCCGATTAGACTGTCAACAGTGGCGAGCCGTGCAATTTGGCAACGTTCCTTTTCCCCCATTTAAACACATTAGAAAGGTCGAAATGCCTGGTCATCGCCGATGACTGGAGCGTCCGACTTCTTTGGTGAATTTAAATGAAGAAAATACATTGTTGTCAAAATTCACGCTTCGCCACTGACTGTCAAATATTTTCCTGAAACTCGTATGCGGGAAAACTTGCTGAAAACAGCGAAATATACATATACTGAAAGAATTTTACACGTATTCTGTAAATAGATTTCTTATAGGTATATAAAACTTATAAATAAACACAAAATGCCGCCCATTCAGTCAAATTTTCAAAATTTTCCGTGACTTTTATAGAAGTTGGACAAATTACCCCTAATTAACAGTTCCTTGATTCTTCCAAAAATAATTAAATTACTGACTTTCAAGGTAGTCCGTATGGTGCTCAATGGAAATGTCCTATTTCAAAATGTCCATTGTACAAAGTGTCCAACAAGAAATGCCCATTAAAACAATGTCCAATGCACAATTGGCCCATGGTAAATAAATGTCCATAGAGAAGAATGTTCAATTATAGAAATTGTCCATGAATCTAAAAACCTCGGGGTCTTTAATGTCCCGAAGCAGGCGGCTAAAATTAGAAATGAGGGAAAAAATCAAAATCAGGAATGAAAATAGGTTTTCGTTCCACAAAATTGCCCTTAGACAAAAGCTGCACGAATCTGGCCCTGTACACCTGACAATGTAATGACTTCGTATTTCATGCTTTTTTATAACTTAAGCCACTTCAGGTAAAATTTAATTTGTGGACTTTTTTTTAGCGTACTTATATTTAGTCTACGATTGGGCATTATTTTAAGGGGCATTGGTGTATGATGGACAGATCCTACATTGGACATTTCGTCACCAGTCCGTATAGCCTATAGGTCTCCCAAATTTATAGCGACCCTGTTTTTCGGGGCGAAGCGTGCAATAAGGCAACGCTGGATTCCATGCATTTAAACCCATGCAACAGGTGGAATTCGAGGGTATACACAATTTTTCGTTTCGATCTTTTTAACGGGTTTAAATGGACAAAATGCAACGATGCCAGATTGCTTGCTTCGCCTTAGCCTGTTTTTTTAGCTTGCTGATCTTTGGCCGTTAAATCTGTAATCTCTATCAATTGTGCGACGAGCGGGCGACGCGCCGCACTATGTTCGATTTGGCCGAATTAGCTGGACATAAATCAAAAATTTGAAGTTTGGAAAAATCGAGATTTGGCAACACAGGATGATACATTACACTTTAGAGAGTGTGCCTTTAAAATATTTCAATCCTAAGATCACTGATAAGCGAGTGACAAGCAGCTATTGTGCAGCGCGCAAGCTCCGTCTTCTGAGGTAGGTTCAACCCGTGTGTTTACAACTGTAAACACTGCATGATTGTGACACTGTGGTGATAAGTGGCTATTTATTTAACATTCAATGAAGATGATCCCTCGTTTATGAAGGTAAGTGACGTACTTTTTCATGGCTATACTTTAAAAAAAAAAACGATTTTTTAGATGTTATAAGTTTTTTTGAAAAAATGCTATAATTTTGCTGAAAATGTGCAAGTTTTCACAAATAAATGTGCTCATAAGTCTCGTGTCGCGTTGAGTCGCGTTCTAATTGTGCCAAAATAGTGTTCCCTAACCTCTCAGTCATCGATTCTTGCATATATCAGCTGCTAGTTTCTGCTAGCCTGCGAGTAATCAATTTTTTTCGATTTCAAAATCGTTCTACGAAATACCAATTTTGTGCAAGAAAAGGCGAAGTCAGCGATTTAGCCAACATATATTTTCGCTTCTTCTCAAACATGAAACACGTCGATCAATGATCGATGAAATATTAATTTTCCTCCTTATGTATCGATTAATTTACATAGCTTTAAATGAGGAAAATCCGCTGTTGCAAAATTGCTATACAAATTAAACCTTTGTTCCCAGTATTGAAGCGTGCAATTTGGCAACGATGGATTTTCCTCATTTAAAGCTATGTAAATTAATCTATACTTGTGAAGAAAAATCAATAAGAGGCGAAAAAAGGATGGCTAAATCGTTGACTGCGTCGCATTTTAATTATCGTGAAACTGAACTGAAATACTAAATATAAACAGCAGCGTAGCGTGGAATCTGGCAAAGATGCAGTTCGTCCATATAAACCCACAAGAAAGATGTATCTCTTGGGTTTTCGGTGAACACCTTCACATTCGACCATCTACGTGGGTTTAAATGGACAAAATGCCACGTTGCCAAATTGCACGCTTCGACACTGGAAACAAAGGTTTAATTTGTATAGCAATTTTGCAACAGCGGATTTTCTTCATTTAAAGCTATGTAAATTAATCGATACTTAAGGAGGAAAATTAATATTTCATCGATCATTGATCGACGTGTTTCATGTTTGAGAAGAAGCGAGAATATATGTTGGCTAAATCGCTGACTTCGCCTTTTCTTGCACAAAATTGGTATTTCGTAGAACGATTTTGAAATCGAAAAAAATTGATTACTCGCAGGCTAGCAGAAACTAGCAGCTGAAATATGCAAGAATCGATGACTGAGAGGTTAGGGAACACTATTTTGGCACAATTAGAACGCGACTCAACGCGACACGAGACTTATGAGCACATTTATTTGTGAAAACTTGCACATTTTCAGCAAAATTATAGCATTTTTTCAAAAAAACTTATAACATCTAAAAAATCGGTTTTTTTTTAAAGTATAGCCATGAAAAAGTACGTCACTTACCTTCATAAACGAGGGATCATCTTCATTGAATGTTAAATAAATAGCCACTTATCACCACAGAGTCACAATCATGCAGTGTTTACAGTTGTAAACACACGGGTTGAACCTACCTCAGAAGACGGAGCTTGCGCGCTGCACAATAGCTGCTTGTCACTCGCTTATCAGTGATCTTAGGATTGAAATATTTTAAAGGCACACTCTCTAAAGTGTAATGTATCATCCTGTGTTGCCAAATCTCGATTTTTCCAAACTTTAAATTTTTGATTTATGTCCAGCTAATTCAGCCAAATCGAACATAGTGCGCCGCGTCGCGCCCTACAGATCAAGACACGGCGATATAGCCGCACGTTTGATGAGTCGTTAGTGTTTTCGATACTGCGTCAAAAAAAAAAAAAAAGGTACCTATTTTTTCAAAGCTTAATAACAGGAGTGGAAGAAAGGGGGGAGGGGGTTTGTTGAATAACGGCACCTACACGTACCCCCCCCCCCCGGTTTAAAAAGAACATTTCTTTTCACCACGCGCCAAAGTTGTGTTCGAGCGGGAATGCGGGGGGATTCCAATCGACGCGACGAAGCTCGCGACAGCTATGTCATTGAGGCAGTGGGAGTTGACCGGAAGAAGCATAAGAAGAAGAAGTAAAAAAAATGGAAGAAAATAAAAATGAAATAAAAGTCGTTGGAGTAACAGCGCTACTTCTTTCCAGCCATCGGCAATACTTTCTCCCGCCCGCCCTGCTGAGATAAAATGATAGGTCTGACAAAAAGAGTCAAGAAACTTGGCGCGAGCACGGAGCCTTTTCAACGGGACAAATGAACATTTCGTAAATCACTAAATCATACAAATTAAAAAGTTGACATCACACCATCTTCGTTCGCGGAAAATCAAAGCGAGACCACTTTAACGTTGCAAATCAGAGGCGGCACGTGCTACTAGGCAACCGTGTTTTTAGCCCTTTGAATCTATGGAAAAGTATCGGTTTCTATGCTGGGATTCAGTTAATCTCCTGATGATCGATTATTTTACATGGGTTTAAATAGAGAGAATCTGCCGCCACTCCGCCAGTCTGAGCAAATTATTATTAACGCTATGAAAAAAGTAGAGTTGGAAACTTTATACCCTTATAGATGGCTCAAAGACTGTACTTGAATAGTTATAACATTATTATTGATGGTTAAATAATAATCATCTCACCGGGAATAATACTAGTTAGTATAGACGGTTTTAGTGCGAAGTCAACGGTTAGCCAACAACCACAACAATGCACTCATCGGTCGCAATTGGTTGTGATAAAACTCGCGTAGCGTTCCAAACTATCTCACTCACTCTCCCGTGACCACCATGTATATCCATCTCTTTCTAGTATCGAAATTCGTATACAGGGCCAGACAGGGCCTTGTTTTACGACATATTATTATCAAAGTCGCATTCAAATGCCTCGAGAAATTCATTTCTGCCATTAAATTTCACAAAATAAGTCTCTATATGCGATTTTTGAAATTAGAGTGAGATGGCAATACATAGGGGTCACGTGAGAGCGAGAAAGATAAACTGGCTTTGTTTGGAACGCTCATCACCGGCAGTCGCCATTACTAAAACCCTCTATACCTCTCTTATTAACCCCTTATGGGCCAAGCCCGAGTATACTCAGCTTTTCTCCTCTATTCTATTTCACATTGATTCAGTCTTCATTTTGGATAAACGCAAATATGTATAGATGAAAACACATAGCAGATAAGGTCTCGTCGAGCGCCTTCAATTCGGCGTATAGGCAATTCCAACTCCACCGAGTACGAACAGTTAACTACCTTCCCGATATGAACGGAAGAGTGGCGTTCTTTTGAACTAACCTGGTCATTAAAGGGTTAATCGTGGTTCGATTTTCACACTATGACATTGATATTTACTGTACATCACACGGTCTTTTCTGAATGGGTCTGTTGCGTACTTTTGCGACATCAATAAAACTCATTCTTTCTAACTTAAAATTCTGCGAAAATAACGATGTGCACATTAAAAACTTTCAAAATCCACTCATTAACTCAGGAAATACCTTCCATTTCAAACAACCCGCGCTACACTAGACACTATATCACCGACTTATAATCACATAGATGGAACCATCTCGTTTGTGTAAACATGAACAGAACTTACAAACATTGGAACGTTTCGTTTAGATGCGTACATTTCTTATATTATTTTGTAACCTTTGATAAACCGAAAAGACCAAACAGCTAATGCAGCTTATATTTCACGTATTAAAAAATAAATTCCATCATTTTGTAGTTACGACGTTGTTTACTTATGCACGGTGGTTTCGTATGCAGTAGTATACCGGTGCAAATAGTGTTTAGTGTAGCGCGGGCTGTTTGAAATTGAAGTGATTTCCTGAGTTAATGAGTGAATTTCGAACGTTTTTAATGTGCGCATCGTTATTTTCGCCGAATTTTACATAAGAATCAAGGCTCTATATTGTTGTTGCAAAAGTATGCAACAGACCCATTGGTCATTTCTTCGGAGAACAGACCACCGACTCAAAACAAAGCAGTGGCGGCTCGTGCAATGTGGCAACAGTGTAATCCCTGCATTTAAACCTATGTAAAACAATCGATTCTGAGGAGGTGCAATGCACCCCCAATAAATCGATACTTTTGCAAAGGTTTAAATTGCAAAAAAGCATAGTTGCCAAATCGCACGAGCCGCCACTGAAACAAAGGACGGTTGCGGGCAAAGCGGCAACAGCGTATGAAGGGCAGTAAAAATGTATTTGACCGCAGCGGAAACCCATTTGACACTCACGCAACTGTGAATTGTTTGAATTTACGAAACCGTCTTATTGCTCGCAACGAAAGTTTGTAACTATACCATCCGTTTTTCGCCGGCTCCACTCACACGATATCTCCCGGAGACGGCCACTAAATCCCTGGGGTAAAGAAAGCTCGGGCATATACATATAACAAGGTATGTATATACGTACATATACATAACTCCAAGGGTAAATGTTGATGCCCATGCACTCACCGTCTGAGGCGCGGCGGACGCAAAAGTATTTGCCTCAAAAACCTGGCCAAAAACCAGAGACAAATAGAGACCCAGCACACCGTATGCTCCCCGTGTTAGGAAAGTGAAGCAAGTTTAGCGGTCACGGTTTTGTTCGGGAGTGACCGGCTGCAACGATAAACAGTCGCCTACTGTAGAGTGGTGAGCTCAACAAAAGGCTGTGATTGGTCCGCGGTCCCGGAAACGGAAACAGGTTTTGCTTGTCGAATGCAAACCAGGCGCTCATCAGTCAACAGTAGGCGACTGTTGGCTGTTGTTCCGATGAGTTCCGACCAAAATTGAGCCCCGAGAAGTGGACACCTATCGCAAGCTTTGTGCTGGGTCTCTATAGACGGTTTTAGTGCGAAGTCAACGGTTAGCCAACAACCGCAACAAAGCACTCATCGGTCGCAATCGGTTGTGATAAAACTCGCGTAGCGTTCCAAACTATCTCACTCACTCTCCCGTGACCCCCATGTATATCCATCTCTTTCTAGTATCGAAATTCGTATACAGAGCCTTGTTTTACAGCATATTATTATCAAAATCGCATAAAAATGCCTCAAGAAGTTCATTTCTGCAATAAAATTTCACAAAATAAGTCTCTATATGCGATTTTTGAAATTAGAGTGAGATGCCAGTACATAGGGGTCACGCGAGAGCGAGAGAGACAAACTGGCTTTGTTTGGAACGCCCATCACCGGCAGTCGCCATTACTAAAACCCTCTATTTGTCTCTGCAAAAAACCCAAATGTATGGTTTCTTAGTGGTTAGTAACCGCCCCATTGCGAAGTAGGCCTCTTTAACGACATAACTGTCCGCGAAAGCACCAAACATCAGTGTTTTTTTTAAACTAAATTTCAATGTATTTCAATGAATTTTCTTGATACATACATTAAATTACGCGAATCCATAGTATTTGGGACGCTGATGTCAAAAATGATATGACTATCTCCTTAACTCGTCCCGATTTTACGCATATTCTACTTTTAAAAAATGTTCGTGATAAAGTTTAAATTGTGGAAAATCTAGAATATTTCGATCAAAACTAATGCCAAATTCGAACTCGGCAGGTCAATGAACATCAGTTAAATCATGGTCTAGGCGAGTTGAGGTCCAATTATAAGAAAACAGCCCATGTTTGTGTCTAGGGACCCTTCTTTTGTATTCATTGGGGGCGGACAGCGAACACCTATGTAGTTAAAGCGTAAAAATCCCCATGGCGGAATAGATGAACCGTAACCTAAACGTTTATCTATACGGTCAAGAGGATATCATGGAAATGCGAGCGTCCAAATCAATTCCTATTTTTCACCGCTCGATGCTCCAATATTAATAAGTATACACATTTGCCATCACGGACAAGCGTTGGTGCATCCAATTTTTTTGGCAATTTTCGGTGATGTTTTTGAAGGTATATGTAAGTACTTCACTTTCATGCCATCAATTTTTTTTCTTCTCATGCATTTAAGGGCATTCTCTTATTAAAAAGTGGCGTAAAAAAGTTTCCAATTTCAGGTATACTTGATAGTTAAAAAGGTCATTTTAATTACATTCCGGGAAAAACCCGGAGAAACCAAAAAAAAAAAAAAAAAAATTGGGGTCGAAGAAGAGATTTTGAGAGGTAGTTTCTGTAATGAAAACTAGCACGAAAATGCACATTTTTATCCAGCAACTTGTTGAAATCAAGCCTTATTCTTATAAAATAAGTTTAAATACCTCGGCAACAAAATATACGATATTGACCTCCGGTTTGCGCAGAAGTTCTTCATTTTGTACACCCTTTCCATCCACGAACCGCACAAAAAGAGCATTTAGTTACAATTGAAAATTTAACCACAATTGATTTTTAACCATTCAAAAAACACCAATATTTTTAGTCGCAGGTTTTTGGGGGTAAATACTTTTACGTGAAACAGATATCGATAGGCTTTATCGTTGTACTAAAACAGTCTATTGGAAAAAAAATTACAGTCTCTTCAAACTTTTGCACAAGAAGTTCATTTTCATCAGTCCATTTCACCTCCGGAAAAAAAAAAAAAAAAAAAAACTTCGATCGCATCTTTACAAAACAAGAGAAGCACGGTCATGATGCGCATTTTTTACACAGCTCCGATGACAAATCCAGAAATTTCTCTCTCTCTCTCTCTCTCTCTCTCTCTCTCTCTCTCTCTCTCTCTCTCTCTCTCTCTCTCTCCCTCCCTCTCGCCGCTCATTTGTCAGCATGTGTAGGTAAGAAATAAGATGTGGTCCAAAGTCACGTGACGGCCTCACCTATCCTTTTCTGATACTTGTGTTCACTTCGGCAGAGAGAGGGGGGGAGTGGTAGAGAGGGAGACAGAGAAGGGGGGATTCGTGGACCCGCCCCAGCAAATCTCCGTACGCGAGAAAATTACTCGCTCTGTAAAGCGCGCAGCTTTTTATTGTCTTAAGGGGGAAAGAAAGAAATAATGAATCCGCGGCAAAGCGCGGTTGCTTTGAGCTCGAGGTAAAATTACGAGCTGGCGAAAAGTCGAGAAAAGTGTCTCGTGTAAGAAAAATAAAGAGGAGGAAAAAGAAGGAACTAATGACAATATGCTTTGATGCTGGTGTGGCGCACACTAAGTAGCTACGTAAACTTTTCCGAACATGATTTTTTTTTTTTTTTTTGGGGTGACTGTTGAGTGTGTGTTGGGGTGTTTCAACAAAAATCAAGTGTCGATATTATTAAGTTTAGATCTTGTAACTTGACTCCTTTCAAGTCGTAATATTAAATACCTTGACTTATTGAGTGTTTTAATTAATTATGTTATTTTACTGTGTACTATGCGCCCATTGTTCTTTGTCTCTTTTGTCAGTGCATGGGCGCATGGCGTTGGAGTCGGGTTCGCAGAAGTCTCTTGTGCGTCAGCAGTGATTTTGCCTTTCCCGTGCGCCCCGCTGCAATTAAGGTCACATGGCGAACTCCTAATTTTTTTGCACATAAACGTACTGCCTGGAGCTTGCTCGAAAGATCGACACACTTTACATTCTCCACACCGGAAAAAAGCTTTTGGAGGGAGTTTCGGGGAGAAAAAAAAAATGAATTGTCGAATGTGAATGCTTTAGACCGTTTTAACTTTTATAGTGATGACGTTACGATCAATATTGGATCCAAAAGACTTGACTTCCCGTCCCCCCCCCCCGTCCGCTCAACTTTTCGTCCTTTCTCTTGTCTTAGGACATTAGGACTTCAAAATTCGTCCAATGGGTCCGTTGCAAACTTTTGCTACAAACGATTAAGAGTGTATAATCTAATGTAAAATCACCTGAAAAGTCCATTGGTGGCATCAGAAAGTCATAAAATGCTATAATAAACTCACAAGAGGCGTGTAATGAAATCCTTAGTGGCGGAGAAATAACGAGCAATCAGTATGCATGCACCGTGAACATCCAAGGATGGCCAACTTTGACAACCTCACTGGAGGTAGAGGTTATGTGTTTGTTTACGTTGTGATTGGTTGTGATCGATATTGTGAGGTTGGCTATCCTTGGATGTTCGTGGTGCATGTATACAAATTTCATGATATTTCTTAGCCATCTTGGATTTCATTAAACGCCTCTTGCGAGTTTATTATTGCATTTTATGACATTCTGATGCCACGGATGGACTTCTCAGGCGATTTTACATTAGATAATACACTCTTAATCGTTCTAGCAAAAGTTTGCAACAGACCCATTACAAAGTTGGTCCAATCCTTTTTTTGTTCTCAAATGCAAGGTCCATGAGTTTTTAGTCCAATTTTTATCAGGTTCAGAGTATACTATTCGTCCACCTTTTTGTCCTCAAGAAAAGGTCACCATGGGAAAGGAGTCCCGTCTGATCCCAACTTTCTATGCTGAGAATATAGTGATACATTTATCATAGAGAAAACTGCAATTAGATGAGACTCCCTCATTTTTACCCGCTCACTTGACCTAATTCTTAGAACTCCTTTAGTGGGTTTATGAGTAGATTTAGAAACTGTTTGACGCTTTCTATGTGATTTTCACGCAATTTCACGTTGGGAATCTACCCTCAATAATGCGGTTGCAGAAGTTTTCAACAGAGTCATTGATGCTGGCAACGGATTCTCTCCATTTAAACCAGTCCAAAATAATCGATCTTTAGCGGATTCATTGAATTCGTGAAAAATCTATACTTTTGCCTCGAAGGAAATAGTAGAAAGACAGTAGCGAGGCGTGAAATTTGGCAACAATGTGCTTTCTCCATTTAAATTCACTAAAAGTGTCGAACGCTTCAGTCATCGCCGATGACCAGGCATTTCGATCTTTTTAATGTGTTTAAATGGGGGAAAAGAAACGTTGACAAATCGCACCCTCGCCACTGTAGAAAGCCCACCAAAACGTCAGGTCTGCTCGTAAGTCTGTTTTCCCATTTAGAAATACATTGGCGGTGCCCCGGAAGAGCAGATGGGACGTTTTGAGAAGATACGGTTGCCAAAGAGCACGAGCCGCCACTACGTCCAAAATATTCCTAAAACGGAAACGGCAACGTCGCTTGAGGAAAAGACAGAAATGAAAGAATGAAATCAATCAATGCAACCCTACCTCTACAAATTGATGAAAGTTATATCGAACAGGTTACAGATTCGCTGATTGTGAGCGACACCAATAAATGTATGCGCTTCTCATCAGTGGATGTGTTCCGAGCTGATCTCGAATAGACCACAAGAGAGAGCGAGTATGTTAATAAAAAAAACACAGAATCCTGCAGACGTTTATCATATAAGGGGCAGAAATGGGAGAAATTGATTTTTAGCCACTTTTTGACGATCTCAGAACATAAGGTGCTGAAGCGAATGCAACGGCGCACACTGGACGAAAACGTCCTTGTGCCCGGACATGGCTGGTTTCGCGCTCCTATCTTTGTTTTTTCGAGTTGTTTTGGCTATTTTTCTTTAAAATCGACATCCTTTTAACTTATTTTCATTTTTTATTATTTTTTTTTTTTTATTATTTTTTTTTTATTTTTTTTTTTAATTTTTTTTTATTTTTTTTATTTTTTTCAAATTTTTTTGTGTGTTTCCCACAAGAATCACCCTATATAATGTGTTTTTCGACTGTAGAAACAATCGCATTTTTATTTTCAGTAGTGTATTTCGTGTCCGACCCTCACCCATTGACTCGCTCCAATGTGCGCCGCGTCGTGCTATTACACGATTATTTCTCGTATCCGCAGTTTATCGCAGCTAAAAATCATTGAGGTGGTTTTTCCAAGTTGTAATAAACACTACTAGCTCAAAGTTCACATTAAATACGATTAAATAGCCTGTTGAAACTGTATTTTAATTTTTTTAAACCTTCAAATGTTAAATTTGAACAAAAACCATCACTACATACATCTATATTTGCATGATTTTAAAAAACTATAGGTCGAAAATTATCTCCATGCAATGGTGAAAATGACTATTGTATCGGCGTTTGTTGATAAAAAGATTAACACATCTTTTTAAGGCAAAATAAAACACGAAACAAGAACCCGTTATTCGACAATGGTGAGGTATAGTGCTGGCTTGAGGAAAAAAAAAAACAATGTCTGAAAAGTTACATTTGGGTTCTAAAATACTACTTTTTGTCAAAAAGTTGAGGTTTTCTGCAGATTGACTTGACCCCCCATGTCCGAGCATAAGGGCATTTTCGTCCAGTGTGCGGCGGGCTCAAAAAACGCTTTGCAAATAACACTGCACGCATTCGAACGGAAAACTGAATGGCATTCGAATCCTCCATGGCTACGTTACAATTCCCACGGCTTTCGTTCAGAAACGAACCAACTATCATTGATTCCTCCAGGTAGTTGGCTACTTTCTGTAACAAAATGCAGTCCAACTGACGACCAATCGATCAAATCTCTCGGGGGCCCTTAATTATGACTGATCATTTTCGATCTAAATTACTCTTTGAGAGAGTGTTTAAATGCAACGGGAGCGCGAGGCGGGTGGAGGTCACAAGCCCCGTAGGCGCAACGTTTAAACGAGTAATTAATTGGAAAAACGATGCGATGACTATACACGTGGTTGTCGTGAGTATACATTTATACAGATTTGGAGGTGAGCGTGAGCTCTCAACAGTGTTACCATTTATTACAGAAAGAATCCGAATTTTACATTGAGTTAACAGGGAAATTTGGAAAATATCTGCCAAAAATGGCAACACTGGCTCTCAATGTCAAAATATTTGGTTCGGTGAAGTATCATCGCGTGAATTAGAGTCAAAGCTCTCGCGGAAGAAACGAGAATTAACAAATCACAAATAGTTGCGGTCAATAATTTTGAGAACAATGTGAACGCAAAATGAGCTCACAGGTCGCAATAATTAAGGTCACGTTAATTTTTCCGTTGAAGTGTAGATTATCGAAAGTTCGATCAGTTTGAGCGGTAGAGAGGCGCGCAATAAGGCAAACAGTAAGCGATACATGGGTTCAAAAGTGTGGGGGGGGGGATAGCGAAAAAACGCGATGACCTCTTTTGGGGGGGGGGGGGGAGGGGGCTTCTCACTATTCTTGAACTTTCCTCCAAATAAAAATGGAATATGTCCATTCCATTTTGCCTATTTAACCACTTATTCATGAATCACTCCTATTGACTTACATTTTTTTTCAAAAATAAAGTTATTTTTCTTACTTATAAATTTTGTTTATTTAGCTATCCATTTATTTCTTATTTTTTTATTTTATTCCACGATTATTTTTTTTAGGGCTTTTGTTTCGACGTAAAAGTAGAGCTGATCCATTGCATGCGTGCGGCGTGATATCTAAGAAAGTCCATGAGTTAAGTAGCACAATGCCGGGAAAATGTAAAATATTTCATTTTTCATGGGTATCTTCAAATTTCCCCCAACTTGCGTCATCAACTTCCTTCCCCACCCTAGGTATTTCAAATGGCAATTTCCGAGGAACGTGTTAAAATTCGGCCCTAAGACGCACTATGGTCCAGAAGTCCAATTTAGGAAGACATTAGTTTGAATTAAAATCGCCCAGTATCTTGAAAACGGTTCATCTGACACCAAAACTGGTTATTACAAAAAAGATAGAACGTAAACCGTTTTAACTGTTTTGTAATAACCATTTTTGATGTCAGATGAGCCGTTTTCAAGATATTGGGCGATTTTAATGGAAACTAATGTCTTCCTAAATCGGATTTCTGGACCATAGTGAGACGTCGCGACATTTTTCGCCACTGCCTGGGCTCTGCCTCTATCAATTTTTATTTTAGACAGGCTAGAGGCCGTAACCCGTAGACGTGTCTAACTGTCTACCACCGTCTACTCCTCTAAGAGGCAATTCCGCGAAAAGACAAACCATTCATTTTCCCTCCCCAAAGTCGACGATGCCTTGACTTTCTCCGCATTGTTTCCGTATTTCTTCGTCGCTGAAAACAGCAAATATAATATGGTCGATTCAGAGTGAACGTGATGCGTGCTCATCTGAAAAACACGCCGCCGTCTGTGGAAACGCCATGCACATTTTTTATGAGGTCTGGACGCCGTAAACGCCTACGGCAACGTTGCCAAACCGAACAGCGCTAATTCACAAAGAAGACATTTACATTTACACGTCTCATAGAAACATCCTATAAACATGCACTCATTCAATTAATTCAATTTCAACGCGTCGATCATGGGCGTCACTTGAGGTGAACCCCCCCCCCCCCCCGCCCCTCCAGGATTTCGATCAACATTCAAGTTTAATGTCTTGAAAAGGAAATTGTATAAAATTATGAAAACCGTAAGTAAAGAGATTTGTCAAAAAATGTCATTTCAACCGGTTACCATGAATGCACACTCGATAAAATATGGGGGAAAGAGATGAAATTTGCCGTCTCTTTGGTCAAATGTTCTGTATTTTGTTTGTTAAAAGTGGTTTGTAGCAGAATTGAAGCGCGCTGAATTATCTGTCCATTTTTCTGACTTTCCTGCACAAATGCAACGCGCTGAATTTATGGTCGATTTCCAGTCGGCGCGTATTTTTGACCTTTTCGCGAACACTATAAATAACTGAAAGTGAGGAGAGCAAATCCCAGGATCCCAAGAAAGTGAGAAAGACATTTTTTTTATGTGCTCCTAACCTAACCCAATCTAAATTAAACCTCAAACTTTGCATCTCTCCCTCTTTTGCTTGCAACTACACACGTGAGGGATCCCTCAAAAGTCCAGTCATAACTAGAGTACTTCAACCTCACTAGTTTGGTTTGGAGGGCACACATAGGCGGCGCGTATAAGGGGCTTTTTTGAGAACGAGGGGCTAAAAAAAATTTTGAACGAGAAAAAAAGAAAAAAAGGGAAAAAGGAAAAAGAAAGAAAAAGCGAAAAAGAAGAATGAAAAAACGTTATCAATTTCTCATCGCCATCTGTCTGCTTCATTCAGAAGTTACTAAGGAAAAGAGACTGTCACCTTTTGTTTATATTCTTCAAAAATTTTCCTAACCAAATTGTTTCAAGTGTGTCTATTTAGTCCAAATTTGCAGTATTTTTAAATTTCAGCCCCTTTCAAGTCAAAATTACAAGTGTTCCAAAAGAAAAAATGGTTATTTATCCCCCCACCCGCCTGCGTCAAACTTTATTTTGAAAGAAGTGAAGAAAGAAAGAAAAAAAAAATGAAAAAAAAAAGCTGTTGATTTTTAGCCCCCCCCACTTTTTGACCCCACGCGCCGCCCATGAGGGCACATCTGACCCTCACATTCCTCACAAGTCATAAGTTGAGATTTGTCATCACTCATTCCCCGCGCATGAATTTAAGAGCGGGAAAGGAAAGAAAATATGCACTCTTACATACATATAAAGGGTCGTGCATAAAATAGGTGGTTTTTTCCCCTTATCTATATATCCTTTTCGAACATGCATGTTTTCAAAGAGAGGGTCAAATAATTTGTCTCCGTTACGCACTATTGGATTGACGTTGACCTCAAGACGTCCTCGACAGTCTATTTTTTCGACTTAAAAGCACTCCTTGAACCCAGTCCCTAGCGTGCGCGCGGTCAGGTTAACCGCATCAGGTTAAGCGTTGCGCCGCTTCATTAGTCTTTTCAAGATAGAACTACAATTTCAATCACGAATGGGGTGAAGTAATCGGCTTTGTGAAATAGTAATGTCACCTACCCTAAAAATTGAAGGAGCAAAATTGATATTGTCTCGATAACATTCCGGATAAGTTCAGCTATTTACCGTTGCGCGGTGGCAACAGCGCCTGACATCACGTTATGATGACGCCAAATCGTCAAATCCTTGCACCAGTGGATTGCCGAATCCATTGGGTAGGGTTTATTTCAGAAAATTGAGCGCAGCTCAACGATAATCTTTGGCGAAGCTCCCCCAGAATATTGAAGTGGATCTCCCCCAGAATATTGAAGGGGGTCTGGGGGTCTCCCCCAGATTAAATTTAATGTGAGAAAGTGTTCGTAGGATATTCCCCAGTTTTTTTTTTTTTTTTTTTTTTTTTTTTTTTTAATATATCACGGGATCGAGAACTAAAAAGCTTAAGTGGCAAACATTTTAAGAGATTTGAAAAGGTTTCGTCTTTGCGCGAAACTCTGTGACGTCATAGTATAGAACATCCGATGACTGATAGTCCGTTTGCATGCCATTGCGATTTGCGAAGACGAGCCTCCGAACTTTCCTCTGAAATTATAAGGACTAAAGGAAAGAAAAAGGAGCCGGTATTATTATTGTATGTTTCGTGCCACAATACAACATCACAACAACCAGCAACACCAGCGCGGACCTACACTACTAGGACGTCACCGAATTTCGTACCATTCCTGTCATTTTTCAAATTAGTTTTGCAGAAAGCCTCAACTAATTGTTACTTTTTCTCTAAAAGAGAGGAAACTTTGTGAGATTTCGTCGTTTTCATCGGTTTTCTCGTAAAATTTTACTTACGAATCAGTTATTTCAGGCCGCATATTGAAAGTGCGCAACAGGCCCATTGTTTGATTGTTGGCTCTATCGCAAAAGTTCACAAAATCACAACAGACCAATTCCTGTATCGGCGGCGGCGTATGAACTCCACTTCCCTTAAACGCTCTTCTGAAGAACTCAATATATTGAGAACAGTGACAAGTGAGGCCATCGATGTGCTACTGTAAAACGAAATACTGACAAATTGATTCAACAGTGAATGAAAACAAAATTAATTCCTTTCATACGAAACCGAGCTATCTTGAAATGCAATTGACTGAAATGCATTTCACCCAAGGTCGACCGATTTGGCATCCGTCGAAGCGCACGAACCTAAAACAGGGAGCAGACACGGTGAGTGGCCATCACGTGTTTACAATGAAAATATTTGTCTGAAATCCTTTCTCACTCTAACAGCACATCTCTCCCCCTCCCCGGCCCCTCACCACCACAGAAAAAAAGATGGAGGGAGAAAAATAAAAATTACCCAACTTTAAAAACTTCTTTCAACTCAGTTGCAGCTTTTCCTTTCTTCCGGTCCCGCGGCTCGCGCTCACGTTGCTTGCTCGTATCCAGCGGCGGATCCAGCCTATATTTTCCCCTCTCTCTCTCTCTCTCTCTCTCTCTCTCTCTCTCTCTCTCTCTCTCTCTCTCTCTCTCTCTCTCTCTCTCCTCTCTCCCCTCTCCCTCTCCCCCCCTCTCTCTCTCCCCTCCCTCTCCATTTTTCTTTCGTGTGTGTTAGAAAAGGATGAAAGGAGATGCCATCACGTGACTTTGGCCCCTATATCTCTCTCCTTTTCACGGGAGCATGCTAAGCGTTCACAGAAAAGGGAGGCAGAGAGAGAGAGAGAGAGAGAGAGAGAGAGATGCGCTTTTGACTCGCGTTCAGATGTCTTCGACTTTTTATTGGTTCCTCTCCGTAATTAAATTGACTTCTTTTCCATTTTTATTAGATTCTCTTATTACTTATTACTTTAATTGACTTTCTTTTTCGTCATCTGAGGCTGCAAAACTAAATACCTCACACTAGCGTGAGCACCAAAGTATACATTTTCCTACATCGGAGCACCAAAGTTCCAATGGAACGGTGGCTGTAGGAGCTTTACCAAAAACGAACCCAGGAATTAGTATCTCTCTCTCTCTCTCTCTCTCTCTCTCTCTCTCTCTCTCTCTCTCTCTCTCTCTCTCTCTCTCTCTCTCCCTCTAAATCTATCTATAGGCGAGTGAGTGAGAGAGAGAGGGAGAAGGAGGAGCGATTTCTGGACCCGCCTTTGAGCTTCACTATATTTCAATTAGGCGTAACTAATCCGGGACGATGAAATGATGAGATTTGTTCGGAAACTTCCACAGTCATTTTGATCGATGGTTGTTAAGTTATGAGTGTAAAAGTTCGAGATTGATTATGTGAGAGAGCATAGCGGGGCAATTACGAACATAGGCTGAAACAGAAAATTGCTTCTCTCTCTCTCTCAAGCTGTTTGAACGCACAGGTCCGAAAAAGATAGAAGAGGAGGCCATCAAGTGGGCTTAGCACCTATGTCTGTCCTTCTCTAACGCACATGCTCAAATGAGAGGAGAGAGAGGAACACAAACTCCATGTACATTACGAAACGATCGCATCGTAGACGGAGGATCCACTTGTGACACCATCAGAGGCGTCGCGTGCCATCTGGCAACAATGCAACTGCTTCCTTTAAACTCATTAAATATATCGAATTTTCCTTGTGCACTGTGCACCCCCTGAATTCGATCTTTTACATGAGTTTAAATGGATAGAATACATTGTTGCAAAATTGCACGCGACGCCACTGGACACCATCACGATGAACAGCCAGCGATCAATGCCGGGTCGTGAGCAGTATTGTACGTACCACCGTTTTTCTCCCATTAGAAATAATGCAAAAGTCCCCCTAAAGTTAACCCCTTAAGGGTGGGGGGCCTGAAGGTCTCCTCCAGAATATTAAAGGGGGTGTGGGGGTCACCCCCAGAATATTCACGGAGAAAAATTTATATTTGGGGCTACGAGAATTACTTCTACGTAATAGTTAAATGTTCATTCGCGTATCCTTAACTAGATTATTGGTAATATTCAAAATACATTTTTCGTTGAAACCAGCAATATCTTCACAGATACCAGAGTTTACATTTAACTATTCCGTATATAGAAGTGATTCTGGTAGCCCCTAATGTAAATTTTTCTCCGTGTTAAAGGAGGGTCTGGGGGGCTCAGTTGTTCACTAAGCACCAAATATTTCGATTTTATTCACTAGTTTGAATGGACAGAATACAAATTTGCAAGATTGCACGCTGCACCACTGCTACTGCCCTCCTATATAGATGCGATTCTACAAAAATGTTCGAGTATAGCTTGTTCCAGGAAAGATTGGATTTGAGACTTCTATGGTTTTCATGAAAACATCAGCTTCTTATGGCTCCTAACCAATCAGGTTGCTCTATCTGAGTGTGGAAGCTGATGTTTTCATTCAAAGCTGCAGTTGTCAAGTCCAATCATTCTTATGGGACTGCCTATACATGATCTCAATTTCAGTCGGATCGAAATAACGACAAGATTTGCAAGTATAACGCTGTGGAATCGCATTAAAGCTGCGAGATTGAAAACTGTCCGGAAGACAAAGAACAGTTTCACTTTACCAACTGCAGTTAGAGACTGCATTTATTCGAGGATACTCTCACTTCCTCTGGTTCTATGAAACATCCGCTCTCGCACGATGGAGAATAAAACCAAAGGTGGGTCGTGCGATTTCGCAACCACGGATTATCTGCATTTACACATACGTAGAATAATCGAACTTCGAGGGATTCCCTGAATCGTGGAGAGATCGATAGTCTTGCATAGGGACAAAAGGCAAAAAACAGGACTACCAAATAGCACGAGCCGCCACTGATACAAACGTGTCGTGTACCTCTACCATTCAGTTGTATAGTGGACTAAAGCGTTGTTGCCAAATGAGGGCAGTTCGTAAATCGACCATTTTTCTTTCACGTATTGAAATCTCAGCAAACAAATGGATACACAAGGATCGATTCTTTTCTACAGGTTTGTATGGAACAGACATCGATAAGTCGCGATTCATGAGAAGCCTGAATCATGGGTCCTGTGTGGACTATGAATTTCGCAAGTTTTTAGTGGTTCTTAAATCATCGTTCAGTGGCGGATCCAGACATTTTTTCTGGGGGGAAGGGGGGGGGGGGAGGGGGCACGCCCCTGAATTTTTTAATTTCAAGCGTTGCAGTAAGAAATTTTGGGCAATTTTCTTTTGAAAGAAGGCAAAATTTGAGGATTCTGGGGAGGAGGAACGGAACGTGCCCCCCTCAGTAGATTTGCCGCTGCCATCGTTATATTAGCAGGTTTGTAAACTAAATTAATCCGTAAATCGCCTACGGCAAAATTTTGCAAACATCCCCATTCAGGATTAAATTGATCGATATCATAGACGGATCTGAAATCACGTGGAATTCAAAAATCGTTCTTGCGTAAAAACGATCGATCGGAATTATTTTCGATTAACAAACGTTGACATTTTGCATATCGATGCTGCGACACGTTTGAAATTTTCTACTTGACCCTTTCACTACCAGGTTATGGAAACAAAGTAATGTTCGCACGCTCTATCTCAGAAGGTATGATTAAATATTCCTACACCACTGTGCTGATTTTGCATACAAAATTGATTGCAGGCGTTCATTGATCCATTATTTTTTATCATTTTATCATTAGAAGTTTGGAGTCGAAATTATTTTGGAAAAAAAAAAAAAAAAAAACGATATTGTATAAGGCAGATCTAGTCACAGAAACAAATAATATTCTCAGGCGTGGTATTGAAAGGGTTGACGGAGATTGAAGCCTGGAAGGCGCATGGCCATAGCCGTGGTTAGAAAAGTCTCTCTCTCTCTCTCTCTCTCTCTCTCTCTCTCTCCCTCTCTCTCTTCCTCTCCCTCTCGACTCTTTGCTCATTTGACAGCGCGTGTTAGACAAGGACAGGAACAGGGGCTAAAGTCACGAGACAGCCCCAGTGTTGCCAGATTGGGGTGAAAAAGCCGTACGCTTTACATTGATTTAAATGGGGACGACACGGCTTTTTACCCTCGACCTGGCAACACTGGACAGCCCCTCTTCTCATCCTTCTCTAACACATACTCCTCAACAATGGCAATGAGAGAGAAAGACGAATTCCTAGCTACGGCTATGCCTGGTACTCTGATCCTTCAGTTCCTTTGTGCGGTACGTGACGTCCGCCGGAAAGTCATAGACAAGACAACTCTCCCTATACCTTCATCCCCCCCCCCCGCGTCACCCCCCCCACCCTTTCACCACTTCCCACCCACAACCAACTCTTTGATGAGAAGGCTCGCTTGTTATACGGTATAACCGGGCTAAACAAATCAATCATCCACTTTTCTTCAATGCGACGATACGGTACACACGGTTACGCGATATTTATTCATTGCGCGTTGCCGTTTCCTTAAGAGTAAGTGGGTAGTCACATTTCACATTTCAACCAACCCCGCCGCTCTCAATCCACCGCGTCAACGTCCCGATCAATCGATTGAGCGCATTGAGCGCCCTGATTTCAGTGTATAAGCCGATACCGGCTACTCCCTTTATTAAAAAGAATCCTTTAGAAAAAAAAGGAAGAAAACAGGAGAGAGAAAAAAGGGGAAAAAGAAGGGGGGAAAAGCTATCTGCTTGAAAGGCCGCGCGGAGCATCGTCCAGAAGGGTGCGACATTGGAAAACGCTCGCGCGCAGAGCCGTATAGCCAAGAATTTGCCTTCCTCTCTCTTTGCCCATTTGAACGCATGTAATAGAAAAGGACAGAAATAAGGGTTGAAGTCACGTGACAGCCCCTCTCCCCATTCTTTTCTGGCACATGCAATCAAACGGGTAAAGAGAGAGAAAGATCGATTCGTGGCCATGGCTATGCTGGCGCGTACTGTCTACGACGACGAGGGGAGCTTTCTTTTTTTCTCGGGAGGCTGATTGTGTGAGAAGATGAAAAGTGAAAACGACATCCGAACCGAATGGAAAGACATGAACATCCATAATTTCAAACAAATTTCTACGTAGAAAGACCAGCATTCTGATAAAAGCATTCTGATGTAGTTCTGATAAAAATTGCTGGTATTTCTGACGAGTATTCTAGTAATTTTAACGAGAGTTCTATTAGTAGTAGAAACCGGAGTCCTAACCTTTTCTGCTGGAAATTTTGGCATTTGGCACCAGATTACTTTGCTCAAAAATAATTTCAGGTTATTTCAGAATCTGGATCCAGCTGATCTCCAGCTAAAAATTATCCAAATTTCCGTAAAAAATGCCAGAATATTTCCAAAACGTTTAACATTGGCGGATCCAGCCCTCCCGAACGGGGGGGGGGGCGAACTTGGGATTTGCCCCCCCCCCCCGGTGACACTCTTTTTCCTTTTTCGATGATTCTTTTTCCTTAAATTTAACCATACTGAAAGAACCACTAAAACTTTAATCAAAAGTCATTTACTGGCAGCCGGACGCACTTCGGTTACTTTCAGAAGGTCGCAGAAAATCGCCTTTGTTTTTGTTACTTTGTTTACAAAAATGGTCCGCCAGATCGTAGGTATGCCAGTTTGCATACTTCGTAGGAGTCGATTAACAGTTTTGAGCAGTTCTACCATATTTCTTTGGCTTAGTAATCTCTGAGTAAATCTCGTAATTTTCACTGGATTTTACCCAAGAACTCGCTATTCAATCGCTTGTAAACACACGGGTGAAAAACCCTTTGAATGCAGTCTATGCAGAGCCTCATTTTCTGACCCGGCATGTAAATTTCACTCAAATCCGTTGATACACAGGATGGTTATTGAGACTGCCAATAAATCGCTATTTGGCCACCATCTTGGATTTGAAAATGAGTAAAAACGGACTATTTCATAATCAAAATATAATTAATTTCGTTCACTTTATTAGATCACAAACGTAGGTCAACGGGTCCTACCGTTTTCGGGACTCGGTGAGAGACTCCTTTTCGGGTCGAACATTTTGGGCCAAAATCTCATCTCTGGATTAACAGGACTTCCGTAGAAACCGAAGGCATCTTTATTCTCAGCTCATCAAGTACTTTCATTTTCTTTTTTTTTTTAAAGAAAAAAAAAAAAAAAAAAAAAAAAAAAAAGAACACAACATTTTAGACCCTTGAAAATGACCCATTGCTCATGGTGGCTCATACCGTTCACAAAACTCCGTAAGATTCTGTATGAACGACTGCAAACACACACAAAAAAAAAAAAAAAAAAAAAAAAAAAAAAAAAAAAACCCCAACAAATAGTTTTAATTTACAATCCAAAAAATTCCCGAGGAAACATTTTGCTCAAGGAACTTTCTTTCGGCGATGATAGTACTTACAATGTCATCGCTATGACCCATTTGATTCCACCGACCGCAATCTTCCCCGCACCGCGACCATAGGGTGTCGCGTCGCGCATTACGTTGGTGTCGCAGTTTTACAGTCTTATTTCACAGAGTTGAGGTAGTTTCGGAGAACGACACAAAATACATTTACAGTCTCCATTTTCTGATGACGCACGTACTGTTTCCTATAGAGTCCCTTGATGGAAATATCGTACTTGAGTAAAATTCAGCAAAAGTTACGATGTGAACATTAAATAAACTGTAGGGAACACCCTACGAACACTTTCTCCCTCCATTTTTATCAGGGGAGACCCCCAGACCCCCCTTAAGAATTCTGGGGGAGACCCCCAGACCCCCCTGTAGTATTTCGGAGGAGACCCCCAGGCCCCCTTTAGTATTCTGGGGGAGACCCCCAGACCCCCCTTTAGAATATTTAAATTTTTCTCTTTTTTGACCCATTTTCCCATTGATTTTAATGGAAACCAGTTTTTATCCATAAATAACCTAAAAATTAAACTTTTAAAAAAACAAAAAAAGTCCCTCTGGGGAATGTTAAAAGCAACATCTCTGCAAAATTTGGAGGCATATGAATCAGTAGTTCAAAAGTTATGCTGGGTTTCACGTTTATGACTACAGACAGACAGACAGACAGACAGACAGACGCCACAGAAATTGTGTGCATTTACTCCTCCCTACCACATATGGTTAAGAAATATTGAAATATCATGGATGGATGTTCTTTAGGATAGTATTAGGCATGATGAAAGCCAATTATTTTATAAATATCATGATTGATTTAGTCGCAGCGGGCCAAGTATCGAAACAAAATGCATCAAAAATCTCTGCGACATTGCAATACTTTCTCAATTTTTCTAATTTCATTAGAGTGAGAAAGTAAAAATTATGAAATTCACTCATAGACACACAAAATGATTTTAGAAGAAATAAAAAAAGAAAAAACAAGGATTTTCAAGGACTTTTCAAGGCACCACGAGCCATGTGGCTTGATTTTCGGTTCTGGAGGAGAATACACGCAGAAGAGAAATTCCATCGCAAAATCTTAAACATTATCAAAAGGGGAAATTTGTTTAAAAAAAAATTATCACCAGAGGCGGCTCGTGCAATCTGGCAACATTGCTCTTTTGCCATTTAAATCTACGTAAAAATATCGATACTAGGTGAGGCGCAGCGCCTCACCAAATAATCGATTATTTTACACAGTTTTAAATGGAGGAAATCCATTGTTGCCATATTGCACGAGCCGCCACTGATTATCACTCTCCATTCATACCCATTGAAAGTAAGTGCGTGTACAGGAAAACAATGTGTGATTGAATCGGAGTTTGATCTCACCTGAAACAGAGAGAAAACAATTCGATTAGAGGACTAGAAAGGCTTGAAAAACAGTGAAAGGAATAGAAGACGAATTAAAAGAACAATGAGTATTTCCATGAGAGTATTACTTTAAGTGACAAAATCTGTTTAGGAATGTGGATTGTTTGTTGTCCATCATGCATTACATGTTGAAATAAAAGTGAAATCGCGATTCAGAAACTCTTGCAAAGATTATTTAATCGGTTATACGGCTCAACTGCTCAACTAAAAGTAGGCCTCTTTCTTTAACGTAAATTTTAATGCATTTCAATGATTTTTCTTGTCAATTACATTAAAATAGTGCTAATCCATAGTTATTTATTTATTTGGGACGCTGATTTCAAAAATGTTATCATTTTTTACTTAACTAGTCCCGATTTTACGCATATTCTACTTTCAAACATTTTTCGCAATAAAGTTTAAATTGTGGAAAATCTAGAATATTTCGATCAAAACTAAGGCCAAATTCGAGCTCGGCAGGTCAATTAACGTGGGATCGTCTGCTAATCGCGCTAGATAAGGTCTAAATTAAAGAAAAAAAAACATGTTTGTGCCAACGGACCCTTCTTTTGTGTCCATTGGGGGCGGACACCTACGTCGTTAAAGCGTAAAAATCCTCAACTAAAGAGTCTATAGCTCCTTCAATGAATGAATACACTTTCTGCATGATTCTTAACAGAGCTCTAAGCCGTAAATAAGTCTGTGACGAACTTTTTCTGCTGTGATCTGGAGGGTGAATTATCACGTGAAATCGCGATAAAATTGCATTGAAAGCATCGTCAATGGGTCTGTTGCATACTTTTGCTACAACAATATAGAACCTTGATTCTTATGTAAAATTCGGCGAAAATCACGATGCGCACATTAAAAACGTTCAAAATCCACTCATTAACTCAGGAAGTCACCTCAATTTCAAACAGCCCGCGCTACACTAGACACTATTTGCAACGGTATACTACTACATAGACGGAACCACCGTGCATAAGTAAACAACATCGTAACTACAAAATGATGGAATTCCGTTCTAACTACATGAGCTATTGGCTGCATTTGCTGTCTGGTCTTTTCGGTTCATCAAAGATTACAAAATAATATAAGAAATGTACGCATCTAAACGAAATATTCCAATGTTTGTAAGTTCTGTTCATGTTTACACAAACGAGATGGTTCCATCTATGTAGTTACAAGTCGGTGACATAGTGTCTAGTGCAGCGCGGGTTGTTTGAAATGGAAGGTATTTTCTGAGTTAATGAGTGGATTTTGAAAGTTTTTAATGTAGGCATCGTTATTTTCGCCGAATTTTACGTTAGAAACAATGAGTTATATTGATGTAGCAAAAGTATGCAACAGACCCATTCCGAAAATTGACTCACACACTCAATAAATGCGTTTAACAAAATTCAAAGATGTCGATCGAATGAGTGGGTCACATTGTCACAATGGAGTGAACGGAGGAGTCCCATCTATAATCGCAACTTTCCATGGTGAGAAAAGTGATTCATCACAGAAAAAGTTGAAATTAGACTAACACACATGCACGTTGTGATTGGAGGAGAGAGAGCAGGATGGATTCCTGGATCCGTCAATGCTATCGATCCGATCGAAGGTGTCGAAAATATGTTTACACTCAAAGTTTCTGTTACAGCGAAAACTTTCCGATAAAAATGTCACACAACTTATAATGAAAAATATAGAAACGCAGTTCCATCGTTAATCAAGTAAGGCTGCAGCGTATTTAGACGTTGCTATAGTAGAAAGCAACTGCATCGCGAGCTGCGGGTTCTAGCTCCATGCGGACAGTTAGACTTGTTTTGATTAATGTAAAGTTCATCCCGTGGGAGTGTAGGCGAATAAGATGCTCAAATCGAGGGAAGCTGAGTGGTTACCCCCCCCCCTCCTTCTTCACCAATCCACGCTCATGCAAACAAATGGCGAGAGTTATGCTTTTTCAGCCGACTTTGTGCCAACGGATGTATATCTTTAAAAAAAAAAAAAAAGACCTGATAGCTAAACACTTTTGACCGCGGGGGGAATTATTCTCAGAGACACTCCTAGAATAATATCTGTTAGCTATTATGAATAAAGTGACAAACTATGATAATGATAGTAAGAAAATGCGTACTACTACTAATCCTTGCAAAAAATGAGTTAAACTTACAAAGTTAACTGATAATAAAGATCGTCAACTGTTACTCATTTGATTAACCTTTCATCGTATTTTGTTTTTTTTTTTTTTTTTTTGTTTTTGTTTTTTTTTTATTTTCTATCGAGAAATTTTGACTGTTCTAAATTCCGGGGGAGGGGGGGGGGGCTTGCCACCCGCAGCGGGCGCCCATGCCATGAACTCAAATTTACCCAACTGCAGTGTTGCCAGATTGGGGTGAAAAAGCACGTTTTACATTGATTTAAATGGGGATTTTTACCCTAGATCTGGCAACACTGCCGAACTGCAAAAATGTGTGGACCGTAGGGTGATGGAATATGGGGCCCTCGCCCCTAATAGGATAAAGCCTCTTTGAGGCCCCCAAATCTTATCGACGGATAAACTTTAAAAGAGTCATTTGGGCTTTGAGACTCACAAATCGTCTTCGCGTTCGTCTGAGGAATAACCATAACATTATTGTGGTTGTGGATAGAAAAATCGCCTGTGGGATTCCTGTTGATCCGCTTTCAGCAAAAAATAGCGTTTCTGTGAGAACCAAATTTGTAACATTTTCCGAAGGAGCAATCCTAGATCATCCCCACTCCCCTGGGGACGTCCAACTGTCCACCCAAGTCAGACTTTCTGGACACTATGCACCTACATCAACCATCAGATTATGGCCCGATCAAACGTTTATACATCTTCCGCCACCCATTTTTGTCTAGGTAACCTTTGATATTGACTCTTGCAGAGAAAAGCGAACAATGGAGCTGTTGCAAACTCTTGCTACAGGCTTATTAATAGTAGATTATGGGGTAGTACCCTGTAAAAATAACAATTAGCGCACTAAAAAATCACGAAATCCACTCCTAAACTCACAAAATGCTATTAAATGCGATACCGTAATGGCGGCCGAGGCCACGGTTTTCTTATGGCAATTGTATGCTTCTTCTTCTTCTTCTTGTGTGGTGTTGCGAGAACAACTCGTGTAGATGGCGCTGATTGAAGATAGAGAACCTCAATGAAAACCGCGGCCCCGGCCGCCATTACAGTCTCGCGTTTAAAAGCATTTTGTGAGTTTAGGGGTGGATTTCGTGATTTTTTAGTGTGCTAATCGTCATTTTTACAGGGTATTACCCCATTATCAACTATTAATAAGCCTGTAGCAAAAGTTTGCAATAGCTCCATTCTAAATTGACCCATCAGGTATCGGTTTCAAGTTCAAAAAAAAAACAAACAAACAAACAAAAAACATCGAAGCCAATCGGATTCCTCAATTTTAAATTTCCCGCTCGTCAATTGAAACGATCAATTTGCCATCGATTCACCTTGAGGCAGAAGAGCTGCAGGAAACGCATAGTGTTTTAAGTTTCATTGTTATTTGGCAACGTTGGAAGGTCATCGGCGGAGGATTTCTCTCACTCGACGCTCGCGTTGTATACATATGCATACGAAAAGGTTTATTTCCATATTTAACTTTTGGCGCCGCGCCGCGCACGCCAAACTCCAACCGACGCCGCCGCGCCGAACAATGGTTCAAAACATTGATTTTTTTTTTCGGACAGAATAGTTTCGAGTTTCTGATTCAGTGAAATTTTTGGGATAAAATACATTTTCGCATTTTCCAATGTATTCCTGGCCCAGCAGAGATGAGTGCAAGAAGGAATTTACAGGTTTCGTCCTTAAAACCATTGTGCACCCAAAGAGGGGCGAATTTCACCCCGGGCCAGTTTTTAAAGATAAAAAGCTGTAATTTCATTGAATAACTTCAAGCTACCATGTTTCCCTCCATGAGGGTACATACAAATTCTTCAAAAGTCCGGGAATACCCGGGTACTTCCTACACGATTGATTTGAAAAAAAAAAAAAAAAATGTGCAGGTGTTCTAGTATAATCATTAATCATGATGCACTTTTGGGCATAGAGGGTTTTAGTAATGGCGACTGCCGGCGATGAGCGTTCCAAACAAAGCCGGTTTGTCTCTCTCGCTCTCACGTGACCCCTATGTACTGCCATCTCACTCTAATTTCAAAAATCGTACTTAGAGACTTATTTTGTGAAATTTTATGGCAGAAATGAATTTCTCGAGGCATTTTAATGCGATTTTGATAATAATATGTTGTAGAACAAGGCCCTGTATACGAATTTCGATACTAGAAAGAGATGGATGTACACGGGGGTCACAGGAGAGTGAGTGAGATAGTTTGGAACGCTACGTGAGTTTTATCACAACCGGTTGCGACCGATGAGTGCATTGTTGCAGTTGTTGGCTAACCGTTGACTTCGCACTAAAACCGTCTATAGTTGAAATCTTCGGGGGGACACCCGGGAGAGGCGCTTGGGGGAGCCGAGCCTCTTCTCCAAAAATCGAATGATTCAAATGACGATCCCTATTATTTATTATTACATCCCTTAAAAGAGCATACATTTTTTAGACTTTGAGCGTAAACCGCAGGTCGATATCGTTTTTCGAGTTCAAAATTCGCTTTCGAAGTTATAATTCAAAGTTCGATTAAGAGCAATTTTCAAAAATTCGGAGCTCCCTCTACAATGTTCCAAATTTCAAAAAAATTGGATGAAAAATGTTCTATTGAACACGCACCTTTTGCTTTAAATCGAATTTATTCGACCGAAAGCATTCGATTCTTGAGCTCTCCAAAAATTGCCGATTTTTTCAAAATTCTTTGTTCCCCTATAAAAAAAAACGGCCTCCCTCGAAAATGCTTATTAACACCTGGTTTCACGACTGAAATTGCTAAAATCAATACGATATAACAGATTAATGGATGCATACGAAGGTTGAAGTCACCCACATGTTACTATGTTGTTGCGGAGTAGGCGGGAATATTGCGAGAATTCGGGTGATTCCAACCTTCAAATGCATCGTTTAATCTGAAATATCTTGTTGGTTTCGGCACTTTTAGTCATGGCATCAGACACAATTATGCATTTTTGAGGACGAAGAATCCATAATGAGTCTGTTGCATACTTTCGCTACAACAATATAGAACCTTGATTCTTATGCAAAATTCGGCGAAAATAACGATGCGCACATTAAAAACGTTTAAGATCCACTCATTAACTCAGGAAATCACTTCAATTTCAAACAGCCCGCGCTACACTAGACACTATTTGCACCGGAATACAACTACATAGACGGAACCACCGTGCATAAGTGAACAACATCGTAACTACAAAATGATGGAATTCCCTTCTAAATACATGAACTATTGGCTGCATTTCCTGTCCAGTCTTTTCGGTTTATCAAAGATTACAAAATAATATAAGAAATGTACGGATCTAAACGAAACATTCCAATGTTTGTAAGTTCTATTCATGTTTACATACAAACGAGATGGTTCCATCTATGTAGTTATAGGTCGGTGACATAGCGTCTAGTGTAGCGCGGGTTGTTTGAAATGGAAGGTATTTTCTGAGTTAATGAGTGGATTTTGAACGTTTTTAATGTGCGCATCGTTATTTTCGCCGAATTTTACGTTAGAAACAATGAGTTATATTGATGTAGCAAAAGTACGCAACAGACCCATTGCAAAAGGTCGCATTAATAATTGTTTGGTTTAATAGCTTAGATTTCCATTCAAAAATGCTCATACGGGGGAAAATATACAGCATTGAATCAGAGTTTAATTATTTGGAGCCAGAGGTACTCAGGGAGGGAATTGATACGATATATCGCTCTATAAAAACAGTCTATTCGACCTTTTGTGCGCCAGCAGCAGTCGCGCGCCACGCTGCGCAGTTTGGCGTGCGCGTGCGTCGTCTTCAACTGTGCAAATTGCATCGGGGAGAAAACCGCGGCGCGCGAACAATTTTTTCTCATCGCCGCTCGGCACATTCGTTGCCTCGTGTTGCAGCACAGCGGCTCAACTCCATGGACTCTCCCTCCGCCCTCTCTGCATTTCACCCGACGCTGCCAAATCTATCGCGTTAAAATCCATTCATTCTTGTAGATAGCGGGGTCCCCGGACGCTTGCCCTGAAACTTTTTATCTAAAAAATCAGATTACCTACTTTTTTTTACCTAATGAAAGTTGCCCTACCAATTTTTACATAAAACGCATTTTACCTCAAAACCTTTTACCTAAAATATTTAAGGCAAAATGCCTCAATAAGTAAAAATTGTAAAAAAGTTAACAAAAAACCAAAAGAAACCTTAAAAACCGTGAAAAACGTAAAAACAGAAACTGAAACCAAAAAATGAGTTTGTTAATAACAAAGCAATTAATTTTGACATGCATAAAATTCCGCGGGAAGAATTTTCATTTCCTTATAGGTAAGGTATGACAATTATTTACTGTTTCTTTCCTCTCTATAGCAACAATTTTTTGAGAAGGAGGCGTACATGCCGGCTGACAATTTTAGGCAAAGAAACATTTAGATAAAATATACTTTAGATCAAATTGTGTGGGCCAACTATTTTTAGACAAAAAACCTGTAGGTAATCTGAGTTTCGGTCAAATACTTTAGAGCAAATGACCCGGGATCGATAGCGGGCCGTCCCTGTTACAATGGGTTACGGCACTTTTCGTCCACCTTTTTCCCGTTTTTTTTTTTTTGTTTGTTTCGTCCGCGACTTTTATATATAGTCCTTCAAAATCCGACCGATAAACTTAAGTCCTCATTGAAAATTTGTCCCATCCTTCTTTTTGTCTTTGACTATACAGTTAATGCGTCCGTAGTCCAAATGTTATGTACTATCGATGAATTAAAGATTGTCGCGAGATTTTCATGACTTAAGTTTCGCCTTCAAGGTTCTGGTTCGGCCACTCTTCATACTCCTTACACCTTGCAGGTGAGAGGCCAGTGCGGGTGCGGCGGGGAAGCCGTTGCAGATCAGTCCCACACTCACACCCATGCAGCGGCGGCTCGTGCAATCTGGCAACCGTGCACTTTTGCCATTTAAACGTATGCAAAAAGATCGATACTAGGTGAGGCGCTACGCCTCACCAAGTAATCGATTATTTTACACAGTTTTAAATGGAGGAAATCCATTGTCGCCACATTGCACGAGCCGCCGCTGCACCCATGACTGAAAATGTGTGAAAATCTTGCGACAATCTTTCATTCGTCGATAGTACATTGGTCCAACTTTTATCTTCAGTTCTGTAATGTTAGTCCAAATTTTTTGGGGCCCAAAAATATGTTCGTTTCGTCCAATGTTGGTTTGCACGCAAAATAAAAGAGTGCTATATAGGTCTATCCACGGTGGTAAGTACATCCTAAAAAGAACCTAAAACCTGTCAGTCGATGTTCCCGCACTTACGCGCAAAGGGTGTATCCATAAAAAAGAAAATCTACGGCGATAGGGACAAGGGAGCAAAAAGATCACTTTCTGCCCAGTTTTTGACTCTTTCAAGCAGTTGACCGCATTTTTCCTTTTGATTTATCGTTTTCCAAGAACTAACGCTAAAATAATTACACCGTCAATGGGGCTCTTGCAAACTTTTCCTACGGGGGATTGACCAGTTAATTCTTGCATAAAAACCTGTAAACATAACGATGAGCACTCTGAAAAATCACGAAATTCACTTTCAGATTCAGAATCGGGCATGATGGTGGTTCAACGCAAGTATCGTGGGAGATTCCCATCTAAAATGAGACATATCTCTGTGTTTCCGTAGAGAAAGTGACAGATTAGACGCAGGAACCTCTCAGGATACCTGCGTTGAAGCGCCATTACAATCTTGTCGTTGAAGCAGTTTTGTGAGTTTATTACTGAATTTTAGACTTTTTCAGTGTGATTTTTGTGATTTTCGCTGGTCATTACATCAGATTGGACCATTTATTTGCTAATAGCAAAAGTTAGCAAGAGCCCCATGGGGGCCATCAGTGGCGTCGCGTGCAATTTGGCAACAATGTATTCTATCCATTTAAAGTCATGTAAAAGATCGAATTCAGGGGGTGCACAGTGCACAAGGAAAATTCGATATAATTAATGAGTTTAAATGGGGCAGTTGCATTGTTGCCAGATGGCACGCGACGCCACTGGGGCCATTGCATGATGAACTTCCTGATTTAGGATCTTGGAGAGGCTCCGAAGTGGTACGAGAGAGGCAAATTCCAAATTGTTGCGATATTCCCGAAGAATCTGGCAACAAAGCGCAGATCGCCAAGTGCATGCAATATTCTGATGATGCGCTGCCGCTGCATCCGCAGCGTTGCCAACTGTTTTAGAGCTCGCCGATAAATTACACTGGAGCCAGAAAGATTACAAAGTTCTGTATGAAAGTATAGATATCTGTAAAAACTAATAAAAACTAAAAAAAAAGATTAAAAACGTTATAATCTTTCCTTTGCCACTACAAAAGCTTCGGTGAGATCTGAAACTACTTATTTTTCATTAATTCAGACGAGAATAATCCGGCCTATGCATGAAACCTCGCTCCGTACATGTGGCAACACGGGCTGCGCCCATCGCGTTTTTCTACCTTCTGAATATGCGACGAATTCCATTAAAGGGCCAACAATTCCGTCCCATATCATCCGATACCGTCCATAGGCCGTGACACCGAGCTTGCTTCAATTCATGCACGACATACAAACCCTCATTTTACACTGCAACTTGCATCTTCTCATTTCTTCCTAAAAGCTCTCACAGTCAGAATAAATGTACTTGACCTTCAAAGAGAGTTCGTTACAAATGGACACATTTACACTAACAAAACCTACAAGTATTCCGACGTTGCCATTTTTATATCGACTTTTTGATTAACAAGGGGAGGCTCAGAAGTCGCCGCCTCCGATTTTGAAAACAATTGCACGAAAATGTAGCTAAAGTAAAACTATTAGACCCGTGTTTCTCACTTTTTCCCAATGGGCCTTCCTAAAGCGTCAGGAATTTTTTGAAAGTTGCCGAAATTCACGTAAATATTCGGAACGCTCTCCGCTCGGGTTTTTTACGTGAATTTCGGCAACTTTCAAAAAATTCCTAACGCTTTAGGAAAGCCCATTGGCAAAAAGTGAGAAACACGGGTCTAATAGTTTTACTTTAGCTACATTTTCGTGCAATCGTTTCCAAAATCGGAGGCGGCGACTTCTGAGCCTCCCCTTGTCAGTTCAAAATAATCTGATGTATATAATTGCTTGATATTTTCAGGGCCAAGACTTAAAGTTTGGAAGGAAAGTTCCTAAAAGTTTAAAGAAATTCTTTGCACTTGGTCTAATTTTATAATAATATTATGGTCAAGCATGGGCGGATACAGGGAATTGTCTTTCTCTCTCTCCTCCCATTTGAAAACGTGCTTTAGAAAAGGACAGAAGAGGGAGCCAAAGTCACGTGATGGCCCCCTCTGCTGTCCTTTTCTAACACATAAGTTCAAATGGAGAATGAGAGAGAAAGACAATTCCCTGTATCCGCCCATGTGGTCAAGTGAAAATGGCAACAACTAAAGTCGAGTAGGTCTCTTTAGTATAAATGAGTCCATATAACCTTCTTATCACCAAGGTACACTGAAACAGTTAGTCCGAAATTCTAGTAATGTTACCAGGGACCAATAAATGTTCGGTACAGACGGTCCCCGAAAGACGTTGGATGGTGAGCGTTTACGTGTGCTTTTAAATGGTCTTAGGTGCACACCAATCCCAGTACCGAAAATTTATTGGTCCCTGACGCACAACGATATGTGAACCGCGAGGAGTTCAGTACTTTCACCGGAAAATTCTGGTGTAACCATCAGAGTAAGGTGACAGTACCAGAATTTTCTCAAAATTTGCTAGAGCTTTGGTACAAACACTGGAATTTCGGGAAAAGTACCAGCCCTTACCTTGGTCCACATATCGTTGTGCTCCTAGTATGATACGGTATAATACTTTTTCAGTGTATTTGACCTTCACGTTGTTTGTACGGGAGGGAGGGGGAGGTCCACTATAGGACCCAAAAAAATTTAAAAATTTAAAATTTTAAGTTCACCAGCTTTGCTTTTTTAAACTTTTCCTGTACATGAAAGATTACTGTTGATCTAACCTCAAGATAGAAATTGGGCCAAAAATTACTTTAAAAATTCGTAATTGCAGCTTCAATACGATGTTTTATGAAAAATAGAGAAAGCGCAAGGAATATTTTTCCAAGCACACACGAAAGATATAATTTTTCTCCGTTTCTACAAGTTTTGAAAAAATTGTTACCGTCACTGTCTTTAAACGGCAGGAGTCTTTGAAGTAGTCCGACTTAATTTTTGTTTTGTCCCTTGATGGGTCAGTTTGTTGTTACCAAAAAGTTCCGCAAACTGAATATTTTTTGTGATTGTATGGTTTACATAACTTTTTAAAATCTACTTCTGATCTGTGTGACTATACAATAAATATATATGATATATCAAATAAAATAAGAGTTTCCTTGGGGGGGGGGCTGGGGAACAAATACAATTAAACGAAACGTTTCGGGGAAAGAACCGCCCCTTTATCAATCGTTAACATTTCAGAATAAAACCGAAAACAAAAATGCCTCCCGGCAGGCCGGTAAGACGAAGTAGATTCCATGCTTGGTTACATCATTTTTTCAAAAATTTACATATAGGTTATAATTTTCGTTAAATTTTTTTTTTATTTCATCAGCTGCTCAAAATCCAAATATTATTGTGAAAAAGATTATATTACCAATAGAGAAATGTGTAATCTTTACAATGCAAGTGAGAAATAAAAGCTAGGTTATATAAGTTTTTCACAAATTTCAATAAATAGGTTATGTTATGATTTTCTTTGAATTATTCATTTTTTTTTTTTTTTTTTTTTTTATCAGCTGTTCAACATTTAAATAAAAATACCCATGAGAAAAAGATTATAGTACCAAGATAGAAAAATGTGTAATCTTTGTAACGCTAATGAGGAATAAATCTGAATAAGAGCAGCTGATCAAACAAGAAAATAAATAAATAACGTACCTAAGCAACAGTGCACGTGTAAAACAAAGAACGAGCAATTATACCAATACTCTATCCTTGTCTTTCACATGTAAAATCCCATAAGAAACTAAATAGCTCCTAAAACACGTAAAACACAAGGAAAATTTAAGGGATGGAGCATATGAACTAAAAACATCCTCCACGATATATACTGAAATTTTTGAACCAAAAAAACAATTTCTTCATATAAAAACACTGCCAAAAACCCGAAAAACACATCACTTTAACTCGCTTACAACGCAAAACACAAAAAAATGACTCAAGTAAAAAGTTGCGTAACAAAACGGTTAACATAAATTTTCCCAAAAAAAACGCTCAATACAAACACTCCTAAAAACAAACGTCAAAAACACATTTCACGACTCAAACACGGCCCATAGCGCGAAAACTAACAATCGGATTTACACCATCTTCGAACTCATCCAAGAAATCAACCCAACAAATAGTTGAGAAAAATTTCAAGAGCAAAAACCAAAAATTACGAACAGGATCGTGGTACATAAAAACGGTAAAACTGGCTGAAACATACATATAAATATATATATATATTTTATATATATATATATATATATATATATATATATATATATATATATATATATATATATATATATATTATATATATATATATATATATATATATATATATATATATATATATATATATATACAATTTTCAACGAGTGGTATTTTCTCACTCAGGGGACCATGAAACGTGCTCATTTGATAAAATTTCCCGAAAAATCCAACATCGCACCCTCCGCAATAAGTAGATTCATGGAATCTACTTAAAAAAACGCCATGACTCATATGGTCGTGACCACGGTCGTCGTTATGATGGCGGGTGACTCTGGCGGGCGACTCGAATTGCTTTTGGTTTTATTTTTTTAATTTTGAAGATTGATAAAGGGGCTGTTATTTCCCCGAAACGTCTCATTTTATTGTATTGTGTTCCACAGTCTTTTTGCCATTAAGTTTTTATTTTATTCTATGTGAATAGACAGCTGTTTTGAAATAATTTTACTTATATGATATATCTATGTACACAAGATACAAGTGTAACTACTTACACACATACATACATATAAGTGCCTTGGCGATATCAGAGGTTGCATCCCGTGAAATCGAAACCAATTTCTTTAAAACATTTGCAGATCTGTATACAGAATAATATCTTTGGCTGAAGTTTACGTAAATAGACAGCTATAGGAAAGCGCAGTTTTAGAAACAAATCATTGAATCTGCGGAAGATACTTTGCCTCTTTCTCTTCACCGGATGACAAGACCCATTCTTATTCATCAGTAGGTTTGCGAGGATGAATGGACATGTTTACGTTCGCGTTCGCGTTCCCGGGAGTGAAAGAGAGAGGGTCAAGAGCAGGCTCCGGGCCACCGCTCACTGGATCAAAACATTGCTTTTTCGGGACATAAAATTTTTTTCCGTGTTTCTTTGATTTAAAAACATTTTCGAGTTGATTTTTCCATGCAAAAATAATGTTATTAGACTAACTGTAAGCTAGCTAAAATAAATGATTTTACACAGTTTTAAGTCATCTTGTTACTTCTGTTCAGAATATTGATTTTTATTCGTAAATTTTATTTTGGTCCGAGAATTTCCATAGTTCGAACCACTGAGCGCCGCCGGTGCGGTAGTGGCGCAACGGAGAGCGCCGCGAGCCGCGATCCGGGCGCATCACAAGTGCCGCTTTAAATAACAAACGCCGGTTGTATAACTTTGTAATGTCAAAGAGTGATGTCGGCTCAACGGACAACAGGCACTGACATTGAGACTCGCCGAATCACCGCGCATTACTCATCCGTTTAATACCATTTGCGTAATTTGTCGGGGATCGTAATGCAGTAGGATGTACTATCGACGAATTAAAGATTGTCGAGAGATTTTCGCGAGCTAAGTTTTGCCTTCAAGGTTCTGGTTCGGCCACTCTTCATACTCCTCACACCTTGCAGGTGAGAAGCCAGTGCGGGTGGGATGGGAAAGTCGTTACACATCAAACCCACACTCACACCCATGAACGAAAATGTGTGAAAATCTCGCGACAATCTTTAATTCGACAATAGTACTATGACCTTCAAAAGAAAGTACCCTGTAGAAATTTTTACTCTTTGAAATCTTGGCAATCTTTAAACAATTTGGCGGTTTTCAATGTGTTTGAGGACTAATCAGGACGCCTCTTTTAAAGTACGTCATGAAAAATTGAAAGTATCGTTGAAAATAAAGGACAAATGTAACCATCTAAGGATCAGGTTAGTTCATAAGAATGTCATTTCTCCGTTTAAATAAAGAAGGTAGTTAACTGTTCGTACTCCGGGGAGTTGGAATTGCCTATGCGACAAATTGAAGGCACCTGAAGAAAGTTTATCCAGTGAGTTTTTTCATCGATAGTCGCATTTATCCGGAATGAAAACTGAAACAATGTGAAATGGACTAGAGGATGAAAAACGAGTATACGCGGGCTTGGCCCATAAGGGGTTAAAAGAAAGAATTTCGATCAGGGGACTTTCTTTGGAAAGTCATAGTACACTGTATATCATCAAAAGCTGCGTGTATGTAGTTAGAATTTTTAAATTCACGAAATACTTCAGTTCATGGAGTTTAAAAATTCGTTGCAGGAAATAAAAGAAAAAAAAAAAGAGGAAAAAACTGTTTATAATCCTTTTTTGTGTGTTTTGAATTAAAACATTTAATTAGTTTTGGAGAGGTGTTTGACACATATAAACCCACAATTTTTTGTAATTTTGAAGAATATTCCTCAAAAAACATCATCTTATTGCACTGAAAAAACAAAGTTTAAGTACAGCCGAAGCAGCTTTTTAAAATAGCTTCACAGAGCAAAAGTCCTGACTCTACTGCAGCAAGTTGCGGTCGTACTGAAGCACTACTTCGGTAGAGCCAAAGCAAAAAAAGAGGCTGTTGCTCTAAAGAGGCAGTGCTTTGGTACACCTGCAACTTTCTCCGGGACTGCTTGAGCTTTTGCTCAACGAAGCTATTTTAAAAGGCTGATTCGGCTGTACATAAACTTTATTTTTTCATAGTGTAGAGCTGAATATAAAAGAAAATAAAAACGGAAATTTTAGGATATACAGCAAAATGATGAGAGCTAAAACAAAAAAGTCACACAATTTTTGTTTGAAATTGGCACAAATTAAATTAAAAGGTACAAAAAAAGAAAGAAATTGGGTCAACAACGACTAGTGTTGCTTTATGGTCCCGCATCATAAAATCACAAGACTCTTCTTGCACGATTTCTCTCCGCTCGGAAGTTCATGCCGAAGTATTCGTGTGACCTGCGACATGGAATGATACACAACAGCCGCCGCAAGATTCTCGACATTCTGCGTAGATCAGAATGCTCGAAACTCGATTCACCACTAATGGGGGCTAATTTGACTGATGCTACTGATGCACCGCACTTTGGTCTGAGATCGGAAAAAAATGGCCAAAAATCAGTGATAAAAAGTCATCAAAAATCATCGTTTTCGACCTTTCAAAATCAATCTAGAACTTTTCGAAGACACTTCTAGGTTAGAATGACTTGTTCAATGTGTTCTCTACAGTTGAAATTGGTCTAAAAAGTATATTTATAATAAATTTATGAGAAATTGACTTACTGATTTTTGACCACTTTTTGACGATCTCAGACCATAGTGCACCGGTGCCGGTGCCGGTGAGCGGCCGAATAAAAACTTTCCTCTGCGCTCCTCTAGAATGCTCTAGTCGTCTATCGTATAATATTCATTCAGATTAAATCTCCCCTTCCTCCCATAGTTTAAAAGAAAGTTTTTTTATTTCCTGCTTTTGTTTCGTTTTTTTCTTTCTTTTTTCAAAGACCGTTTCGAGTCACAAATGACATGCGAAGAGCGGCAATAAGTTGCTTTTTGTTCAATTGGGCTCTTGAAACTTTTACCTTTAATAAAATGAATAGTCAATTCTTGAGTAAAATCCAGCAAAAATTATAATGAAATATTAAAAACGAAATTTAATCATTAAATGACTTTCAAGTCAGAAAGCGTAATGGCAAAGATGCGCACAGTCAGTGAATTAAATAATGTCAATTCTATTCCTTAGATCTGTGGGTCTGTTGCGTACTTTTGCTATATCAATATAACTCATTGATTCTAACGTAAAATTCGGCGAAAATAACGATGCGCACAAAAAACTTTCAAAATCCACTCATTAACTCAGAAAATACCTTCCATTTCAAACAACCCGCGCTACACTAGACGCTATATCACCGACTTATAACTACATAGATGAAACCATCTCGCTTATGTAAACTTGAACAGAACTTACAAACATTGGAATGTTTCGTTTAGATGCGTACATTTCTTGTACTATTTTGTAATCTTTGCGATAAACCGAAAAGACCAGACAGCAAATGCAGCTTATATTTCACGTATTAAGAAAGAAATTCCATCATTTTGTAGTTACGAGGTTGTTTACACATCAACGGTGGTTCCGTCTATGTAATAGTATACCGGTGTAAATAGTGTCTAGTGTAACGCGGGCTGTTTGAAATTGAACTGATTTCTTGAGTTAATGAGTGATTTTTGAACGTTTTTATCGTTATTTTTGTCGAATTTTACACAAGAATCAAGGTTCTATATTGTTGTAGCAAAAGTATGCAACAGACCCATTTGAGGATTTTCTCTGTGTGTTTCTCAGACAGGAATCTCCCATGACACCTGCATGCATAGCTCCGCCATTTAAGAGCAGAGATGGTGGAGCTGTGCACTGTGCAGGTATCATAGGGGATTCCTCTCTCTCTCTCTCTCTCTCTCTCTCTCTCTCTCTCTCTCTCTCTCTCTCTCTCTCTCTCCTCTCCCCTCTCCCTCTCTCTCTCTCCCTCTCCCCCTCTCCCCCTCTCTCCCTCTCCCTCTCCCTCTCCCTCTCCCTCTCCCTCTCTCTCTCCCTCTCCCTCTCCCTCTCCCTCTCCCCCTCCCTCTTCCCTCTCCCTCTCCCTCTCCTCTCCTCTCCTCTCCCTCTCCCTCTCTCTCTCTCTCTCTCTCTCTCTCTCTCTCTCTCTCTCTCTCTCTATCTTTCTCTCTCTCTCTCTCTCTCTCTCTCTCTCTCTCTCTCTCTTTCTCTCTCTCTCCATCAATGGAGAGAATTTTTTAAAATCCGTTGGCTCCAAGTTTCAAGCAAACTTCATGAAAGTTTTTAAATTTTTTTGACGTGGGGCCATTTACATGCACCCCCTAAGTGCGGATAATTATATGACATTCCTTTGAAATTTATCGTACTAACGTAAATTTTTACTTTTAAAAAGGGGCACAGGGAGTAAAAAGTTTCCACACTTTACTGCTGCATGTATGAAGCAAAGTTTGGGAACTTTTTGTCAACCAATCCCCTCTTTCATCAATTTATTGCATTGAAGTCCTAGCGACCATAAGCTAATAAAAAAATTATTTTAATTTCAAATCCATCATAGAGTCTTTTTTTTCTCATCTACTGATATATTTATGTTCATCATTGATAAGTTCCTTCGTCAAACCTTCACTTCTCAGCCCAGGCTCGATCAAACTTCTGATTGGGCCGGAACTCATTGATGCATGATGGGCAGATGCATTCCGCCGTCTGTGCAAGAAGGATTAGTGACGTGTGTCGATGACCAGTTCGTTAAGTAGAGAAACCGATTGATATTTAGATAAAAAAAAATCCAAGTTTACAAAAGCGGATGCAAATGTTTCACAAGGTTATACTGAGATGTGAGAGGCTCTACAACCGACGCGAAGGAAGCTAACCACCGTATAAGGAAGCGGGAGTGGATGTAAGGTAGCTTAGTTGCCACACAGAGGAGAGCTTTTTATTTAAAATTCTATAATGTTTTGTATTTTTAATGCTCTGGCCATTTTAGAGCGGCCATTTGCTGAAATCTAATGACAAAATGTGGACATAAAAATTAAGAGTATGACGCGTGTGTATGACGCCGTTTTTCGATTGAAATAATTAACCATAGGCTTAGCGTATCAGGGGCTGGGGGGGCTCCCCCCCCCCCTTTTTTGGGTGGAGGGGCTAAGGCTAAAATATTACGGAGGGGCTAAAAAGCAAAAAAATAAATGAATAAATAAAAAAAAAAAAAAAAAAAAAAAGTCATGACTTTTTAGCCCCCCACTTTTTTTGATCACGGTGCGCCTATGAAATTAACTCAATTTGGGGCTGAGAAGAAAAATAGAGAACTTTATACGTTCTGAACGACTCTCGCAGGACTTTACTACAATATTGACCATCACCCAGGGCTGCCGTTTTGCGTATAATCAATGCTATTTTTCTATTCACCGATGATTCCACCGGTTGAGAAAAGATTACACAGTTCAGTTCAGTTCATGACTGTAGTGCATGAAAATACTCTGATCTGTAATCTTTCCTTAATCGGTGGAAACTCCGTTGATTAATTAAAATATCCGCAAGTTTTTTAAAGTCATCGACGACTCCACCGGTTGAGAAAAGATTACAGATGCGAGTATTTTAGTTTATTACAGTCATGCACTGAACTGAACTATGTGTAATCTTTTCTCAACCGGTGGAATCGTAGGTGAATTGAAAAATAACATTGATTATACGCAAAACGGCAGCCCTGCCATCACCAGCAATGATCATAGAATTGTTTGCACTTCCAATGATTCAAGATCCTCTTCAACAGACGCCAGCTGATTGCAACGCAAAATCAATTGATTCAAACTCAAATCAATCAAAAAAACTTGGCGCGTATGAAGAGCCCTGAGTTTAAGACATAAAGTTTTTTTTCAGTTTTCAGCTATCGCTTTTACTTGATTTTGAAGATATTATTATAACTATAAAAACTTAGTTTTAAAATGGCTCTCTCGTAACTCGTATAAAAGCTCCGCGCATATTCATATCAAACGGTTTTATCGACCAAGAAGTTGAACATGCGAGATCACTGTTTCCATCTGTAGCTCTCAAGAGTCTCGAGTGTACTTTTACAGGCGGAGTGTAATATCAGGTCTGCTTCGTTCAATTTGCCATAATCGCCGCCATACAGATCCTTTGGTTAGCTCTACTGAATTCTGTTGCAGGGACATTTTTAAACCAACTGGTTTGTCATGCACTACCAAAGCGTTTTTTCTGGTTTTTGTTTGTGTGATTACCGAAAAATAACCCTCCGAAAAAACGACGATTACCATTACTCCCCCATTTGCCCAACTATGCTGTTCACAATTATTGGGTTTTTGTTTCGTGACGGTCGGACGGTTTTATTATTTTAATCTACAGTGCGCTGTTCCTCTGAATTCTCGGCTATTTATTCGAACCTCTTTCGATCAATATCAGGGCTGCCATTGTGTGTATAACTATACGCATCCTCTTATTCAACTTGAAGAGAGAGTTTAAAATTTCCCGCCAAAATTGGCAGCGCTAGGATTCATAAAATACGATCGAACATTTTCCGAAAACTAGGAATTACGGCCAAGTGGGTGTTTCTACAGTCTAGGCGAATCCAGATTCGACTGTCGGTCTCGGGGCCAGGCTCTTCCGAGTAAATGAGATTGTTTAAGGGGAAAAAATTGCGTCAAATAATTTTTTCCCTCCTAAGCGTTTTTACGCGCTGAAAACTGAGCTTGCACATCCTCGTCTTTCTCCCCTCCTCTCTCTGTCTCCCCCCCTCACCTTATCTCCTGACTTTCTCTTAAATTTTTTTCTTTGAAGTTTATTTTTGGACGCTCTCAGGCGCGGCCGCCTTGTAATCCGACATCCTTAGAGCAACAGTCGATGAAAAGTAAACATATAAATGTGAAATCATTTTCTTCGGATCGGGTCACAGCCACACTGCACCGCATGGGCAGATACAAGACTTTGTCTAGTCTCTCTCTCCCTCTCTCCCCCCCCCTCTCTCTCTCTCTCTCTCTCTCTCTCTCTCTCTCTCTCTCTCTCTCTCTCTCTCTCTCCCATTAGAACGTGTGCGTTAGAAACGAACGGAGATAGGATCTAAAGTCACTTGATGCCCCCCCATGCTATCCTTTTCTAACGCACTTGTTCAAATGGGAGGAGGGAGAGAGAGAGGGAGAGAGAGAGAGAGAGAGAGAGAGAGAGAGAGAGAGAGAGAAATTTTTGCAACCGCCTATGCCCCACATCGGTGGTGTGATGTCGATTTTAAGGTCATCGCATGCAAAATATTTTGATGCTATCTATAGAGATCGCGAGTGCGCTGCTTAGAATGTATAGATTTTAAAAAAGGCATTAACGAAACTACGTTATAAGTGGGTTCTGAAGGTTCTTAGAGTATGGGCCGAATATTAACTCGTTCCTAAAGTATTCAATACGGCCTGAACTTGAAAAGTGCCATTATAAATACATGGAGGATGAGTAGAGGGTGAGAGGGTTGAAAATGGGCCCAAATCGAACTTTAAAGTTCGATATCTCGAATAGAAAAAAATATGCCGACATGCGGTTTGCGCCAAAATGCTCAGTTTTTACCTTCTTTTAAATGAGGTATCACAAGATAGGGGTTGCCATTTGAAAAAAAAAAAGTTGGGGTCACTCCGTCCCCCAGGGAGGGGGCCAAAAATTTTGAATTTCCCAAAGTTTGGTTTTTTAATTTGCACAAGTAAAAAAATGGCGCAGCCGTTCCGGGACTTTCCAGACACCCTGTATAGCTTATGATGGCACAGGTGGAATAAATAAAAAAAAGGGGTTAAATTGATACAAATGGAATGGATACACAGATAAGTATTGCACTGGGGAAAAAAAGAAGAAAAGAGAATCCGATACATTAATAGAGCCGTGTTGCTGTATATGATCACCGCATGGCCCAATTAATTTCATCGTACCGCCCAATTACTTATTAATACCGTAGATACGATTATGAATAGGTTATACTCTGTTCAGGATAAGAAGGCGGGTGAGAATTCAGGTAGTAATGCACTATTTAGCAACAGTGCGGCTATACCGGCGACTCTAACCCTTCGCAGAGGCCGTTGTTCTTCCGACTTCTCTCTTGGCACACAGGATTACTAAGAATCGACAGACTCAAAAATTTACACACGTCCAGTAAAAATTGCGAACGGTCAAAAATACGAAAAAACGGACAAAATTTTCGCCCTAAAGGGCCAAAACTCGGCAAAAGTAGTTGACTTTGAGTATTGATGACTCTCAGAAATTCGTATTTTTCAGTCCGAATTAAATTCAGGATATTTCGTGTAATATCGAATTTATGAGAGTCATCAATATTCAAAGTCGACTACTTTTGCCGAGTTTTGGCCCTTTAGGACGAAAATTTCGTCCGTTTTTTCGTATTTTTTGACCGTTCGCAATTTGTACTGGACGTGTGTAAATTGTTGAGTCTGTCGGTTTTTGGAAATCCTCCGTGCCAAGAGAGAGTTCGGGCGAACAACGGCCACTGCGAAGGGTTGGAGTAGCCAGCATAGCCGCACTGTTGCTAAATAGTGCATTACTACCTGAATTCTCACCCGCCTTCTTATCCTGAACAGAGTATAGTAAGAAAATCAGCAGGAAAATACAATCCGATGCATTAATCGAGCCGTGTTGTTGCTGTACGTGATCTCCAACCGAGTTTTTTTCTTTCTCCGTGTGTGGGTGGCCTACCTTTAGGAACTTGATGATCTTTTTGTCCCCGACAGTAGTTACGTGCTTTTCGAGTAAGTCCTGGTAAGGACTTGAGCTGCACCCGTATTTCTCATTCACCGCCTCTCCTTAATTTTCACAAACAATGCAAAATTACTTCCCTTCCTTTTTCTTCTCAAACCCATTCAGAAAACTATTTGAGGCTGGATTATTTAGACGACCCTGAGAGTGTATGTACATAGAGATTGAAGTGTACTTATGGCGCGGGCGCCGGAGCACGGACTGGACCATCCGAGAGGGTCGCCATCTACGGCTATTATGGTGAAATAAAGACAAAGTACAATTAAGTATGAAGTATATGATGCACCGACGAGCCATAGATTGGATTGAGGGGATCTGGAGTAAAAATTACGAAGACTGAAAGACTCCAACTCCAGATATGGACACTCCACCTCGGCCAAGTTGAAATTTCTTAAGCGTGACTTCGAAATAATAAACGCATATACACGGAACAAAGCATGCAACGTGCTTTAACCTTTAGCTAAAGATTGATATTGCGACGGTCCAAAAAATGCGCCCTTGAAAAAAATGCAGCTACTTTTTTATAAAAAATTTAATTTCCCTCCAGTTTCTTCCTTAAGTATTATTAGTTACTGGTACTTACACAGAAAAGACAGAAAAAAACACTTTGGTAGCGCTGACAAAACCTTTGGTAGAAAAATGACCCAGCAAAGACTTTAGTTAAGCCAACCAAAGGTTCTTTAAGCATAAACTAAAGAGATTTTGCTGGGTGAATAAAAAATTTGGTTGGCCCAACTAAAGTCTTTTCCTGGGTCATTTTTCTACCATAGGTTACGTCAGCGCTATCAAAGTGTTTTTTCCGTTTTTTCTGTGTATAGTAGTCCTTATGCCTTGAATATCTTTTATTTACTTTCCTTCTGGAGGTTAATTATTTTTTTATAATTTGAATTCATCTAACTTGTAGACTTATAACCTTTCTCTTTTCTTTGAGCATGACTCTTGGGAATGGGTTATTCTTTGCTTTTCTTATTCTTTTACACCATTTTCTATTTTGTGATTGTTTTTTTTTTATAATAGAGCTGTTCCAAACTTTTGCTACATGCTTATTAATAGTTGATTACGGGGTAAAACCCTGTAAAAATAACGATTAGCGCAATAAAAAATCACAAAATTCACTCCCAAACTCATACAGTGCTTTCAAACGTGAGACTGTAATGGCGGCCGTTGCCGCCCAAATCTTATGTGGCAATCGTATGCTTCTTCTTCTTGTGTGTTGTTGCGAGAACGTCTCGTGTAGATGGCGCTAATTGAAGATAGGGAAAGGAAACCCAATGTAATCAGTGGCATCGACCGCCATTACGGTCTCGCGTTTGAAAGAATTTTGTGAGTTTGAGAGTGGATTGCGAGATTTTTAAGTGCGCTAATCGATTTTTAACAGGGGTTTTACCCCACATTCAACTGTTAATAAGCCTGTAGCAAAAGTTTGCAACAGCTCCATTGAGATGTATAGTTACAACGAGGCTCTTACTGCAAACTTTCGCTCCAATGAATATTATTAAATCAGATGTAAAAACCAGCAAAAATCCCGAAAATCAGTTTCTTCATCGCACAAACCAAAAGAAACAATTATTATATACCTATATCGACTATACCGATTTTTGTGTCCAGATAGCCGAGTACCTACCTACTTCAAAACACTTTCACCTTCATTTGAAACCAATGTCTAAATGGATATTAGACACAGCTTTTATTTCAAACTTTTAAGGTTAAAAAATAAGAGACAAACAAACCTATAGCCCGTGTAAAAATCATGGTTGCATCCGCTGTTCCTTCAAAATTATGTACCAGAAAACTCCTCTTTAATTATTATAAGCTCGTCGAAAGCAGTAAACCACGTGACTTAACTTTTGCTCCGGTATATAGCAATCCGAGGTCGCGATTTTACTTTCGATTCCTCCCCCCTCCAATGAGATAACCACTGATTCCATTTCCTCCTTGGTGCAGCGATGCAACATGCAAAAACAATACATCTTCGTGTATACAGAATGCAAACTCGATTATGCAAGAACAGATTTAAAATTTGCATTCATTATTTGCATTCAATTTGCTTTCATCAAACGAGAATCACGACGAGAGAATCTCCCCGCTTGCACGAGGCATTAGACGTATACAGCCGTACACAGTACACACACAAGCATTGGCGTACGCAGGAATTAGTCTCTCTCGCTCTTTCCTCGTTTGATTGTATGTGCTAGAAAAGGAAAGAGATAGGGGCTGAAGACACGTTCCAGCCCCTGTTTCCGTCCTTTTCTTACACACGTGTTCAAAAGGGGCAAGAGAGAGAAAGACAAATTCCTGTGTACGCTACTGCTGACACAAGAGATCCGATGCCGCGCCGCACACTGGACGAAAATGCCCTTATGCTCGGACATGGGGGGTCAAGTCAATCTGCAGAAAACCTCAACTTTTTGACAAAAAGTAGTATTTTAGAACCCAAATGTAACTTTTCTGACATTGTTTTTTTTTTCCTCAAGCCAGCACTATACCTCACCATTGTCGAATAACGGGTTCTTGGTGCGGTTTGAAATTTTGACGCTAAAATTTCGTGTTTTATTTTGCCTTAAAAAGATGTGTTAATCTTTTTATCAACAAACGCCGATACAATAGTCATTTTCACCATTGCATGGAGATAATTTTCGACCTATAGTTTTTTAAAATCATGCAAATATAGATGTATGTAGTGATGGTTTTTGTTCAAATTTAACATTTGAAGGTTTAAAAAAATTAAAATACAGTTTCAAACAGGCTATTTAATCGTATTTAATGTGAATTTTGAGCTAGTAGTGTTTATTAAAACTTGGAAAAAACCACCTCAATGTTTTTTAGCTGCGGAAAACTGCGGATACGAGAAATAATCGTGTAATAGCACGACGCGGCGCACATTGGAGCGAGTCAATGGGTGAGGGTCGGACACGAAATACATTACTGAAAATAAAAATGCGATTGTTTCTACAGTCGAAAAACACATTATATAGGGTGATTCTTGTGGGAAACGCACAAAAAAAATTGAACAAAATAAAAAAAAAAATAAAAAAAATAAAAAAAAAATTTAAAAAAAATTAAAAAAAAAAATTAGAAAAAATAAAAAATAAAAAATGAAAATAAGTTAAAAGGATGTCGGTTTTAAAGAAAAATAGCCAAAATAACTCGAAAAAACAAAGATAGGAGCGCGAAACCAGCCATGTCCGGGCACAAGGACGTTTTCGTCCAGTGTGCGCCGTTTACGATTAAATAAAGCACGTACACGGAAAAAAAGCGTTTTCCGGAAAACCAAGAAAATTATACGCATTTGTCCCCCTCCCTCGCCCCGGTGCTCTACTTTGAGTTTCGATGATGATTTTTAGAAACAAAAGTCATAAGTGTGTACGTGCATGAATAGAAACGCTTCTGTTTCACTCACGGAGAAAAATTTAGATTTGTGCCCTGAAAAAAATTTAAAAACACAGTACCCTCCTAGTATTTTTCTATTTTAATCATACGAAACGAATAGCGGAAATAGTTCCGCGAGTAAATCTATTGAACAGAAAAGCATAGTAATTTCATTGAAACAGCAGCACAATTTGTTTACAAATGGAGCTCTCGCACGGTTTTGCTGTAGGCAAATGGAGTATCAAAATTCCACTGTAAAATGCTGCGAAAATTACGATGAGACCATTAAAAAAGTCTAAAACTCACTTCTCCCAGAGAAAACTTAACTTGAAATTTCGGGTGACCACCCTTACATGTATACACCAACCTCGGATTCGGACCCCAAACAAAAGAACATAAAACCTACGAATTTGAACAATGAGATTAATGAATATGCTTTCAAAAAGTAAATTTGAAGGAATTAAAGGTCCATTTATACACATTTTGTCACTAAAAGCACGGTGATAACTACAGACAAGTTCTACGTTGCGCAATAAACGAGGAAGACGGCATTCAATTTCATCTTCTGTTCTTTTGTTCGGGGTCCAAATCCAAGGTTGGTGCATACATGCAAGGGTGGTCACCCGAAATTTCAAGTTAAGTTTTCTCTGCGAGGAGTGAGTTTTAGACTTTTTTAATGATCTCATCGTTATCTCCGCAGCATTTTACGTCGGAATTGATACTCCATTTGTCTACAGCAAACCCTTGCAAGAACTCCATTTTCATACAACAATTCAGAAACACATAGAGTATAAATGTCTAATATTTAAATTAAAATTCAGACCATTGACGCGTTGCGTGCGCAATCTGATGACAACGTTACATTTAAAATCTATGCAAGTCTAAGATATAACAAGTTTATATTCGATCTTTTTAATGTGCTTGAATGGACCAATTGCAACGTTGCCAGGTAGATGGTGTGATCGATACGAGCGTCGAGCGTGCGCTGCGCTGCTTTCGCGAATGCGTGTCGACGAACTGATGCCAGCGGATTAATGACATTGCGCGCGAGCATTCGGAGTGAGACGGAATGAAATACTTCCGGTCGTCGGAGAAAGACCCACGGTTGCCAAATTCGCCAGAAAATTCGACAGATTTACGTTGAGTTCAATAGGTTAAATTCGAGGAAACTCCGTAAAACAGAAACACTGGGAAAAAACACGACGTCGCGACGCGCACTCGCTCTGAGGCAGCGATGGTAGACCGGAAATGATCGGAGATTATATACATTTCGTATTTAGTTATCGTTTAGTAATCGTGTGCACGACTATAAAAGGTGTAATCGGTGTTACTATGATAACATCGAAAAATTTGACCACTTCCCGTTTAAGGCAGCGACGTGGAATGAAACTTTGCAACATTGCACTTTGTCCAATTGATTAAATAGATCGGTAAACACCCCCTTAAAACATTGGCGGATACAGGGGGGGCGAAGGGGGCGATCGCCCCCCCCCGTTCGGCCCAAAAAGTGGGAAAAGAGGGGAGAGGAAGGGGAAAAGCAATAGCGAAAACAAGAAAAGGGGGTCATTGAGGGGCGAAAATCCAAAATTCGCCCCCCCCGTTCGCGAGGTCTGGATCCGCCACTGCCTTAAAATTCGACCTTTTAACCCTTTAAAGACCAGATTAGTTCGTAAGATCGCTACTCGTCCGTTTATTTAGGAAAGGTAGTTAACTGTTCGTACTCTGGGGACTTGAAATTGCCTGTACGATAAATTGAAGGCGCCCGACGAAATATTATCTTGAAAGTGTCTCCATCAATAATCGCGTTTATTCGGAATCGTGAGACCGGAACAATGTGAAAAAGACTAGAAGAGAAAACCGAGTTAACTCGGACTTAGTCCATAAGGGGTTGAAAGAGTTTAAATGGACGAAATTCAATGTTGCCACATAACACTCTAATTCCACGTTTTTTCTTTAGTTTCATAAAGGAGCCTATAACCTGTAACTATAGAGGTGTTTTCGGAACGTGATTTTGAGGACACGGGGGAGGCAGCCATGCGCATGATGGAATTCTCAAAGGGAATTTTTACACGAGCTCGGTTTGTTAGCCTCTCATTTTTTTAACCCTTTGACACACGTAAGTAAGTATACATAAAGAACCGTTTGAGATGATTCTCCATTTACGGATTTGGAATCCTTGTACTTTTTAAACTTAAAAAAAAACAAAATCTCATCTCACAAGCTGGGGGCAGTGTAGGGTCTGTAGTACGGCATTAGCCGAAGGTTTTTTTTTTTCTTTCTTTTTTTTTTTTTTTTTTTTTTAGGAAATAAAACTCGACTTTTAAGTCTTTAAATGAAATCAATCCTTTAAAACAGAAAAATCGGACCTATCGAGAAAAAAAAGTCGATAATTTCAAAAAAATTGAAAAATAAGTAAATAAAATGAAATTTCAAAATGTAACGCGTGGGAAAGTAATCCTGTTATTCCTGTTACGTTGATACTTAGGTCGCAAACCGACCTTCATAGCACCACCTTCAAAATATATCGAAACGATTTAAGGTACTTTCAAGACAGCTCGAACCCCTCAATAAGGGTGGGTCTCGGCGGCTCTCTCCGTCTCGGCTTGGGCGGGATTAACGAAAATCTGAAAGCGACTGGTGCAGAAAAGAGAAGGGTCTTACAAGAAATACATTAATAATTGTAAGGAGAGAACATTAGGGAAAGGGAACGGGAAATGCTCACACAGCAGCTCGGTAATGGGGAATTTCTGCGCGAATAATTTATACATTCCTTCTTCAAGCTCCAGTGATGGAACCGTCCGGGTCCGTCCCTTAATGACCTGAGTGACGTCACATCTTGGAGACAAAACGTCTGTTTTGACCCAGAAAACATTGGTTCTCTTTTTGCACCCTCTTGAGAACACTCGCAGCTTTTGGGTCGACACCCCCGGAAAAAAAAGAAGAAAAAAACCCTTTCAAAAGAAATTCGAGCATAAATGTTACGTTGACAGGATTCCAGAGCGGCAACTCGAGACTAACGATGTATCGATTTCTTCTCCATAAAAACAAATGGAAAATAATAAATTCTAACGGGTCTCAATTGAAGATTCAAATAACCGACACCTAATTTTACATGCTGGTTCAAGAGGGGGAAAGAACGATTCAATACGTTAGTACGTATACACCATATGTATACAGTCGGGGACAAAAAGAATGTCAGAAGTCTCTTTGAAGTAGGCAACCTGCATAGCCATATCCAGGATATTAACTATCTCTCTCTTAGCCCATTTAAACGCAGGTGTTAGAAAAGGATGGATATAGGGGCTGTCACGTGACTTCAGTCCCTCTTTCTGTCCTTTTCTAACACATGCGTTTAAATGGGCAAAGAGAGAGAAAGAAAATCTCCTGGCTACGGCTTTGGCAACCCGCAATACTTATTTGAATGAATTTAAGAATTGCAGGTGGCCTTTCTCAGATAGTGACGCGTCTGACATTATATTGTCAGACGAAAAAAATAAAGACGATGTCAGACGATGAGACGAGTCCTTAGATTTCTGTTTTCTGCTCAAGTATTCTACAGTGTGATTCGAGTGAGTTGTTGGATGCATCAGTAATGGTTCATTTTCGATTAAATATTAAATTATGATTGCGAAGCAAATTGTTTATGATTTTTTCCCCCAAACGCTTAGACTTTGTTTTTCAGCTCCCTCAGGCATTGTGCACTAATTTTAAATTCATTTTAACATCAATAAATAAGTGAATAGATAAATAAATAGGTAAATAAATAAATCCATAGAGATCCCACCATGGGCGCACCCAGGATTTTTTTATGGGGGGGAGGGAGGGGGCAAGTTGCCATTTCATATGGGGGGTCTGGGGGTCCTCTCCCAGAAAATTTTGAAAATTTAGCTCTTCTTAGACTAAAAATTAGGCTACCTCTGTTCAGAAACTATATTGAATTAACTCTCGAGAAAAATGGGATTTTCCGAGACTATGCTGAAATATCTTAAAAATCGGAAAAATCGGAAATATCTTCATCATGCTGATAGAAAGACGGAGTCTTCAGGAAATCTAGATTTCAGAAGAAGATCAAGCGAAATTAACAATTAAGGACATTGCTGTCGGGAAAGATGTGTTCCTCCAAGGAAAAATATGTTTCATGACATTGATCCTTTTTTTGAACTCATTTCCTTTCCCATCTTTTCTTTTTCTCCCCTCCTCTTTTCCTCTTCTCTCTTTCTCTTTTCCTCATTTTTTCCTTTCCTTTCCTCCTTTTTTCCTTTTCTTTCATCCTTTTTTTCTTCCTGGGGGGGGGGGGGGGGCTTGGCCCCCTTGCCCCCCCCGGGTGCGCCCATGGATCCCACTTTCAACAGACCAACCAATCATGACACACCAGATCCTTAAGCACCTTCAAGAATCAAAATTACGTGCGCATAACCTTTTATAGATTTACGATTTAATTTAAGACCTAGATAACAGGGGCGTAAATGGCCGAAGTCGCTACGACATCTTTCAAATCAAAATTTATTTTACTACAACTAAGTAAATAGACAAATAAAAAAAAAATGGTTTAGGTTAGGTTACCTGCTCAAAAAGTATTGCGAGTATAATTGGATTGTAGTTTAACGATGGTTATGGTCGTGTTTGGATTACTCGTACATTCGTCAAAGTCGTCATTATTACCAGGAGTGTACCCAGATATATATAGATACAGAAGCGCAGTTGCTGATTATGCAGCTTTACATTTATTTAGATCAGAAGTACTATGCACAAAATTTGTGTGAGTTCGAACTTAACTAAACATTCATCACAATAAAGAGATTTTTGTTTCAAGAATAAATAACAAACAAAACGACAAAAAAAGTTAGGCCTAGAGCCTACTTACGAAATAGAGAAAATTAGCTGGATCATCGAAACTCTCACCTGAAACACAAAAGAAACAACACATTATCATTTCAAATCCAAAATACGAGTGTAGAATGAGAATTCAGAACACAAAAGCGATGCGAACTGAAAAAAAAAAAAAAAAAAAAAAAAAAAAAACAGGGTTCAAGAGAATCGTCCAAACTGGAGCGGCGGCTATTGCAATTTGACAACAATGTTTTCCCTCCATTTGACTCAATTTGAAACAATCGATTCGATGCTGCTCTTGCAATCGATTGTTTTACATATATTCAGACGGAGGAAACACATTGTTGCCAAATTGCACGATCCACTGGACCAAACACCGCAAATATATGTAATAATAATGCAATCAATAAAAACTTGCAACGGAAAGTTGGATGTATCGATGCATCATTGACATGACTTAAAAGTGAAGTAAACAGAAAGTTGAAAATACGTTAAATACTAAACCTGAAGATATCAAAGTCGAAACTTCGTCTTCAAATATCGTATCAATTATTATGTGCATGGAGTCCGTTGGTTTGGGGAGTAAGATCGATCAATCGATTTTATTTATTTTCCAGGTGACGTTCTTACAGGTTTAAATTACTTGCTACAAGTCAGTGGCGAGGCGTGCGACTTGGCAACGTCCCTTTTCCCCCATTTAAACACATTAGAAAGGTCGAATTGCCTGGTCATCGCTGATGACTGAAGCTTTCGGCTTTTTTGGTGAATTTAAATGGAGGGACTACATTGTTGCCAAATTTTCTTTCTGATTTTTACCCGCTTTTTGACGATCTCGGACCCCAGCAGTGGCGTCGTGTCCCATCTGGCAACAATGCAACTGCTCCATTTAAACTCATTAAATATATCGAATTTTCCGTGTGCACTGTGCACCCCCTGAATTCGATATTTTACACGATTTTACATGGATAGAATACATAGTTGCCAAATTGCACGCGACACCACTGGACCTCAGTGCGTCGTAAAGGCAACACACGATACACGGATTTTTCCATTCACTTGCCTGAACGTATGTACATTGTACAACTGATGTGTGAATTGCTAGTGGCTTAAACGACATTTCCCAGGCGCCAAAGACTTTACTTAACCGTTCCCGATCTAATAGTGCTTCAAGAACTTACAAGTTTAAACGATAAAAATGTATAAATGCGACTCTAAAGCTTTCGTGAATGTGGCAACAATGCGCGTTAAAGCTCGAGCAGCTGTGTTACCTGAGAGATGGGAGACGTTGGCAAGCATGACCCCCGCCCCGTCTTCGTCACCCCCCTCCGCCCCGTACGGCCGAGCTCGTCATGCTTGGCTCAAATATTACGTGCACAATTGCAGCTGCAGTACGACTCATTATGTGAGTTAATTTTCCCCGAATCTGATGCTGTGATTGAGTTCGAACTGCAAAGTTCTCGTCCAAGCGCGCATCATCAGGCCGTTTTTTCCGACAAAAACTTTTGACCCGACCACATTTTAACCTACAAAATTTTATCTTCATCCCCCCCCCCCCATTTTTAACCAATAATTTTACGCCTTCACATATTACGAGTATCACGCCAAATTTTTTAATTAACCAGTACAACTATAAATGAATCTTTTTGTTTACACCACGTTTCATACTTACAAGGGGAGGCTCAGAAGTCGCCGCCTCCGATTTTGAAAACAATTGCACGAAAATGTAGCTAAAGTAAAACTATTAGACCCGTGTTTCTCACTTTTTGCCAATAGGCCTTCCTAAAGCGTCAGGAATTTTTTTTAAAGTTGCCAAAATTCAAGTAAATATTCGGAACGCTCTCCGCTCGGGTTATTTACGTAAATTTCGGCAACTTTAAAAAAATTCCTGATGCTTTAGGAAGGCCTATTGGCAAAAAGTGAGAACCACGGGTCTAATAGTTTGAGTTTAGCTACATTTTCGTGCAATTATTTTCAAAATCGGAGGCGGCGACTTCTGAGCCTTCCCTTGTTAGTTACACTTAAAGACATGGACATTGGACGCCCCCAGAATTTAGATAAATCTAAAATTTACGACAGCAAATGAAAGGATCAAAATAATATGAAATATTCATTCAAGGGGTATAAAAGTTGACGAACTGTATTAGGACTTTACTTCATTATAATTTTAGTTCAGTTTTTACGAGAAATAGTTGTAGTAAGCGTTTTTCTCAGTATCATAATCAGCTGTTGTCACTTGATTCATAAAATCATAACGTCAAGAACGTTTTACACGTTCATAACGTCAAAATTAATATTATTGATCATTTGATCGTTACACATACAATGCAAAATTGTTCCATTTGAAAGAAAAATTCAAGTTTTTCCTTTCGTTTAAGGTAGGGGGGGGGGGGGAATCCGGAGGCAACAATAAACTGGCATGCATTGTTTCCGCTTTACGGCACATTGATTTTCAAAAGTTGAATCAGCTTTCCAGATAACCGTGCGTCGTACTATGGTCTGAGAAATAAAGAAAAAATGGCCAAAAATCAGAGGGGGAAAAAAATCATCAAAAATCATCGTTTTCGAACTTTGAATAGGCTTGGTTCAAAACTTTCTATAGTCGAATTTCTGGGTTAAAATTGCATGTTAAAATTGTTCTCTATAAGATTATAATTAATCTTAAAAGTTCATAAAATGATAAATTGATGAGAAATTTACTTTCTGATTTTGGTCATAGTGGCGTAGCGTGCCATTTGGCAACGTTGTCCTGTGCCCATTTAAACCCGTGTAAAAGGTCGAATGCGAAGGTGTTCACCGAACACCCAAAAGTTCGATATATTTCATGGGTTTAAATGGATAAACTCCAACGTTGCCGAATGGCACGCTACGCGACTGATTTTGGACACTTTTGACGATCTCAGACTTCCGTGCGTCGGTCGGTCGGCGGCATTTTCCAAAACTCCAATAATAGACGTGCGCAGATAAAATTAGAGGTGGTGGGAGGGGGGGGGGGGTTAATCGGATCAGATTCTTTTTTTAAGGAGGGGGAGTCAACCAGTCATCGTTGTAAGTAGACATTTGAAAAACGAACTGTTCTCAAGGCGTAATGAGGCATGGCGTAAAAATTTCGCCACGTTGCTTGAATTCTAAACGATTTTTTTTGGATCTGATGGCATTTCATATACGATTTAGTTCTGAATACTGGTTTGAGAAGGTCTTTCTACAAAACCGGACTGATTCTCTCCTTTTCCCGCGCGACCGACAAAATTTCCTATGGTGGCTGTTTCATCGGAGTTGGCGCTAAAATTTTAGAGGTAGGATTCTGTTTCTCTAAACGATACAAGGTCATTACACCATAACTGTCACACACTGAAAAAAATATTACCAGGAGCACAACGAAACAAGAACTGAGGTAAGGGAACCATTGCCATAATTATAGTGTTTTTGACATGGTTCTTTCAAATTTTGAGACAGTTATGGTAGAGGAACCATATAGCAACACTAGAATGTTCTGGTAAAATCACTCTCCGAGCTACACATAATATCGTTGTGATTTCTTCTGGTAATATTACCTACTAGAATTTAGGAATTACTTTTTCAGTGCACCCGCAACAATTGAAAACTTAAATTTGAATTTTTTTAAAAAAAATTAGTGGTGTAGCTCAAAGATGTAACAGATTTTTTACCAGCCACATAACAGTAAAAAGTTAAAAATTGCACATTTTTTTAGAAAAATTGTGGTTTTGAAGTGTTACGCGGGTGGGACAGTAATTATGATGGTATGACCCGATACAGGTAAAGTTGTGAAGTCACGCGTCGACGGCTAGTTTCGATTCGAAGTGCTGTAAAAGACATTAAAATTAGCAACAACCCCCCCCCCCCTCCCTCCATCCCTCTCAAAATGGTATAGAAAGAGAGAGAGAGGTATTTGTCAACACGAATATTTTGGAAGTAAGGTTTCCATAATTTCCTGGCTTTTATCTAAGACCCACTAATCCAAAAATCATGGTCCTAAAAAATTTCGGTATGTTTATGTCTGTGATAAATTATTAATCCGCCGATCACTCGATTGCAAGAAAAGTTCATTCTGATAGTTTAAGGTCTGTTTTTGTTTTTGTTTCCTTTTTTTCTGCAAAACTGTACATTTACTAAAAAATGCATTTTTCTTTCTCTTTGAGCAATGAGCAATCTAATTCTATACGACAAAATTGAGCAATTAATTCGTGCAAATTTCAATACTTTCATTTCCGTCGTGCACTTTATAAAGCCAAATTGGACGCTTCAATTTGTGCATTTAGGTCAGTACTAAGTTCTGTCACGACTTTGTACTACAGGAAAATACTATACAGCAGAATTTTATCAATACCCTCCCACTCTTTCAGTTCTTGGACAGAAAAAGCCGAAGGTAGAGTGGGAGCTAGGATGTGTATAAAAAAAAAACAACAACAACATTAGGCGAGATGAAATTCGAATTCTTCAGACAATTATTTTATTTAATTTGTTTTTTCAATTTATTTACCTTGTTTTGTTTTTTCGGACGCAGGATAAGCCCCGCTCAAGAGCAACAACTGCAGCTCAACTTGTGGAGTTGGCAGGAAGGTTGCCAAATTATACAAATACGAAGATGGGTTTCAAAGGACAAAGTGCATCGCTGCCAAAGCGCACGCTATGCCATTGGGATCTGCAGGGAGTTGATTCTACTTTTTGAGACGAGATAACGCGAATCGACAAATCTCGTTGGTTTAAACGGCGTCACGTGACAGATTGCGAGTCATTGGGTCTGAAATGAACGACTTGAACGATTTCAAAAGTGTCACGTGACGCCGTTTAAACCAACGGGAAGGATCGATTCCCGCTATCTCGTCCAAAATCGCAGAATCAGCCCCCAAGAATCTCTCTCTCTCTCTCTCTCTCTCTCTCTCTCTCTCTCTCTCTCTCTCTCTCTCTCTCTCTCTCTCTCTCTCTCTCTCTCTCTCTCTCTCTCTGCCCATTTCAACAGGCGCGTTCGAAAAGGATGGAAGAAAAGGTTATTGCAAGAAACCCGAAAGAAAAGAGAGAGAGGGAGAGAGGGAGAGAGAGAGAGAAAGAGAGAGAAAGAAAAAGAGAGAGAGAGAGAGAGAGAGAGAGGGAGAGAGAGATAAATTCACGAACAGGCCTCCGCATAGACATAAACATACAGTCGACGAATTAAGAATGTCAGGCGACTCCTTAGCTTTTGGTTAGGTAGGCCACCTGCAACGCTTAGATTCATTGCGACGAATATGGTGACTCGTCTGCTTGAACTAAAGTCTAAGGAATCGACTAAAACCATTTATTTCTTCGTCTACGTCTAAATGCATACGGGAAATTAAGAGACTTTATTCCCGGAAAAGACGGCAACTGGCAACCCTGGTTGCCTGCCTTCGAAAGTGGAGAAGGAAGGCTTAACCGCTTATGGAGTACGTTCTTCTGAGCTTAAGATGATCAGATAGTTCTGATACATTCAGGAGGAGAGTGTACTAAGGCATAGTTGCTAGATTGTGCTGAAAAATCTTCATACTGCCCATTTAAATGCATGTACTAGCGCGGGAACAAAGATACTTAGCCAGGGTAATTGTTCGTACTCAGGGGAGTTGGAATTGCCTATTCGACGAATTGAAGGAGCACGAAGAAATCTTGTTTTGTAAGTGTTTTGTTTTCATCGATAGTCGCGTTTGCCCGGAATGAGAGACCGAAACGATGTGAAAGAGATTATAAGAGATAAACGAGTATACTCGGGCTTGGCCCATAAAGGGTTAAATCAATGTGAATGATCAACTACTGCTATCTTGCCTTGACTCGTCAAAAAGGGCAGAATCAGCCTCCAGATATACAAGTCCCATGCTATAGTGTACTATCGACGAATTAAAGATTGTCGCGAGATTTTCACGAGCTAAGTTTCGCCTTCAAGGTTCTAGTTCGGCCACTCTGCATACTGCTCACAGCTTGAAGGTGAGAGGCCAGTGCGGGTGGGACGGGAAAACTTTTGCAGATCAGTCCCACACTCACACCCATAATTGAAAATGTGTGAAAATCTAGCGACAATCTTTAATTCGTCGATAGTACTTGTACCAGTAAATCCAAAAGTTTCGACAGTCAAGAATATGCACACGGAGCGAAGAGGGATGTTTGCCGTTTTGATTAACCGAGGATTTGCCGCCTACGTTTCAAATCCTTGGTTGATTGTCCAAACTTTTGGGTTTGATAGTGCTTACAGTCGCAGGGCAAAAATCATGTCAGGAGAATCCTCTGGAGGGAGCGATACTTAACCTGCAATACTTATATCAATTAAATTTCAGCACGGCACCATAGGCGGATCCAGCAATCTGGCAACTGCGCATTATTCCAATTTGATTCATTGAATGTATGATAATCGATTCTTGAAGGGGCAATGGCCCCTTAACTAATCGATTATTTACCATGCAATCAAATGGGACGAATACACTGTTGCCAGATTGCTGGATCCGCGTATGCACGGCACGTGACCTGCCTAAACCAAAATCTAAGGAGTTGCCAGGCATTATTCCTTTCATCCAGGACTGTATTTGATGACATTTCCGGGAAAAGGGCCTGTAAAACTGGCGTGCTTTTCCTAATAATTATACATTATGCATGAGCAAACAAAGGTGTTTAGGTTCGAGGGTGTTCGCCACACACTCTATAGTTCGATCTTTCACAATGGTTTCAATGGACAAAATACAATGTTGCCAATGGGTCTGTTGCATACTTTTGTTACAACAAAATAGAACCTTGATTCTTATGTAAAATTCGGCGAAAATCACGATGCGCACATTAAAAACGTTCAAAATCCACTCATTAACTCAGAAAAATCACTTCAATTTCAAACAGCCCGCGTTACACTAGACACTATTTGCACCGGTATACTACTACATAGACGGAACCACCGTGGATATGTAAACAACCTCGTAACTCCAAAATGATGGAATTTCTTTTTTAATACGTGAAATATAAGCTGCATTTGCTGTCTGGCCTTTTCGGTTTATCAAAGATAACAAAAACAAACAATTATTGTACTCATGTTGTATAGTCGTGTTAATGAAACTTGTTTAAAAAAAAAAAAAAAAAAAAAAAAAAAAAAAAAAAAGATAACAAAATAATATAATAAATGTACGCATCTAAACGAAACATTCCATGTTTTTAAGTTCTGTTCATGTTTACATAAACGAGATGGTTCCATCTATGTAGTTATAAGTCGATGATATAGTGTCTAGTGTAGCGCGGGTTGTTTGAAATGGAAGGTACTTTTTAAGTTACTGAGTGGATTTTGAAAGTTTTTAAAGTGCGCATCGTTATTTTCGCCGAATTTTACGTTAGAAACAATGAGTTATATTGATGTAGCAAAAGTACGCAACAGACCCATTCAGCAACGTTGCAGTTTGTCCATTTAAACCCATGAAAAAGATCGAACTGTTGAGTGTTTGGTGAACCACCTTTGCATTGGACCTTTTACAAGGGTTTAAATGGACACAGTGCAACGTTGCCAAATTGCACGCTACACCACTGACCCTTTCACGACCAGGTAACTGACAGACAAAGCAACACTCGATCGCTCGATCGTTAAAATACATATATTCCAGTTTCATATTCCATCAGGCAACAACGGATGCATGTAAATACTAATCATATTATTATACGCAAAAGCGTGCTTAATATATGAAGTAGAGTAAAGACGGTCTTCCCTAGACAAATGAGCCACTTTCATCTCACCACCCACTAGCCACTTGAGTGCAGTGCGCCTGTCTTCCCACCTATTTGTTGGGCCGGCCGGTTCGAGCTCGCATGCTTGCCAAATTTGGTCGAGGATTCTGATAGATCTATCGCAGTGGGTCGATTAGGTAATTTCACATCGAAGATTCATGTAAGATATACCTACACGTTTTATTGGTCACCTCAGAGGCCTCATTTAACGGAACGCACGGCGTTTGATATTCGATGGAATAATAAAATCTGCGGTCGCGGAATTTTTTTTAACAACTAAAATTTTCAATAAATAAGGTAAGGTAGATGTCCCAATTACCGCCACCCGGGCCTTAAGAAAAAATTTCCGTAAAATACCTGCAAAAATGTCAATTTTTATTTAATCTAGGATCTGTTTGCACAACGACCCTTGAAATACATTCCAGTTTTATTAAAAAAAAATGAGAAATTGGAGTAATCAATCAGAAAAAAAATTATTAATAAAACTCGAAAAAATGGCCCGTCCCAATTACCGCCATACCATAAGTGGCTTCGTCCCATTTATTGTCGTATCAGTAGTCCTAATGGGTTTGTTGCAAACTTTTGCTACGACGATTGAGAGTGTTTAATCTAATGTAAAATCGCCTGAAAAGTCCAATGGTGGCATCAGAAAGCCACGAAATGAGATAATAAACTCACAAGAAGCGTTTAATGAAATCCAAGATGGCGGCAAAATATCGAGCAATCCGTAGGCATGCACCACGAACATTCAAGGATAGCCAACCTCACAACATCGATCACAACCAATCACAACGTAAACAAACACATAACCTCTACCTCCAATGAGGTTGTAAACGTTCAGATTCCTCTATATTTTGCCGCCATCTTGGATTTCAATAAACGCCTCTTGTGAGTTTAATATTGTATTTCATGACTTTATGATGCCACCAATGGACTTTTCAGGCGATTTTATATTGGATTAAACACTTAATGTCGCTGTAGCAAAAGTTTGCAACAGATCCATTATCGCCATGCATATTTTCACTCGATTTTCATTCAAATCATCATGTTTATTGTCAGGAAATAATGAAATTATAATAATTTAAAAAGTAGAAAGTAAAGAGAACATATTTTTAATCAGTAACTAGTGAAAGAAATCGACACAAACAGGTGGTGCTGGGTAGGTGTCGACTTCTATGATTTTTTAAGGGCACAATGCTGCTAAATATCAACTTCAAACTTTTTTCACCAGTTCGGCCAACCTATGAAAAACACTTATCCCATATACTCTAAAATTTGTCTGCTAAATTAGGCTTATTTTAAAGAATAAATTAATAGGGTGGCGGTAATTGGGACATCTACCTTAAATACTTTTTTTAAAAACCGGCTCCTATATGCGATGCAGGTGAAATAAGGGGGCGGGGGATCCAACTGTCAAACTTTTCACGATCGGAAAAAAATGTTTCATTCACTTAGATCAATTTAGATTATTAAATCAAACAATTAATGTTACCTTGCTGCGATTAGGAATACGTCCTCAAAAATGGTTAATTTTTCCTGGTTCCACGGCTAAAACTACCGAAATCAACAAGATATCACAGATGCATTTGACGGTTAGAATCATACCCAAATGTTATTGTGGTTGCTGTGGAATGGGCGGAAATGTGGCGAGAATGGGTCTGTTGCAAACTTTTGCTACAACGATCAAGAGTATTTAATCTAATGTAAAATCGCCTGGAAAGTCCATTGGTGGCATCAGAAAGTCATAAAATGCAATGATAAACTCACAAGAGGCGTTTAATGAAATCCAAGATGGCGGAGAAATATCGAGCAATTTGTATGCATGCACCACGAACATCCAAGGATAGCCAACTTTGACAACCTCACTGGAGGTAGAGGTTATGTGTTTGTTGACGTTGTGATTGGTTGCGATCGATATTGTGAGGTTGGCTATTCTTGGATGTTCGTGGTGCATGCACACAAATTGCTCGATATTTCTCAGCCATTTTGGATTTCATTAAATGCCTCTTGTGAGTTTAGTATTGCATTTTATGACTTTTTGATGCTACCAATGGACTTTTCAGGCGATTTTACATTGGGTTAAACACTCTTAATCGTTGTAGCAAAAGTTTGCAACAGTCCCATTGTAATACCTTCTTTATTTTGAAAGATTTAGTCGTGCGGAACCAGGCATATCCAAGCATTTTCCAGGACGTAGAGTTCATACTTGCAAATAGGTCGCATAAAATTCTTAGATCAATAACAAAAATTTCCCTTCAAAAATGTGCTCAGGCATGGGGAAATTACATTTAATCGGAGTTTTCTAGGAACCATGAAGAACCCAGAATGGCAATCGATACGGTGTGCGAGGTATAGCTTGTCCCAGAAAAGATTGGATTTGACACTTCTATGGTTTTCATGAAAACATCAGCTTCTTACTGCTCCTGACCAATCAGGTTGCCCTATCTGTGGATGGAAACTGATGTTTTCATTCAAAGCTACAGTTGTCAAGTCCAATCATTCCTGGGACAACCTATATCACCGTACTGAAACAGTTTGCGGGAAAAGTAGAGGGCCTGCAAAATTTTTAGAAAACGGAAAAAGAGGTCCTTCACGTTTCCGTTTGCATTGCGTTTGGAATGAGGGTTATACACTCAAAAAAAAAAAAAAAAAAAAAAAAAAAAAAAAAAAAAAAAACACCCAACAACAACAACAAAAAACAAAAACAATAAGAAACAAAAAATTAAAAGAAAATGCGGTGGTTTAATCGCAAAAGGGGAGAAGAACGACGAAAGTCTGCTAACAATAGGAGGGAAAAAAGACGCGATAGAAAGAGAAGGGGAGAGTGAGAGAGGAAGGGATGGGGGGAGGGAGAGAGAGGGAGAGAGAGGGGGGATGAGAGAGGGGGGAGAGTGAGAGAGAGAGAGAGGGAGAGAGAGGGAGAGAGGGGGGATGAGAGAGGGGTAAGAGAGAGAGAGGGGGGTGGAGAGAGGAAGAGATGGGGGGAGGGAGGGAGAGGGAGAGAGAGGGGGGGATGAGAGAAAATTGCTGCTACTTACGAACTAAAAATATTAGACGGATGAGTAATATCCAAAATAAAACAACGGCGGGACAACAACGGGGTGAACTTATTAAAAGATACAGCTTGCGGACTTGGAACACCAAAAAGAGAGTGAGGGAGAAAGTAATGCATTTAGAGCTTAGAAAGGGAACATAGAGAACTGGCGAGAGAGAGAGAGAGAGAGAGAGAGAGAGAGAGAGAGAGAGAGAGAGAGAGAGAGGAAGGAAGGAGAGGAATGGAAGAGAGGGATAAAGAGAGAAAGAGAGTAACGAATTCCTATAAATAAAGCCGGTTATGAGCCTTGTTGCCGCGCACGGCATCTGAACCGCACTGGTTTGGAAACGTCCATCAAATTGCTTCAAACACAATTAAAAAGAATGGAGCTCTTCTGAGGTTTTTCAGTGTGCAAATGGATCATCAAATCTTGCTCACAGTTCTGCGAAAAAAAAAGAAGAAAAAAAAAGACGAGACGATGCCATTTAACAAAGTGTAAGATTAGTTTTCCCGGGAGAAGAGCTTATGAAGTTCGATGAAAGGTCCACCCGCGCATGTATGATCGAACTACGGCTGCTATTGACGTCACAGTGGCGTTGCTAGGGTGTGGGGGGGGCTTGTTACTGAACTTTGTCCTAAAAAAGGAGGAAGGTTTTGTATTTTTAGAGAAATTTTACTAAACTTCGGACCCCCGACAAAATTCAGTCTGCACAATCCCACCCTTCGAAAAATTCTTGGATACGCCACTGTGAGGTCACTTCACCCCAGAGACAAATAGAGACCCAGCAGACTGTAATGCTTCTCGTGTTAGAAAATTGAGGCAAGTTCAGTGCGCTCAGTTTTGTTCGGGAGTCACCGGCTGCAACGATAAACATTGCCTACTGTTGAGTGGTAAGCTCAACAAAAGGCTGTGTTTGGCCCGCGGTCTTGGAAACGGAAACAGGTTTTGTCAGGCGAATGAAAACCATACTCTCACCAGTCAACAGTATAGGCTAACGTTGGCTGTTGTTTCGATGAGTTCCGACCAAAATTGAGCCACAAAAGTGGACACCTGTCGCAAGCTTTGTGCTGGGTCTCTATTTGTCCGTGCCTCATCTCCAATTAAACAACCGCGATCTAATCTGATACCTCCGATCCTCCGTGTCGTTAACCCCTTAAGGGCCAATCCCGAGTATACTAGTTTGTCTCCTCGAGTCTATTTCACATTGTTTAAAGGGGTCTCTCCACCTGCGAATTTAAAAGCGCGAATAAACTGATTGAACCAATGAGCTGCCTTGCAGTCGATAGGTCGAGTCTGATGTATCGACAACAAAGAAAGCCCATTGGCTCAAGCAGTCAATTCGCGCTTCTAAATTCGCAGGTGGAGAGACCCCTTAAGTCTTTATTCCGGATAAACGCAAATATAGATGAAAACACTACAGTAGATAAGTTCTCTTTCGGCGCCTTCAATTCGTCGTATAGGCAATTCCAACTCCCACGAGTACGAACAGTTAACTATTTCTCCTCTAGAAACAGAGGAGTGGTGTTCTCTTGAACTAACCTGGTCCCTTAAAGGGTTAACACCGAGGAATCGATGGTTTTTGTAAGAAGTCGCAAGAAAAACATTGAATCCAAACAAATCATCTGATTACTCCCTCACCCCTCATCACATGGGTTTCCCGTAAGAAGTCTTATCCTTTTCAAATTCAAATTCCTGCTACTAAACAAGCTGTTTACACATATTTTATTGCAACAATAGATCCCTCATACCTTAAAATATGTTTAAGCTTCAGTAAAAGTTTCGAAATGACACCCATTACTTTACAATCACAGTTACCTCGAAGGAAAGGAAGTCTTACTATGTTTCGTCCCTGTCTCATGACTCTCACTCACTGCTTCTTATGACCACTGATTTCTTAGATATGAGCTGATCGGCACCGTGCATGAAACGGTTTGAAACGATAGGCGGCAGTGGCGTCGCGTGCAATTTGGCAGCAATGTATTCTATCCATTTAAACTCATGTAAAAGATCGAATTCAGGGGGTGCACAGTGCACAAGGAAAATTCGATATATTTAATGAGTTTAAATGGAGCAGTTGCATTGTTGCCAGATGGCACGCGACGCCACTGATAGACGGTAAATCATTCGAGGTACGATGATGACGTCACTAGCCATATCATAGAATAATACAATCAGAACGGAAACTCCCATAAGAGCCAATGGAAGCATGTTTGGAATTTAACGGCGCCATTAGGCAACGCTGTGGTCCTATATCCCAACATGGCGGCGGACGAGTGTGATTTGTGTTGAAACTCATTTATTTCTGTAAATTCTGGAAGGAAATCTTAAGTGTCCGGCCTCACTTTTATTCTAGTGGCATTTCAGAATGAAAATTTCGCGGATCATGTCCTATATTTTTTTTTTCCGCGCGCGAATCCAGATGTAAACATCCTACATCCCAACATGGCGGACGCGAAATGAATTTGCTTCAAAATCCCACTGACTTTCCGTTCTGGTTGTATTATTCTGTGGCCATAGTTTGTGCAGACATGCGCATGCACGGGTGTCGGGTGGACCACTCCAAACTTCAGGTTAAGTTTTCTCTGCAACGATGAGAAAATGTCAGACTTTTCCAGCCGTTTTGTTTTTTGCAGGATCTTACTTTAAAAGAGGCAACATCGATATCTTCCCGAAAGAGTACCACAAGCGTCATTTAATGAAAAACACTAAAACAAAATTCGCTGGAAAGATATTCGTGTTAGAGAAATGTTTCCGCAGGTAAATACGTTCGTCGTTCATTCCTCGGAAACGGATCATTTGACCAATTAAGTAAACACATTCGATTAATTGATTTCTTCAAGACCGTAGTTGCAAAACCGTGCTAGCGTGCGGTTAACGCAAGTATCCTCTGAACGGAGAATTACAAGCGCCATTATTTACAGTTAATTGATGTTTTCTCTTCACGTTTTATTACGTTCAGATCAAAGATGTAATTCAGACACATAATCCAAATCTCAAGTTCAAATTATGTGAATAACGACCAGTGGCGGCTTGTGCTAACTAGGCAACAATGTTATTATGCCATTTGAACCTATGCAAAAGTAAACAATTCTCAGGGATTCAGTGAATGCCATGAAAATCTATTACTTTACGTTTGGTTTAAATGGAGAGAGTCCATTGTTGCCACATTGCACGAGCCGCCGCGGCCGCTGACCACGAATGAAATTCAATTTCTTCCAATGGGTCTGTTGCACACTTCGGCTACAGCGTTTTAAAGTATCAATTCCTACGTAAAAAGCCGAGAAAATAACAATGGCAGCATCAGAAAACACTAAAATTCAGTAATAAACTCAAAAAGTGCGAAAAACACTAGACACTATTCAGTATTCACCCCTGTATCTTTCCACCACGTGCACGATATTTCGCGAAATCAGCGCGGCACATTCAAACAATCACGGCCGACTGTCATCACAGCTGATGAGCTGACTCCATAAACAAATAAACAGTAAACGCTGACGGCGTCTGCTCGAATTCTTACGTTTCAATATACTCAATTCCTCACAAAATGTTGTGAAAGGGACAGAAACTGATATTTGTGTCGAAAACTTATCAAAATGAAACAATAACACACAGGAGTTCCAAGGATGATTCCAACTTCGATCATCATGCTTGAAACTCCTGTGTGTTATTGTTTCACTTTGATAAGTTTTCGACAAAAAATAAAATATCAGTTTCCGAACTTTTCACAATCTTTTGTGAGGAATTGAGGATATTGAAACGTATGAATTCGAACAGATGCCGTCAGTGTTTACTGTTTATTTGTTTATGAAGTTAGCTGTGATAACAGTCGGCCGTGATTTTTTGAATGTGCCGCGCTAATTTCGCGAAATATCGTGCACGTGGTGGAAAGATACAGGGGTGAATAGTGTCTAGTGTTTTTCGCAATTTGTGAGTTTATTACTGAATTTTAGTGTTTTCTGGTGCTGCCATTGTTATTTTGTCGGCTTTTTACGTAGGAATTGATACTTTAAAACGCTGTAGCCGGGCCGAAGTGTGCAACAGACCCATTATCGCCGTTTTACCAAGTACCTTAATGAGAGATTGGAGCAGTAGTGGCGGCTCGTGAAGTTTGGCACCAGTGTTTTTAACCCCCATTGAAACAAATGCGAAACATTCTATACCAGCGGTTCCCAACCTTTTTTGGTCGCGGACCACCAATCGGACGATCGGTGGTGGCCGCGGACCACCAACTTGAAAAAATGAACAATCGATTACCTTTTTTTTTTTTTTCTTTGACAATAATGGAGGGAGGAAATAAAAACTAACCTATATCCTGCTATTTTAAATACGTCCACCGGTTGGAAACCGCTGAGATAATTGTTGAACAAAAACAATAACTGAAAACTTTCAATTTTGAATTTAAAAAACCGAAAAACGAAAACTTCGAAGGAGGAATTTTATAAACTTAAAAAAATTTAG
>VMOF01000320.1:53267423-53411967 GCA_011764245.1 Trialeurodes vaporariorum | reverse complement strand
GTTTGAGTGTCTCAAGGTACTTTGAGACATATAAGGAGAGTGACAGCTTGAATCAACATAGGTAGTACAACAGATGTAGCATAAGGTAGCATAAGAAATCAGGAAGTTCCTGGAGTACTAGAAATTTACTTGTAAATAGAGAAAGAGCGAAATAACTGCATTGAATAAATGATGCCTTGAAGCGCTAAGTCATTTGACGGGAGTTGCCAGACTAAATAAAATGTCAGAAAATTTGACCGCAAAGCACATTCCCTTAAAATTGAAAGAGGGCTGACTTCCTTTAGGACCTTCAAAACCAAAAATGTAGAGGTAGAGAAATAAGACGCATTTCTTGTTTCGTTCTGAATAGGACCAAGAAATTTCACATACAATAACAACATGATGGAAATATAAAGCAAGTCAGCACATCACACTATTCAGAGGTCCCATTGTTGAACCTTTAAACTCTGACCAATTCACGAGTCATAGCTACTATAAACGCAAGCAGAGTAATTTTATTACGTTGAGCGTAAACAAATAGCTGAAATTTGAGGGGAAATATGGAGGAGGTTAGGGCAGGGACCACTATGGAAACAACGACATCAGGGCTGAATAATAAGAGATCCTCTTCGATGCGCAGTAATTTTTGGTAATTAAATGAGAATTCTGAGTATTGAGATAAGGAATGTTCAGAGTTCTTGCTGTAGGGACTTTCCGTTTTGCGTTTGACCACACGCTATAATTAATTATAATAATTGCATTTACATGCAAGAAAACAAACATTCAGAACGGCAAATGATTGGTTCTCTTGATCACCTAGAATATATACCGCGACAATTTGAAATAATCAAAAAGTGAGGTTGGAAATTTTTGACATAGAATAACTTTAAAAAAACGTCAATCAATGAACATGAAATTACCCCCCAACCAACTCAGAATTCAGTCGTGGCTGGGAGAACATTAACTTTTCAAATGAAATTAGCATAAAAAAAACACAGGACACAACCTAAATTTCACGACATCAAAAAAACTCATTTCGCCATTTGATCACAAGGTGGCGTAGTATACTCTATTTAGTATCAGGGCGATTTCAATAGGCGCACGTTGTGCCAACGGTGCGCCTAAAAGGTTTTTAAAATATTTAAAAAAAAAAATTTCTATAACATTTTAATTAAATATTTTAAAAACATCTTAAAAATATTTTTATTTTTGTTAAAATTTTTTTAAAATGTTTTTAAAATATTCACAATATTTTAAAAATATTTTATATATTTTATTTTTATATTTTATATTTTTTTTAAAAATATTTTAAAAATACTGTCAATGTTTTAAAAATATTTTAAAAATATTTCTTCATATCTGGGGTATATCTAAGGCTGCCGTTTCACGTATAATTACTTTTAATTTTAATTCCAATTAATTTTTCCATTCAGGCCAAAGTAAAATTGTTGAATTTCCTGTCATATTTGGCAGCACTGCAAATGGCACACTCGGTCCTGGGTAGACTGTATACATCTATATAATAAAGTTGTCGTTCGGTCCCCCGGCGCTCCCGTTCTTCGGCCCCGTTCCCGCTATCCGTTGGGTTCCGCGGTCCTTCGCCCCGACCCACGTGTCCGCCGTTCCGTCGCGCTCCCTCTGCCCCCGAGACCGACCCTCTTGCGACCCCCCCCCCCCTTCTCGGGAGGGGCGGTTTTCCGAAAACCGTTTTTCCGCGCTGGTCGCCGCCCCGTTCGGCCTGTCGGTTCCGCACTTGGTCCCTTCGATCCGCCCCGTCGTCCCGCGTTTTCTGAGTGGTCTCTCGGTCCGTTCTGGCGCCCGGGGAGGGAGGGGCGACCGGAAAAGTGGCTTCGGACCGAAAATTTTTTGGACAGGGTCAGGGGTGAGGCCTAGCGTCCTAGGACCTCGCCGCCCCTTCCGCGTGATCGCCGAGGATCTGAAATGGGCGGGTCATCTTTTCGTTTTCGAGGAATCGCCCTGGGGAACTCGGGAGGGGCGTTTTTTCGGTTTGCGGTTTTTCCAATTTTCTGACCGCAGGGTTGGGCCCGCGGGCCCGGGATTGCGCGTGTGATCGCGCGGCGGGTAGGCCCACACTTAGGGTGGGGGTCTCTATCGGGAGGATGGACCCTCCGGTCGGGAGGGGCGCGAAACGGTCCCGGTGAGGACCCCGGAATGACTGAAGAGAGCTCGAGTCTCGGGGTAACGTTAATCGTCGCCCGTGGCAACGCTACGACGAGTTCGCCTCGGATGAAACCGTGTTGCCGGGTCGTGTCGGATCTGCCTCCTGTGTCGATGAATATTGTTTGTTCGGTGAGGTTACCGGAGAAGAATGGCAACCGTCGCCGTGTTGTCTGATCCTCTGGTATTTCTACGTGGACTATGTGAGAGACGATTTGATTTTCGGGCACTATTTGTCTACGCTCCGAATCTTCGTTATGTTGGATATTGTATCGCGGGCCACAAACGAAAGTCGACCAAAGGCATTATACAGGGTGAACAAAAGAGAATCCAAGCTGAATAACTCAAGTAAGCATCTAAAACGACATAATGTGTCCGCGACATTCACCATCCATCAGTGTTAATTTTACTCATTTTTAGTGTTTTAGAATAATTCTACGCCTACCATTTCACCTCACCATCGCTATCTCATGTATTTTAAGATGCTGATTTCAAAAATGCTATCAGTTTTTATGAAACTATCCTATATTTTACGTAAATTCGAAATTACGCCTTCTTAGCAAAAATTCGATATTCTGGAAAAAGTATGAGTTTTGAGTAAAAACCAAGGCCGAATTTGAAATCAGCGGGTCAAAATACATGGAAGATCTAGCGGGAGGGGTGAGAAAGAGGTATTTTATGATGAGAAAACCTGGCTCTACGTTCATAACAGCCGTACACAATATGTCGTTAAGGCGTAAAAGTCGAACAACTCGCGAACGTCTTCGTATTTTGAAAAAAGCTCAACCACGTGTTTGCTTATTTAAAGACGGACATTTTTAGGAGGGTTTTTATATTCGGCGTCTTCCGGGGGGGCAACGGGGGCGCCAACCCCATAAATTGGGCTGCAATATATTTTTTTATTGCAGATTTGGGAAGAGCGCAAAATTCCTTAAGTCATTATCGATTTTTGTCTTCGAAATATCGAACCTCAAAAACGCTTACGGCCAATTTTCAAAAAATCATAACTCCTCCAAAACAGGTCCGAGTAAAAAAAACTACGAATTTAAAATACTCTACAAAGCAAGTAGTTTCCAAATAAAAATACACAATTCAACTAAAATGTACACGGTTGCCAATTTTTAGCCCCTAATTTTTTCCCGATATTTCTGACGTATGCAGCCTGGCTCCTTTTTTGTACACACCCTGTTGAAGAAGACTGGCCCCTAGCGGCGAGAATTGAAGCCGCTTACTTTCATGGGCTGGGCTTCCCCGCTCGGGGGTATGAACCTAAATAATATTGCGGCTTATGGAGCCGAGACGTAAAACTGGTTCAAAAGAATGCTAATTACTTTAAGTTTTAAAAGTACTAAGATATGATATTCAGTTCATGTCAAAGTTAAAATTGCGACGAACGTAAACGAAAGTTTCGGTGAATGTATCCGCGAGATATTACGATAGTAAGTACGGCAAAGAGGTTATGGACGCTAAAGTAAACAATAACCGACCGATCGTTAACTTCGATTTTTCAAGAACCGACGCTCCTTAAATTGGTCCCAATTTTCGATTAAAATGTATATTCCATACTGTGCAACATACGTGATTTGCAACTAACCGGGGAAGTGTCGTGCCCATCAGCCCGTGCCATGACCGCTGACCGGCTTCACTTTTTTCCCATGATATGAGATAGCAGAGAGGTTAGTTTCCTCTGTAATGTCTTTGGATACAACTGACACTAACAACCGATATGGTCCAACTCAGTCCAAGCAATTCGATACGCGGCTCTATTAATTGACGCCCCTCCCTTCTTTCATGTGTTTTAGGAGCTCATTTTTTCGGAGGTGAGGGTCGTTCGCTTCTCTGATATTGTTTACGTAACTATTCCAAAGAGATGCTGAATCTCATTGTTGTCCTCTCAATGGACTCCTTCAAAGTTCTCATGATTAATCCCCCATGATGCATTCAGATGCTTAGAGTAGAGCATTAGAGATACATTCAGCCCAGAAAAATCCAACAGTCCGTGGTTAGCATAAACAAAAATTAGACTTGGGTGCAATTTTAATTGGTACAATCAAAATTTAAGACTACAAATTGGAATAGGCCCTTATCTTTTCCTCTATAACCCTCCCTCTACCCTCAACTCTCCCACCACCCTCAACTCTCCTACCACCCTCAACCCTTCTTCCACCCTCCGTGATCATCGGTTTTCAAATTTCGCCCACGCGTTGGCAAAACTCCTCTGCACCCCCCCCCCCCCCCCCTTACCATCTTTATATCTCTTCAACCACTCTCAATCCATGACCTTCTTCTATTTTTCTATCACTTTAACTTTTTCTCTATCTTCTCTCTCACTCCTGTCGGCTTGAACTCTCTCTCTCATTTTCGTCCCCCTCCTCATGGGCACACCCAGAGGGGCCGGAGCCCCCTTTCCCCATATAGCAAGAACAAAATGAGGAAAGGCAAGGAAAAAATGAGGAAGAGAGGAAGAGAGAAAAAAATAAAGGAAAGGAAATGAGTTTAAAAAAAGTTTATCAATGTCATGATTTTTCATAATATCGTTTTCCTTGGAGGAACACATCTTTCCCGACAGAAATATCCGCAATTGTTAATTTCGCTCTATCTTTCTCTGATATCCAGATTTCCTGAAGACTCCGTCTTTCTATCAGTATGATTGGAGATTAAGATATTTCTGTAATTTTTTTCAGCACAGTCGCGGAAAATCTCATTTTTCTCGAAGTCTAAATTTTCAAAATTTTCTGGAGGAGGACTCCTGGACCCCCCATCAGCCGGGGGTGCCCCCCCAGACCCTCCATATGAAATGACAGCATGCCCCCCATACTGAAATCCTGGGTGCGCTCATACCCCTCCTTCAACTAAAATCACATGCAGCAAAATTTGAGCTGTTGCCCAGCGAGACGCTAAGCGGGACACAGAAGAATAAATGCAGTTTTTGTGCAGCGTGACTGAAAAAGCTTTTTGTGCGACTGATTGTGAGTGTGGTAGTCAGTTGTGTTGCTTTTGAGTTCTAATGCGCGCGCGCATCGTTCGACAGGATGACCCGTACTCGGTGTCCACAGAGAACTTAAAATGTCTGTTTCGAACGCCTCTGCTATCTCTTTGCACGGGGGAAAAGTGGAGCCAGTCATAGCATGGGCTGATGGGACTTCCCCGCGCGGGGGTATGAACCAATGTCACATTAGCTCTTATGGAGACTGTAACCTAACGACCAATCACAATGAAATATTCACGCCTACGCCTTAAGATGATACTACGATTCCTACAAAAATAAAGCGTTTAAATGTCTCGGAAGTTATCATAGATCGCTAACTTGGTTGGTGTTGATTCACTAAACAGATTCTTCTTTAAAGTTGCGGAAAACATTCGACTCTTAACGTTCAGGGACCACATAATGTTCGGTCCCGAGCATTGAATTGCGTGCATCTTGCGTGCGGTTTTGACCAATCAGAGAGCTTACGCAAGTTACGCTCGGGACCGAACATTATTTGGTCCCTGAAAATTGTATTGATTGTCATTGTTAAAAACAATGATACCTTCTTCAACAAAATAAAGGGCTGTGGCACAAGGTATATGGAAGAACAGGTATGGACAGGAGGCGGGGTTTAAGGGGCTTTTGAGTTTTCCCGCCAAATGATGACGACACACTTGCTTTGGCGATGACGTAGCCGTCACCTACTGCAGTAGCAAGAGATGGGGATCACGGGAGAGTGAGTGAGATAGATTGGAACGGTAGGCGAATTTTATCGCTACCGTCTAGAACATCTGTGACGTAGCCGTCACCTACTGAGATAGGCTCCGCCTCCTGTCCATACCTGTTCTTCCATATACCTTGGCTGTGGCATAAGGTAGAGTCCCTATATGTAGAGAGTTAAGACAAGAGAAATCATGGGCGCCGCCATTGGATGCGATTTTGCACATTTGTTTACATTCTGAGGCCGTTGTTGTGTCTTGCTCCACTGCAAAGATTACAGATCCGCTAAGTTTGTAACGATGTAATCTTTCCCTGCATTTGTTGATCGACATGTATTAACGCTTTTTAATGATTCTTTTGAGATTTATGGACATTCTTGTGGTGCATTATGATTAAAATTAACAGGTTCGTCACAAATTAACTCTTTTATCTGTAAAAGACCGTTGGTAAACAAAACAAAAGTGCAAAATCGCATCCAATGGCGGCGTCCGTAGAGCCTAAAATTCATCGACCAATCAGAAGTTGACTACCCTCTTGTCTTAACTCTCTACATATAGGGACTCTAGCATAAGGTTGACAGATCCACCTCTATGCGGTTGGAGCCGAGCGAAGCCGGGCAGCCTGCTAGTACTCAATATAAAGGCATCCATCAATGAACTCTTGAGAGAAATTATTTCCTTCCCTTCGCTATACTCCTACTCCTATTTCAGGGCTGCCGTTTTGCGTATAATCAATGCTATTTTTTCTATTCACCGATGATTTCACCGGTTGAGAAAAGATTACACAGTTCAGTTCAGTGTATGACTGTAATGCACGAAGATACTCTGATCTGTAATCTTTCCTTAATCGGTGGAAACTCCGTTGATTAATTAAAATATCCGCAAGTTTTTTAAAGTCATCGACGACTCCACCGGTTGAGAAAAGATTACAGATCCGAGTATTTTAGTTTATTATAGTCATGCACTGAATTGAACTGTGTAATCTTTTCTCAAACGGTGGAATCATCGGTGAATTGAAAAATAGCATTGATTATACGCAAAACGGCAGCCCTGTCCTATTTCTCCCACCCACCCTCAACACCTCCATCCCTCACTTCTCCACTCCTTTGCTTTGGTCGGGAAACGGTTCCAAGAAAATTATTGTCAATCAAATTATTCATGTCAATATGCAAACCAAATGGTTTCACAATTAGCAATTCGTCCGCAACACATCACTGATTTTGAGCACGGCTTGAATGTTTTCAATGCTCTTTGCAGTGCTGCCGTTTTGCGGTTAAAATAGTTAGTGGCATTCTCAAATCCATCGTTGATTTAACTGGTTCAATCAGAGAATAGTGTATTAAGTATTTATATGAGCCATTGTTGCGTACTTCTCTGATAGCTTACTGTGTGATGTTGTAACCACTGTAGCATTTAAGCAAGGGCAAAGTTGCATTTTTCACGTTTATAAACTTGAAAAATTCATACATAGGGTAATTCAAAAGTAAGACACCCCCCCTCCTTATACCTTTAATCTAATTGAGATGAAAATATGCGGTTTAGACCCATTTCTGATAGACCCCAGTGACTATGAGCGATACTAAATGAATATACAGACCACAAGTTTTCAAAAATCAATAAAAAACTTTCTTTAATTTAGAGGAAAGGTCATAAAGTCACAAGGGCTTTTCAAATTTTAACAGCGCTTGGTTCTTTGAGAACGCTCTCACCCAGAGACAATATACAGGGTGTAACAAAACTATAAACAGTACATTTCAGGGTGTGTTTTAGAGGTAAAAATAAGAATTTTTTCTCTATAAACATGAATCCGAAATTGTAGTTTTTTCGAGTTACAGTGTTGCAAAGTTTCCGAAAAACAAATTGAAAAATAATCGCCTTTTCTTTGATTTTGTCAATTCTTGGCTGACCTTTGCAACTTCAGGGACGATTTTCTCGGAAATGGTTCGCGGATTGGAAAAACTTGTAAGGACCAAAAATGCATATTTTTTACGAACTTTTGAATGATGCTAATCGTTTTTGGGTTTAATGATTCCGAAAGCATGTTTTTACATAATTTGGCCAAAAAAAGTGAGAAAAATCAAGAAAATCCCGAAAACCCCCCTCCAATTTTGTGCATACAGCATTTTCACTGCCAAAATCGGCAAGAACGCCTAAAATTACACCAAAAGCCCTATTTACGAGCATTAAGAAAAATTCACGAGGGAGTTATGACAATTTTTCAATTTGTTTTTCGGAAACTTTACAACACTGTAACTCGAAAAGACTATAATTTCGGACCCATGTTTATAGGAAAAAAAATGTATTATTTTTACTTTTAAAACACATCCTGAAAATTACTGTTTATAGTTTTGTTACACCCTGTATAATAGAGACCACGCACTAGCCTTGGGCGCGGTGGCTGACTTTTTTTCGGAGCTCAACAGAAATTAGCATAGGGAGCATGAAGAAGCACCATCCAACATGGACCATACGTTGATTGATGCAATTTCAGTACTTCAGATTCAATAGGCAAAAATTTCAACGTTTTCTTATCAGTCAACGTATGGTCTATGTTTTCGGTGTTCTGTTGAGACCCGGAAAAAAAAAGTTGCCACCGCGCGCAAACATGGGCAAGATAGGTCAATTCTGACTGGGCCTTTGCGGCTACCACCGCTTATGATAATATTAAGGTTAGGGTAATTGATATAATAGTTTTAAAGGTATGATAATGGGAAATGATACTGAGGGTAAGGTTATAGGTAATAGTATTCCTACCTCTGCTTATAATATTTATCTTTCTTTTTTTTCAGAGGTACGAGTTTCATTTTTATTGCGAAAGTGGATCACTGCAAAGCACGAATATATATAATCGCCTCGTTCACTTGAGCTAGAGAGGTGGTACGTACAGTCGTATAGTGCTTAGCGAGCTTTTTTATGTTTGTACTTGTATTTTATTTGATCACCTGAGAAAAATTATATTATTACACTTACAACTATTGCACAAAAAGTCGTTAGTGCCTTTTTGATATATCCGTCGGCTGAAACATTTCAAACATTGCGCTTGCAATTTCAATCTCAAACAATCAAACAAGGGGGCCTGTTGCTATGTTTTGCTATACAGTCAGAAATAAGTGATTCGAAGTAAAATAACAATAAATAAAACAGGAACGGGTAAAATGCTGGAAGTTTCGGCTCAAATTGCAGCTATTTTCAACTCCAAAAAAAAAAAAAAAAACAAGCAGGGAAAATTCCAACACGCAGGTGTTGGAAAAGCGTGCCACTAAAGTCTGAACAGCTTTAATGCTTTTGCTAGCAATGATAATTCATCAAAGAGGAACCACTTGACATGGAGCTGATCTCGAGAAAATTGAGTCCAAAGTTGAAGAGCTAGCATTTAAACAAAAAACTCGGAATTACTTACGTTTTGATTTCATTCAACTACCGTGTTATGTTTTTGCATTTCAACACCGGAAAAAAGGAATTTCCTATGCAGGAAAGATACCTACTTAATTTTTAGCGTTTAAAGTGACTTGGTTCCTTTCTTCTTTTTGTTTGGCATAATCACGAAAACCGAATCTCTAAGAGAAACCAAACGGCAGAGTTGATTTACACTGTTGATATTTTAAAATCCGTTAATCCGGACTTAAGTCCGTTCCCAATTCTATAAAAGGAACCAAGTCGGAGTTGGTTCCTTACGTGACTCGGGTTAAGGTTTAAGAAAAAGGAACCAAGTTCTCATTTAATTCCATCATATGGACAATGACTTCAATAAGGCTCACCAGCTCACTTTTACCTGGAATTTTGACGGGAAATAGTTGTTATTAGAAGAAGCACTTGTTGCTTCGAGATTCAGTATTGCTAGGTCTATCAATCAAAAACTCAATTTTATCAAAAATGTCACTCAGTTCTTTTGTGAGAAGTGCTGTCCAATTGAGCTTGTTTGGTGAGAAATGATGAAAAAAATAAATTTAGATCAGATGTATCTATAAGGAGATGAGTCAAAGGCGTTGTTTTTTTTGTGTTTGTTTTTTGTTTTTTGTTTTCAAAACTTTGGAGGGCTTTAGCTCAGAAGAGAAACATCTGTAGTACATATTCATGTAGAAAAATAAAGCCTTATATAGGTACATGTTCACCCCAAAAATACACTCCATAATTTTGGCACTTAAGTTTTGCAACACCCTATATTCTTGATATTTTGCTCCCCGCCACCCTTCACAGAACACAACATCTTGACCATGCAAATTTTTAAAATCACAGTTTGACTGTAGAGATATTTTCTCCCCCCCCCCCTTATAACGAAATAGGGGAAAATGGCCTGTCTTTGATGTTCGTCGTATGCGCGTGCACAGATTGTTCGGCTTTACGACTGCCATTTTGGCTTTCTTTATAATGCGTTTTGTGGGTTTATGAATGGCTTTTATGACTATTTGATGCCGTCAATGTAATTTTCAGGCGATTTTACATAAAAATCAAAACTCTATAGCGCTGTAGCAAAAGTTTGCAACAAACCTATTGAAAGCTGAAAAAAGAAAATTATTTGATAAGGCTCTATCTTTTTTACCCACATAAAGTATAGACAATAGATATTTCTAAATCCCTCCACCTTTTAAACGGCTTGTTCAGGGATCAAAAATGAGGTTGCGTTCTTTTGAAGTCAAAAAACGTCATTTTCGGAAAAGCCGTGATTCTAAATAATAAACAGTTTTTTGTTTCTTCTTTTTTTTCCGTTTTAGGTGCTGTCAGCACTTATTGCGATTGTCACGATGTAGATATGTAAGATACATAAATGGAACACTTGCGAATTCATGAAAAAATAATCCTTTAATATACAGAACTAACCATTTCAGGTGCCCTTTACACGTCAAGCATTCTAGGGGTATAGATTAGTAGGTGTGGAGGTTTAAGGCGTTTGTGGATTTTAATGGGTCTGTTACAAACTTTTGCTACAACGATAAATAGTGTTTCATCGTAGGTAAAATCGCGTGAAAAGTCCATGGGTGGCATCAGAAAGTCATGAAATGCGATAATAAACTCACAAGAGATGTTTAATGAAATGCAAGATGGCGGTAAAGTATCGAGCAGTCCGTATGCATGCACCTTTAACATCCAAGAATTGCCAACGTTGACAACCTCAAAGCGTCAGAGGTTATGTGTTTTATTTATATTGTGATTGGGTGTGATCGATATTGTGAGGTTGGCTATCCTTGGATGTTCGTGGTGCATATATACAGGTTGCTCGATATTTTACCGCCAACTTGGAGTTCATTAAACGTCTCTTGTGAGTTTATTATCGCATTTCATGACTTTCTGATGCCATCAATGGATTTTTCACGCGATTTTACATGATACAGAACACTCTATAGCGCTGGAGCAAAAGTCTGCAACAGACCCATTCCCCCTCCCCCATTTATTTTGTTGAAAAGTATCGAAAGTTTACAGTCAAAACTAAGCCATTATTCATTACAACTCATTGTAATATTATTTTTTTTTCTGTTGCCATCGGTCGATATCATTTTTCGTGCTGGAGAAGCAAAGTTCCATATGGACCTATAATTTCCAAAATTTGAAGAAGCTTCCAGTAAAAAATACTGTACACGCGAGAAACTTTTTAGGATAGGTAAATAAGTTATTCCAGAGTCAATTCCATAGCCGCAGCAAGGAGGCTGTCCAGGGGTGGAAGACACGTGACAGCCCCTCTCACTTTTTAGAGCTATTAATGCGAATTTTACCCCCGTCCCTTTGTTCTGGATTTTAAAAACCTTTTTTTCGCAACAAAACGCCCAAAATTTCCTCAAAAATCCCTTGATTGCATAGACGCTCATAAAGGGGTTTTCAATTTGCCGATCCCCCAGAATTTCAAATGTTTCTAATGACCAAGACCTGTTTAGTGAGACGTCATGAAAAAAATTGGTTCCAAAAAAAGGCTCCGCCTCACTCGCGCTCTCGTGGGTTTTCCCATATGAAACACGATCCAAATTTTCAAATACAAGTGCTAGTAAACAACATGTTCTTTGCACCAGTTGTGTTTATCACACCATTGGGTTCCACGTCCCTTATAAAAATTTCCGATTGTTTCAATGAATTTTCCGATAGGATATATATTCCCGCGCTTTTTTCCCATAGAAATAATCGAAATTCCATAGAGACAATCGGAATTCGTGTAGATTCAAGCGCGCTGACTATAGCAACGATAGGTTTCATGATTGAAATAAGGCGAAATCATCTATGGCTCTATTCTTACAGTTTTAACAGCCACTTTTTTCTCAGTGATAAAATATGAGCCCGCTATACCACAAACTTTTTGAAACATCGCGCATCAATGCACAATCACAGTTATATCAAAGAAAGTCCTATGTTTTGTCCTTGTCACACTCACAGTTTTTTATGAGCACAAAATTCTAGGATATAGGCTCATCAGCACCATCACGACATGTGTTATACCTCGAACAATAGCTTCGATACGAAGAGAAGTTGGAATGATTGAGTGTCATGGCGGTGATACTCCCATAAGAGACCGTGAGTAAGACGAGGACAAAACGTAGAACATCTTTCGGTATAACTGTGAGTGTAAATTCGCTTGATTGTAAATTCGCTTGTGATCTTTTAGGAATTATATTAGAGTGAAAAGATACTTTAAAATACGTGGAATCTAATGGTGCAGTAAAATTTGAGAAAACTGTTCTTTAACTAGCATGAATTTGCGTTCGAAAATTTGGATCTGATTTCTTATAGGTAAATCAACGAGAGTGAGAGATAGAGCATTTGTTTGGAACTAATTCTGATCGTGACGTCATCACTAAACAGGTCTACTTGAGGATATGAACGAGTCCCTCTCTTTTCTATTCCCCGCCCGCTCTTTATCAATACCTCGCCGTCACTTCTTTCCGAAACCCTCGTCAAACAGATCTTGACACATTTACGACCGCCTAATGCACCGTGAAGAAATCTTGTGACCGGTGGAGCCCAAAGGCGAGGGGCAAAGAGGGTTCCTGCGGGAGATGTTTCCACCCCCCTCCTGCCTTTGAATTTTGACTCATAGGTTGGCACAAATGACTTAGGTTGCTGGACCTGTATGGAATTCTCGTTCAAAGGAATTCGACTTTGACGCTTAATAACTTATTGAAATTAACAGGAATACCAAAACTTTTACAATTTTAAGAAAATAGACGCCGAGACCTCCTGGATTGCAGCAATAAATTAACAATTAATGAAACCAGTTTTATGAAAATACGTTTTTAATTTTTCAAACCTTTCCCGCCAAGGTTTTGCCATAAGCAAAGCATGCAACCTATATATTAGATATGAAAATGAAAACAAAAAGCGTACCGTATATATACGGCACGCTTAAAAAAAAAAAAAAAATCAAAAGGCGGAGAGAGCCACCTTTCACAAAAAGTAAACATATACAGGCATTTCCAGGAACTCACAGGATTTGATTCCTGTGTTTACGGTTTTGTTTTTCAATTTAATTTTTTTTTTTTTTTTTTTTTTTTTTTCGGAGTTGAAAATGGCTGCGATTTGAGCCGAAAATTCCTCACCAATTTAGGTTGTATTCCAGCATTTTACCCGTTCCTGTTTTGTTTATTGTTATTCAAGTCGTCCCTGGTTAGTTTTTCTCTCATTTTTCTTCAGTAAAATGTTGCAAGAAACCCGATGGAAACAACAAACTATCATAAAATTTGCTCTGTAATGGTGAAAAAGTAATACTTAGAAGAAGCTCGCTGCCAGTGGCGGCTCGTGACTGAAAAATTAGGTGTAGTGTTGGGGGGTCTGGGAGTATGCTCTCCGTAGTAGGAGGGTTTGGGCCTTGGGGGTCCTCCCGCGCAAAGTTTTCGAAAATTTGACCTACCTCAGATTTAATTAAAAGCTAGTTGCAACTATTTCGTGCCACGAAAGTTCTCCTGCGACAGTATAGTAATAACAAATCCCCCCACCAATAACCTAACAAATGCACAGTTGCCAGATTACTGGATCCGCCGTTGGTCATACACGAAAAAAAAAAGATTAGTGAAAATAACCATGCGGATACCTGATTTTGGCACCTGCTACATGTTATGGTAAACTTGACCAGAAGTATGGTACATTTACCGATACTTTGAGTAAATTCGACATGCAATCAGGTAACATCACCTAGTCCCTAGTCAAAACATAGTATACTTCTGGTTAACATTACCATAACATCTACCAGGTGCCAAAATCAGGTATCCGTAAGGTTATTTTCACCGTAGTTTTTTTTCCGTGTAGTATAGGTCCGGCGGAGTGGTCTCACGACAATCGAATCACTGTTAATAACATGAGATAAACAATTACACGACTGCAAAATGGTATCCGGCACGAATCAGTTGGAATCCATCATACATCGGCACCAGCATTTCGACAAGAAACATGAATAGTCATGTACACAGTTATATTTTGTGAAGGCGTTTATGTCAGAACAGTATAGATACATATTATTAGCAGTTATTTGATTTCATTTCTATTGCTCCGCCGGGCCTATAGTACCTACACTCTGTATATAAATATAGTTCAAGAAATACGGATTCCAGTGGTGTAAATAACGGACCCTCAGAGCCCGCGGCGCGGGCGGGCGCCACGTCTTGAGTGGCGCTTTGGGGGCGCAACAACACCAAAAATTACAGAAAATTCAAAATTTGCAAGAGAACAGAACAACAACATGTATAAATAAGTAACTGAAAAGTCCCAAATGAGGCTATCTGGACTTTCCGTTCTAAGCATCGAACATGATCGCGCTCAAAGCTTGGACTTCGATGCGGTCATTACGGACTTCATCAGCGTCAAGAAGAGGCAAGACCTTCTATCAATATGATACATTTTCCATTCCAGACTCAATAGTAATAAGTAGATTTTACATCTTATCTTATTCATAAAATAAAGTCTTTATAAATCTTATTTTTTTTCTATTATTCTCAATTTCTATAGAAATTTCTATGATTCTTGACACTTCTTATGATCATTCACTTAACTTTAAACCACCAGTGACCCCCCCCCCCCCTTCCCCCGGCCCTGATAAACCTCTCTTTTTTCATTCAGCAGAAGACAGACTTCATTTTATTACTTATGCATATAATTTGTAAATAAATCAAGCTAGCTCCCTTTATTTACTTACATTAATTTTCTTTGTTCTAGAAAAATGAAAATTAAAAAGTATAATTGAAATTTTTTTGAAGAGGGGGGGGGGGGGCGCAGCTCACCTGTTCGCGGGCGGGCGCTCGATCCTTATTCACGCCACTGACGGATTCATCTCAAAAGTCTTGGGTGCATTAAATCCTTGAGCGTGTTGACTAATTCAAATTATATTTTTTGTCGCCGACTTTGGCAACACTGTTATTAAAACCCCAATTGTTTTTGCATCGTTCCACAAAGCCCATCACGAACGGACGGCCGCGACAGAGACGCGACGCGACGCGCGAAGCTCTCCGAGATTCGTTGATTTGAAAGCTCAACACGTAGGACCGATCGTCAATGAAAACGTGCACATCCTATGATAAAGGGAGAAGATCCACAGAAGAGGGGTGTACCTCTCCATTCGGTATCTTTTGCCTCAAACAGAGGAGCCAACCGAGAATGAATTCGGGAAGCGGCGACAGTTCTCGGTGCTAGAATTTTTTTTTTTTTTTCTTTTTTTTTTTTCTTCCGCATCCGCAATCACATTAATGATACAAACGAAGGCATTTGGTGCGCCAAAGAGTGCCGGAAATGAAGGGAGGTAAGGGAGTAGGGATTCCATCAGATCGCCCCTTCCATCCGCTCTCGTGCGATGAACTGATAATCAAAATTCTTTCGACCTTCCGCGTTTTCGAGCGAGGTGACACCATAAAATCAATGCGAACGCATTGTTGCAGAGTTTGACGGAAGATCATCGACCCATTAATAAGAATAAAGCTCCTCTCCTCTTTGCCGTTATTGTTCTTTTTCCGAGTAAAATTTTCTTTTATTATGCGTCTTCCATGCCAGGATAAGGATGCGGTGATTTAACATGTTATAACAAGGATGGTATCGCAGCCGAAGCCAGAGTGGAACCAAAGACATTATACATAGAAGAAGACTGGCCCCTGCTATCTCTTTGCACGGAGGAAAAGTGAAGCCGGTCTTGGCTCGGGCTGATGGGCAGGGCACTTCTCTGTGCGGGGGTATGAACCAATTTAATATTAGCTCTTATGGAGCTTCGCTCTTCAAACCTATTTTAGTCAATCATTTTAGCAAATAACAATGTCGAGTCTCACGTATGTTATATAGTGTAGTGAAACATACATTTAAACTGAAAATTTGGATTAATTTAAGGCGTCCGTTCTTGAATAATCGAAGTTAACGATCGGTCGGTCGTTGTGTACTTTAGCACCCGTAACCTATCTGCCGTACTTTCTATCGTAAATATCTAGCGGGTAAATTGACCGAAACATTCGTTTAAGTTCGTCAATCTCAACTTTGGAATAAGCTGCACATCATATCTGCGTACTTTTGAAAACTAACAGTAATTAACATTCTTTTGAAACAATTTTATGTATCGGCTCCATGAGACGCAATGTTAATTTGGTTCATACCCCCGAGCGGGGAAGCCCTGCCAATGACAGTAACCGGCTTCAAATCTCGCCGCTAGGGGCCAGTCTTCTTCTATAACGTCTTTGAGTGGACCGCATTCAAAATATATATGTATACATATCTAACGGCCGCCATAAGCCTCTTGATCACTTTAAAAAATGAGCCGAGTTTTTTCAGAGCTTCGGGTTATAGAATACTTCTACTTAAAGTTCATCGCCGGGCAAGGATTCAATCAGAGCCAGAGCCGTGGTTAAAACCGACGTTTGGTCTCTCTCGTTATTTGGTCTCAGTAGTATTAAAGCACAAATGAAAATGCCCAAGACTTATAATCTTTGGCTTAAAAAACATTGAATCCAAGTGATTTTCGATTCATTTCGATGCTAACTATTTGCAATAGGAGTTCTTCATGGGAGCTGCTTCATCGGCTTTGAGTTAGTTCCGATTGTAATAATCCAAACTGTCATAAATTTTTAAATCGATCGATTGTTGTTTTTGTTTTTGTTTTTTGTTTTTTTTTCTGACGGTGAGAGAACACCTATGAAGTCAGTTTTAAAACAATAAATTCAGTTTTAAAACGATAAATTCAGTTTTAAAACGATAAATAAAACGATAAAACGATAGTACAATTTTAAAACGATTCGATAAATTTTGATGTTAACTGTGGCCTCGGTTCCAAGTCCTGACCGTACCGCCGCGCCCGCGTCATGCTACGCCGCAAAAATATTTGATTTTGTTTGTAGTGCCTTCAATCACAAGGTTATGCAAAAAGATATCCCAAGCGTACGATAAGTTACCTATACAGGGTGTCCGAGAAATGAGTTCACACTTTTGCTGTGAGCGCCTGGTTGATTGTAAAAATCTGAAAAATTCAGGAATAATCTATTACCCCTAAGCGACTTCAGAGAAAATATCGGGGGGCTCCCACCCCCCTTCAAGGGGGGCGTAGGCCCCAAAACGTACCCCGTGTTGCCAATATATCGCATATTTCAAATGAAAGGGGGTATTTTTTATTTCATCATTCAAAAGAGCTCAAAAAACTGAGTAATTTCGTTTTTTCAGATTTTCGGTAGCCCCTCTCAAAACAAAATGGCGGCCAAATAGCTACCCCATACTTTAGAGGCCCATAACTTCGGTTTGAATCAATATTTTTTCAAAAACTAAAAACTTTCTGACTCCTCAGAACGTCTACTTTCCAATGATGTGCCACACTTTATCATTTGGTGGGAAAAAAATGGGGCGCGGAGCCCCCCCAAAAATTTTTGAGTTTGGGGGGCTGTAGCTCAAAAAAGTCAAATGTAAAGGGGGGTCGTGTTGTACATCAATCGAAAGGTCTTAAAAAAGGAAGAATTTGGCGCAAATTTGAAGTCGCTACGATGCGTCTATTCAAAATGGCGGCCATTTAATCATTTGGGGGTGGGGGACCCTCCCCCCCAAATAAAATCCCACCATCAAGTGATACACCAATCGAAAAGTCTTGGGAAGAGAAAGAGAATGGCGCAAACCGGACGTCAATACGATGCTTGTATCCAAAATGGCTGCCGGTTAAAGTTTTTTGGCTATAGGCCTGCAGGGTCATAAGCCAAAAAACTTTGACCGTCCGCTATTTTGGATACAAGCATCGTATTGACGTCCGGTTTGCGCCATTCTCTTTCTCTGCCCAAGACCTTTCGATTGGTGTATCACTCAATGGAGGGATTTTATTTGGGGGGGGGGAGGGTCCCCCACCCCCAAATGGTTAAATGGCCGCCATTTTGAATAGACGCATCGTAGCGACTTCGAGTTTGCGCCAAATTCTTCCTTTTTTAAGACCTTTCGATTGATGTACAACACGACCCCCCTTTACATTTGACTTTTTTGAGCTACAGCCCCCCAAACTCAAAAATTTTTGGGGGGGCTCCGCGCCCCATTTTTTTCCCACCAAATGATAAAGTGTGGCACATCATTGGAAAGTAGACGTTCTGAGGAGTCAGAAAGTTTTTAGTTTTTGAAAAAATATTGATTCAAACCGAAGTTATGGGCCTCTAAAGTATGGGGTAGCTATTTGGCCGCCATTTTGTTTTGAGAGGGGCTACCGAAAATCTGAAAAAACGAAATTACTCAGTTTTTTGAGCTCTTTTGAATGATGAAATAAAAAATACCCCCTGTCATTTGAAATATGCGATATATTGGCAACACGGGGTACGTTTTGGGGCCTACGCCCCCCTTGAAGGGAGGTGGGAGCCCCCCGATATTTTCTCTGAAGTCGCTTAGGGGTAATAGATTATTCCTGAATTTTTCAGATTTTTACAATCAACCAGGCGCTCACAGCAAAAGTGTGAACTCATTTCTCGGACACCCTGTATAGTGTGCGTTATGATTCACTTGTATCGCTGTGAAACATAGTAGAGTCCCTGCATAGGGGAGGACTGGGGCAATTGTAACACGGGGCAAATGTAACAGTGCTAGTTGAGGCACTTCCAAGCGGAAAAAATTGGAACTGCGGTCATTAATATATTGTTTACTTTACTCCAACGTACCATACTAAGTTCCACGGCAATCGGTGCATAATTATGGTTTTTACAGGGAGTTCATGGTTTTCGCCCATTTTCGTTCATGGTTTTGGACTGCTTCACTTTCGACTAAAACCGGTTTAATAAAGTTGCTCGGTTGAACTTTTTGCATGATTTCATTCCTTATTCTCTAAGGAACATTTTCGTGCAAATTTCAAATTTTTAGGTTATGTTGTTATCCAGTGAGACCTGTTTAATTAAAAAGTGCGGTTGCGGGGCAGTTGTAACACGACTGCAGGGGCAGTTGTAACACGTCGTATTGAAGGTTAGTTTGTTGTATTTTTTGATAATTGTGAATGCATTGACATGGAATGATCGACCAGTGGCGGACTAGCCAGTGGCGGATCGGCCAGAGGCGGACTAGCCAGTGGCGGATCGGCCGGCGGCGGACTAACCAGTGGCGGATCGGCCATCAGCGGATTACTCAGTGACGGATCGGCCAGCGGTGGACTAGCCAGTGGCGGACTACTCGATGGCGGACTAACCAGTGGCAGACTAACCAGTGGCAGACTAACCAGTGGCGGATCGGCCAGCAGCGGACTAGCCAGTGACGGACTAACCAGTGGCGGACTAGCCAGTGGCGGAACGAACAGCGGCGGACTACTCAGTGGCGGATCATCAGTGGCAGATCGGCCAGCGGCGGACTACTCAGTGGTAGATCTTCAGTGGCGGACTAACCAGTGGCGGATCGGCCAGCAGCGGACTACTCAGTGGCGGATCGTCAGTGGTGCGGACTACTCCGTGGCGGATCGACCAGCGGTGGACCACTCAGTGGCAGGGGAGGGGAGGGGGTGATGAGGGGGATCCTTTAAGATTGTCTTCCGCAGTTTCTATTCAATTTTTGTCAAATGTTTCTGCACAAAAGGAGGGAGGGGGATCCAGTATGAAGGGGGTGGGTGGGGGGAGGGTGGAGGGAGGGGAGGGGGTGTCGATCGTAGCGGGGGGAAGGTTGCGGAGGATTCTGTAAAATAGGGCAGCATTTTTCATGTGCCCCTGCACTGGTTTCTACGCTTCTGCAGGGGTGGTGGGTTGAAGGGGTTGGGTGGGGGCGGGGGCGGTGAAGGAGGAAGGGAGAGGGGTGGGTGAGTCGAAAATTGGATACACTACTCCTCTCCTACGTGAAATTAATCATAAGACTTTTTTGGAAGGGCGCAAGTCTCATAACTTGCATCTTATTCATTTGTTACAATTGCCCCACGCACTGTTACAATTGCCCCTACCGCGGGGCAATTGTAACATTCGTCCGGAAGCTCGAAAAGTTGTTATAAAAGCTGTAATTTTTGGAGTATGAGCTTTATGGCTAAGAATTCTTAAATTAGATAGTTTGGAGGTAATCCATGCAAAATTTCGATGTCCTAAGTGCAAAAATAAGGTCTGGAGAGCTGAAAATGTCGAAAGTGTTACAATTGCCCCAGTCCTCCCCTACTATGAGAGTTGCGCCAAGTCTCTCAAAATGAAGAAGAAGCGGATGAATGGAGCCCCCAGGAGGCAAATTACAAATGGCGGATGGCCATTGGCCTCTGCGCTGTTGCCGCTATTTCGCTATCTCTTATAGTTTAGGTTCAGATCCTCAACAATAACGGTCGTTATTGAAAGAGATAATGCTCTCTGAAAAACACTCAAAGCAGAGGAAAAATTAACAATAATGGGGCTCTTGCAAACTTTTGCTACAGGGGATTGTAGAGTTGATTTTTTGCATAAAAATCTGCCAAAAGGACGATGAGCACACTTACAAATTACGAGATTCGCTCTCAGAATCGGGCTTAATGGTAGAGAGACGCAAGCGTCATGGGAGATTCCTATCTAAATTGAAACGTATCTCTGTGTTTCCGTAGAGAAAGTGGCATAATAGGCAGGAATCTCCCATGATACCTGCGTTGAACCGCCATTACCATCTTGCCATTATAGCAGTTATGTGAGTTTATTACTGAATTTTAGACTTTTTTCTTGTGATTTTCGTGTTTTTTGCTGGTCTATACATAAGATTGGACTATTTATTTGCTTATAGCAAAAGTTTGCAAGAGCTCCATTACTGCAGTCACTGTTACTTCAAATGTGTAATGAAAGCTAGTACACGAAAAGTAAACAAACCCTCCGCCATTTGCATTTGCCTCTTGGGGCTTTCTTGACATATAGCCTAAATCTGAAGGCCAATCAGAAATGGAATCAACATTGGCGCAAATCTCACAGTAGGGACTCTTAACTCATATAAGCCTAGCGATAATAGCGATATAAGCCTCGGCGAATTGAAAAATAGCATTGATTATACGCAAAACGGCAGCCCTGATTGAAACTATCCGGGACAGCTTTACATGTTAACCTGATATGGTGGGCTATGACGGCGAAGTCTCCTTGCGATCTTTCTCGGACGGAACCAAACGGACACGTGTCACGCATCCTCGAAAACTTAAGGCGGCATAGAAATAATATTTTTCTAATCGCAGGCAACTAACGGCAACTATGGGCTAGACGCAGAAAATATTTTCCTTTCTTTCTTCCTTGGAAGGCCACATTCCGATAAAAAAAAAATACGCGTGATTTCACTGGCTCGAGTACCAAACTGTTCTGATGACAGGGTTTATGGACGGCCGCTGTGGCACAACGATACGAGACAGATTTTTTAATTTGTTCGTTTGCGTTCTCCTCCCAGACTTCTCGATTCCCCTCTTTTATTTATTGTGACCTCCCGTCAGAATATTTGTCCTGAGGGTCCCTCATGCTCGGCGGATGTTTTCGTTTAGCAACGGAATGTTGAGACATTCCATCCAAGGAATTTTTAGAGGAGCAGGGGGTTATATCAGTTGTAAACCCCGGATTCTCTGATTTTTTTAAAGGACTTGCATGTCGTTCGCTTTTAGAGGTCTGAAGGTGTGGGAAGCAATAAAGTCTTACTCGCTGATCAAGAACGGAAAAATACGCGAGTACTCACAGGATCAACTAGAAAAAGTTTTGAAAGAGTGAGAAACAAAGCATTTCCCTGGTAAAAATAATCAGCTAAATGTCAACATGTTGACAGTTAGCATGAGATTTGAGACCTGACGTCAACATGGCGTCAACAATGTCAACTTGTCAGCATAATCTCTGGTGACATCATGATGACGTCGTGTTGACGTCAACATGACGTCAGGTCTCAAATCTTATGCTAACTGTCAACAAGCTGATTATTTTTACCAGGGTTATTGCAGAGCATTTGTGCATTTAAAAGCTTTGACCAAGTCAAAGGCGTTAGCAAAAAAATTTTCGATGAGAGTTTTACTCAATTGAGTTGTTATGGCCCGAAAATTGTAGGGAGGGGGGGTCCGAAGGTCAACATTAGGGAAATTTTCTCTATAAACACAAAAATATAGCTTTTTGTAGGACGAATTTCGGTGTCAAGGGTACCGGTTGTTACCACACGTCACTGTTACTAATTTAAGTTGCTGATGAGCAAATTTTGAAAGTTTTATGGGTGTCATGGTAATTTTACTGGTTTTCGTTTGAAATAAAATGACACTGAAATTATCCGTCCGTAGAAAAAGCTTGCATATAGCCATTGGAGATTGATAAAGTGTTTAATTTCATCCACGCAAATATTATTCAGGTGTGTCAATACGATAGTATTTATTGTATTATTTTATCTAATTGACTATAAGATACAAATAAAAATACGTGACTCGGTTTCAGTTTACATGAAGACAATCTTATTCTGACTAAAAAGACAAAAATTATAGGAGATAAAATGAACAGCTCCTTATTTGCTTCGTTACGCAATTCATCGAAAATTGCATCTCTTGCATTTCGTGGAAGTTACCTAAGAAAGAGAATAAGGTCAGCTTCTTTATCAAAGCATTTGATTCATAAAATAGTTGTACTTTTTTTTCTCTTTCCAACAAATACTTTTCCCGCGTTCTGTATTCTGTAGCTCGTTATGTTGCGTATTTGTTATCAAAATTAGCCTTCTAAGAAAAAAAAAAAAAAAATTAGCCAAAAATATGCTCAAAGAATATACAAAACATGTATTTTCACTAAGGGATTAGGAAGCTAAAGAGAGAGTAGAAAGCAAGGTAGTGTGAAAAAAAGGGAGAAGAAGAAAAAGGGAGAGGAAGTTCGACAGGGATTGTCCTGAAATAAAGATAAGAGGCGCGTTGCTTGGTCGAGGGTGGGTGAAGAGCGGAAAAGTTGATTAATGGGGCAGCTAAAGTTCCTCGGACAGATAAGGGTTGAGACGAGAGGCAGGAAAGTGAGGCTGGGGAGATGGTGTTAAATTTAGGCTCGATCAAACTCTTGTTTTCAATGTAAACTTTGTTCCGCGATACTTATTGTTAGTGTAAATAATTCTTCAGCTCGGTGCAAGGTAAGAAGAAAGAAAAAATACCTCGCTTCCTCTCAATATGAGTGTTTTAACATTTACTTACTTTTAATTCTTCGCGCGGGAGCTCATAATGAAATTATGAAAATAAAGTGAATAAAAAATTACGATGGGCAAATGTTGTAGGCTGCTTCGTCTTGAAAATACATTACTTTTGTACTTCTTTCATATTAATCTTTATAAGAGGTTGATCCAGCTCCCATAAGGAATGGGGCTATCATCAAAAAAATTTCAAAATTTCCGGGTCAATAGAGCTCGTCGAGACGCGTTCAAAATGGGCAAGTTCTTTTTAATTTTGGTCAACTGGGAAGGGGGGAGGGGGCTCAAAGTAAACATTTCAAAGTCCCATAACTTTCGCCCACATTATTATTTTGACTTGTACTTTACGCTAACAGACTCCTCTTAAAGAGAGCTTTCGATTGATGAGTATGAAAGTCCAATTAAAAAAATGTGAAACCAATTGTTTTCAAATTTTTCAACTTTTTGAACAAAAAAAAAAAAAAAAAACTGGTTTTTTGAGTCAAAAAAATATCAACGCACGTAGGAGAATAAAAAACTATGAATATAAAAGTCAAAGTTATGACATATGGCGCAAACCCAGAGATTACTAAGCTAAAGAGATATGGCAGAACTGCTCAAAACTGTTAATCGACTCCTACGAAATAGGCAAACTGGCATACGATCTGATGGACCATTTTTGCAAACAATTCTGAAAGTAACCTAAGTGCGTTCGGCTGCCAGTAAATGACTTTCGATTAAATTTTTAGTGGTTCTTTTAGTGGTTAAATTTTTCCCTTGACGTTTTCCATATTGTCAAAGTGTTTGTAAAGTAAAAAAATTCAGAAAAGTGTATGCCTTGAATTTCTTTCCAGTAACAGCAGTAATAGCAATGTTTACGAAAAATGGCCCACCAGGTGGTACGCCGTATTGTATCACGGCCTATTTGAAGGCGTTCTTTACGAAATGTCGATTAACGGTTTTCTAACATGGCGGGGATAGGACTTGCCATATCTCTTTGGCTTAGTAATCTCTGCGCGAACCACGATCCGGGGAAAAGATTGGTTCAAAAGTTAAAAGCACTTAATTTAATGGTTTTATGATTTTAAGATTAATGTCTAAAAATGATTTATAATTTTAAAAGGGAATTAAGATGTAATTTTCTTGAAAACGCGAAGAAAAAAAAAATTATCTTAAAATCACTAAGAAATTATTGACTCAGGGAAAATTAATATAAAAATACAAGCATTAGTTTTTTTTGGAGCATATGAAATAAGAAAAGAGACAATAAAACTCTGGAATTAAAACTTTGAAGGGTGTTCGTTGCATTAATTGCCCCAATTTATATTTTAAATTCGTCAGATGGAGGGGGGGGATAGCTTCAAACTGTCTGTCGATCTGTTTATGAATATGGGCTGTATCTGGTTTGCTTTGAGTAGAGTCCTGTCGCTCTCATACCGAAACAAAGAGGCTTAAAACCTTTCGGTCATGACAGAAATACATTCCATATCTGTCAGATCTCCTAACGTCATTCGTTGGCAGCTAACGTGACGTCGGCATGACAAGGCCATTACGCGGAATTCCGTCAGGTCAAATCTATGTGGGCCGACGATAAACGTCAAATTGCCCGCCATCAAATTTATCGCAGCAAGCTGCGTCACTATCTACCGCCGCGCTGAGTAATATCTTCACGTCGGGATGCTGCTTGGCTCCTCGTCCTGATGAAAGAAGTGATGACGATAAAAGCGAACTTCCCTCCTGCGGAATTTCCCTGGAAACGACCGTCATTCGAGTAATTGACGCCATGAATGTGAATTGATTTCATTCTGAGAGGGTCATTATTTTAAGAGGTTTCAGCTTTCAGTTTTCTCAACTCTCGTTGCTTCGCGACAACTTTACAGGCTCCAGTCAGTCCTTCTGGATATCTTGTGAGTCCTTTTGATCATAGCGAAGAGGCGGAGACGATTCATTTTTATGAGGCCAGGGGTGTGTCAATTAATAAACAATTTGTTCAGTAATGCGTTTCAAATTTAATTTGCATTATTGCGCACATGATAAAATAAACTGTAAGCAGTAGCGCACCGAGAGATTCTTCATCTCTCTCTTTTCTCCATTCAAAAACGTATGTTAGACAAGGATGGACAACGGGATAAAACCCCCTCTTTCTGTCCTTTTCCTACTTGTACATTCAAATGGGAAATAAGAGAAATAGAAGAGATCCTGGTTGCGCCAGTGACTGTAGGGAATACCCCGCGAACACTTTCTCACATCAAACTAAATCTTGGGGGGGGGCATTTATTACTTTGAGGGAGACCCCGGACCCCCTCTAATATTACGGGAGAGACCCCTAGACCCCCCTCAAAAGAGTAACTAAACAGTAGGCTGGTTGCAGAACGTTTTTTTCAAATTTTCATCAAAATTCAATCAGCTATATTGGGACATGCTACAATTTTTCCCTATGTTTACCTATTTCCCATTGATTTTAATAAGGAAAAACACAAAATACTTTGGCTACACATATTATAAACAAATGCTTTTGAGGTCTTTTTCACCGGTCGTGATGCTCTCGAATAGCTGTCCTCGCTCATGCTTCCTGTTGCACTGCCTGAGTTGAACTCTCTCCCCCTTTAGTTTTCTTACTCTTACCTTCATATTTTTTTAATATGATTTTTTAATTTACTTTTTTTAATTGGCTGTTTTACCTCAGCTGATGAGTTTGCTCAACTCAAAAGCATTTGCTTATTAATTTTAATGGAAACCTTTTATCCCTCAATACTTGCTGAAAGTTTAAAATGTCGGAAAAACAAAAAATACATGGCCTCTGCGAGGAATGTTAAAAGCGACTTCTCTGCAAAATTTGGATGCATATGGACCATTGGTTCAGAAGTTATGCTGGAATAAATACAGACAGACAGACAGATATCTGCGCCATCGCGATATACTTTCTCAATTTCTAACTTTGTTAGTTGTGAGATAGTAAAAATACTGGGAGTGATAGGTAAGCTACTCCTGCAAGTGGACGTGCTTTGATTGATTTACAGGCAAGTGATCAGAGTTGGACCAAGGAAATTGTCTTTCCCTCTGTTTGATCATGCCCCACCTCCCCCTCTCTGAGAGGGTCATTATTTTCACAATCTTTTGCTATAGCTCATGTTTCCAAAGGTTACGTCAGCGCTACCAAAGCGGTTTTTTTTTCTGTTGTTGTGTCAACCAAATCTTTGGTTCACCCAGTAGAATCTCTTTAGTTAGACGTACAAGCAGAGCCATTAGTCCTGCGTCGACAATTTGACGCAACCCGCACTACTTGTAGCCCGAACCTCTCTCGGTCTTGAGAGAACAAAAGAAAAGAAAGATAAGAGAGCGTTCATCTCACGTGTAATGCGGGTTGCGTCACATCATCGACGCAGGACGAATGGCTCTGCTTGTACAAAACCTTTGGTTAGCTCTTCTAATTTCTTTTGCTGTGTCATTTTTCTACCAAAGGTTATGTCAGCGATACTAAACCGGTTTTCTGAAATATTCCTGTGCGCCAATTAAGCCAAGTAGAAATCGGTGCTAGCAGACCGTTGAATAAACAAAACACCGATTTGACGGCTAGTTTGGAGTTCGGTTGCTTGTAAAAACGGTATCGGAGTCGAGATAAGGACGGTAAAAGGGTGATGAGGAAAAGGGAGCAGGGATATTGAGAGTATTTCGAACGTCCGGCCGGAATGAAGCGCCTTCCTCCCTCGACGCGGCTTCTTACAATGCACAATTGAGCGGCTTGTAGCGGCGGCGAGAGAGAGCAAGCGTCAAGCAAACGACTGGGCGGGGATGGGAGGGGGGGGGGGTGAGTGCAGGCACAGTAGCCCGCCCGAGTTATAAAAGCTCTTCCCCGGATTAATCGGAGAAGCACGAGCGACGAGCATCAAGAGAAAAGGGATGAGAGGGGTCGGTCGGGCGTGGAGGGTGGTGCCCGTTGAGGGGTGAGGGGGAAGGGGGGAGAGTCTCGACTTGTTGCTCTCGCCCGCGAAGAGAAAACAGAGCGCATGAACCTCTAAAACGTAACCTAAGCCCGAGAGTAGGTCCTTCCGCCGCACACAGTATGAGATTTCAACAATCCAGCGGGACTCTAATCGGGGATTTCTGAATCAGACATTATACTCTTGATTCGTGACACAATGGGTCCGTTGAAAACTTTCGCTGTAGCTGTATAGAGACGGATTAGACTGGTGTAAAATAAATCGGATGAAAATTAAATCGGAAGCATCGACAAGTCTCAAATTCCACTGAAAAATTCAATTTATGCGTTTTACAAAATTCAAAATGGTCGTCAAATGAGCGAATCACAATGGGAGCGATCTAATCGCAACTTTCCACGCTGCATGACAAAAGTGATTCACCACAAGCTACAATTAGATATAACATCCTTGACTTTTTTTTTAAAACGCATTTCTTGAGTTTGGGAGGGGATTTTCAGACGTGTGCAAAGCATTGTTTTCAATGTGATTTTCACGCGAGTTCGCATGGGGTTCAAACCCCCCCCCCCCTCCCCCAACTCTGTAGGCAGGTGCATAGTTTTCAACATACGCATTAACTTAATAAAGGCTCTGTATAGGAGGAGTAGAGGCAGTGAGTGAACAATTAGATTGCCTGTCGCTTTTCTTCCGGTTAAATCTCAAGAGCTTCTGTTCCAGTCTCACCTGTTCAAATTTTTAATTCAATTCCAAATGAGCTTAAACTTTTATTTAAAAATGAGGAGTTTGATAATTGTTTTGGACAGTTAAGACTATTTCTTATTAACAAAGCCCTTTAAAGTGTGGAGGAGTTGTGGGCTAATACTTAAAACTTAATTTAATTTTAAGAACCATCATTATTATTATGTACTTATCTGTTTAGTTTTTTTTTTATTATTCTTTTTCCTGACGTGTATTTCAAGCTAATGGCTCTTATGTACAAAAATTAAATAAATAAATAAATAAATATGCAAACGTTCTGTTTCGTTCACTTAAACCCATTGAAAAGATCGAAACAATCGGTGTGCACTAAACGTCTTCTGAGCTCGACCTTTTGGATTTATTTAAATCAACGAGCTATATCCATAGAGGTGCTTTAGCTAACGTCATTTTGAAGACACCAAGGAGGCAGCCATGGTGGGGATCTTTTATAGAAATTTTTATCTCGATTTGTGTTTGTTTGCCTCTTATGTTTTTAAAATAGATAGAAAAAGGCCATAGAGTGTTATGCATGATTACTGTTTTTATTGCCGAAGCTTTTTAGTGAACAATGAAAACGTAAACCATTCACAGAGCTCTGCAGGCTGATTATTAACGATCGTATCGTAATGCCACTCAGTGGGAGAGAGTTAGTGTAGAAGGTCGATCGGACATGGAATTTATGTCTAAAAATGCAAATTTGAAGGTTTTTCTCATCAAAAAAACAAACTATACAGGGTGATTATGGTGGGAAATTAAAAAAAAAAAAAAAAAAAAAAAAAAAAAAAAAAAAAAAACGATAAAATCACTTTCAAACTTTTTTATTGTTTTTTTAAAAAGATATACTCATAGAAAGTCGCAGCGTCATGTTCCATCCCCTATCAAACCTCCAAGGACCAGCGGGACGATCATTTACTTCATCGTTAAGACTGTATATGAGTGATTCTATTGGTCGAAAATTGTAAAACTTTGACCGTTGCTATGGTGACCATCCTTAAAGTTCCCGCTATTTAAAGGTTAGTCATACATAACCTTCACATAACGAGACTCTTAACGATGGTTACCGTTGCAAAGGCCAAGTTTTACAATATTCGACCAATAGAATCACTCATATACAGTCTTAACGATCGGTTTGTCGATGAAGTAAATGATCGGCCTGCAGCTCGCAGGTTATAGTTCAAAAGAACGTCACTACTCCGTTTTAATGGTAGTTAACTGTTCGTACTCAAAGGAGTTGGAATTGCCTATACAACGAATTGAAGGCGCAGGATGGACCTTATCTTGTTAGAGTTTTTATCTATAATCGCGTTTATCCGAAATGAAGAATGAAACAATGTGAAAAAAACTTAGAGGGGGGGGGGGAAGCTAGTATACTCGGGCTTGGCCCATAAGGGGTTAACTCGCTCCACTGTGTGCCGATGCGCATCGTTGATTCGATGATCGAGTGCGTGTTATCCTTGTGAGTATGGTGTCATTTCGATAGAGACCCTTCCGCTTCTATCTCTGAGGAGATTCACAGATGACTCCTGAGCTATCTTGCACTTATCGTAGAGATGGAAGGGTTTCTATCGGAATGGAACCTATTGTAATGACACCACCCATAAGAAAACCACGTACTCGATCATCGATCTCGATAGCAATACGGCACGATTGTTCCATAATCAGCCTGCTGGTCTTTTTCCTTCTACTTTTAACTAAACAATCAGTTTTGATACCAATAAATGTGCTTATTTTTTAACCTGATATAAATTAAAAGAAAATGTAACGGGCTCATTTGACATTGATTCGAAATGAAAATTGGTTAGAAGTGGTTATCTGGCATAGAATAATCGATATTTTAAGTTATGTGTAAGTACCTTATTTCACATAGGCGTGAATTAGGAGTGAAAGGTCTTAAACGCGATATAAATTAGTCCATCCCATGAGCTTTGACCTTGACTGACTCAAGATCAAGAAAATAGCACAAGGCGTGTTGCTGTTTACTGAGGCCGCGAATAGTTTTTGAAAAAGCTTCCGGGGAAGTTGAAGCTTTAGCTGCAGCAGTAACAATTTTAGTATAAGGGCTGGTATCTTAACAAATCGAGTAAATGTTTTAAAAGTGCCTCTTCCCTCAAAATTCTTACACGGATACAAATTCTTGCTCTCAATGAGGCACGAGAGTCAAAAAAGAGGAACGTGGGAGAGTTTGAGGTTCCCTCCCATTTTAAACTTGAAATGTTGAATAAACCCAGGCTTTCCAGAAAATCCAATGAACAATCCCAAAAATTACAGCGTAAAGCGTCAATCTTGTGGGTTATTAAAGTTTCACCCGTTCCTAAGATATTTAATTAAGATATAGTATGCAGTATGGTCCGGTTTACTGAAAGTTTCGACAAAGGTCTTGAGCAGTGTTGCCGCAAAGCCTGGAATTTCAAAAACTACGCGAAGAGTTTAACAGGAAAAAGTCAATAATTATACGCAAAATGGCAGTGGTAGCCCGCCCTTGCCGCGCGGATCAAACTGGTATGATCCCCTTCATTTGAGAGCAACGCAACCAGCAAAACGAGCACGCTACGGTTGCATCCGAGAGTTCGGTGAGATATGTAGAGCCCGAAGGGTTGCATTGTCCGGGGCAAAACGACGACGAATAGAATCCTCCGATCAGTAGCGCACCGAGAGTTTCTTCATCTCTCTCTTTTATCCATTAAGAAACGTATGTTAGACAAGGATGGACAAAGGGATAAAACCCCCTCCTTCTGTCCTTTTCCTACTCATGCATTCAAATGGGAAATGAGAGAGATGGAAGAGATCCTGGTTGCGCCAGTGCCTCCGATAAGTCTTTGTTCCGCTTTCAAATACTTTAATCTGATTTGCAGCTTAGGATTCTGCAGGAGACTTAAGAGCTGCCTTCTCGGACAATGCAATTCTGCTAAGAACTCTTGATTTTCCAACTGAACTCTTCACTTGCTTTTCCTCTGTCTTGGTGAAACAAATACTTCGCTGTTGTTATAGATAGGAATCAAAGTCGTAGCGAGGAAATAAACTTTGGAAACAATCACTTTTTCGTAAACAACTACTTAAAAACGTGCAGAAAACGTGTTTCGATAGTTTGTCTTCGTCAGTATTGTCCATAATGTGTCTGTTGTGAACTTTTGATACAGAGTTATATGGGGGTCGATTCCGCTAAAAAATCACTCAAAAATAACGTTCAGAGCATCAGCAAGTTCCAAAATTTACTAAACAACGACTTGATAAATGCGATACACTCTGTGGCGTCGCGTGCCATCTGGCAACAATGTGCCTCCTCCATTTAAAAGCATTCAATGTATCGAATTTACCATGTGCACTGTGCACCCCCTGAATTCGATCTTTTACATGAGTTTAAATGGGTAGAATACAGTGTTGCCAAACTGCACGCGACGCCACTGGATACACTTGATGCGTGTATTGAACATCTTGCGATTGCAAGATAGCGGTTGAATGAGCGGGTGACAAATACACGATGAATCAGTGGCGTAGCGCGCAGTTTGGCAACGTTGGAGTTTGTCCATTTAAACCCATGTAAAAGGTCGAATGCGAAGGTGTTCACCGAAAACCCAATAGTTCGATCTTTTGAATGGGTTTAAATGGACATAATGCAACGTTGCCAAATCGCACGCTACGCCACGGGATAAATCACTTTCCTCAGCAAATAGGAAGCTGCAATTAGATGCGACTTCCTTACTGTCACCCGCCACCTTGGAAATATGCTAAATGCATTTATTGCGTTTCTGGGTGATGAGTGTTGTAACTTTCGGACGATGCCCTGAAAGTGGTTTTCAAGGATTCTGCATCGGAATCGACCCGCTCGATAACGATCGATGTAGCAAATTTTGGAACAGACCCATTAGATTGGTACTTTCAAAGATCTAGCTTGGATTTTTTCATCTGACCACCGGTTATAATCAAAATTTTATTGACTTCAAAGTATTTGTTTTGAGTTGCAATCCTTGCCTCTGATCCTGAAATGAGGTTTTCAGTGAAGAAATCACCCCATATATTATGAGGAAAACTCCTACAGTCAGTCACCCAAACTTTGGACAAACGAGGTAACATGGGACAGGGTTGTATGCACTATTTTCAAGTAAAGTATCTCATACAACCCTGTATGTCCCATGTCAGTCCCAGTCCCCCTGTCTCATACGTCCCAAATTAGTGCGACTGACTGTATTTTTATTTTTTTGTATAGATTTTGGATTATTACGAGGGGCGTTCAACTTATAAGTTTCCCTATTTTTTATCTCTAGTCCTGTTAGTGCTAGAAAAATTTCATTTATACGATTAAATCCGCCAAATTCTCAGCTTTCCAACGGTATTTTTGTTTTTTAAATTTGAGCAATTTTTATAGGAGAAAAAGCTATATTTCTACACCCGTATCGAAAAAGTCCCCGCCAACTTCTGAGTTGGGAAGTAAAACTAACTTTGACACTTGGAATGAAGAACGGAAAACTTTAAAATAAAAGATACATTTTATTTTTGAAGTATTCCATTTTTACGACTATTCCACATAATTTCCTTCCAGATTGATACATTTTTCGCAGCGATGAATCAGCTTTTCAATACCTTGGGCGAAAAACTCTCGGTCTAAGGACTTGAAAAAATTCATCACGGTATCCTTCAGGTGGTCATCTGACTGGAACTTTACGTGCGATACTTTTGCCGAAAATATGTGATTATAATGCATCTCATGATCATCTTAGATAAGATTTTACGACAAAAATTGAGCGCAGCAACAGGTATGGAGCGATAACGGTTCATTTTCTTCGCTAATCAGACGAATGCTGTTGTTCAAAACAGGCGAATACTTTTTGCTGAAAAAGTTGGCGGGGGACTTTTTCGACACGGGTGTAGAAATATAGCTTTTTCTCCTACAAAAATTGCTCGGGTTTCAAAAACAAAAATACCGTTGGAAAGCTGAGAATTTGGCGGATTTAACCGTATAAATGAAATTTTTCTAGCAGCAACAAGGCCAGAAATAAAAAATAGGGAAACTTATAAGTTGAACGCCCCTCGTATATACCGATAGTCTCTCTGCTAATGATAGAAGCTGAGGAAAATATTTTTAAAAAACAAAGGAGACTGTTTACAATCTTGATATTTATTATTATTATTATTATGTTTTTTGTTTTTATGAAATGATGTCCAGAAATCGACATGCTTTGATTGTCAGTGCGGCTTGCGCGGCAGTGAGGGCATCGGAAATCAAATTGAGCAACGAAGAGAGTACAACAGTGCGAAGAGGAGACCCCCGTTACCCGTCAGCCAATTTAAGCAACAAAACATGATGGCAAAACACCCCCATGCACTTACGCATTTCCATGGAGACAGAAAGGCAGGCGCATCGGTTCAACGACAAAGAAAAAGCGACTCTCCAAATTGATTTATTTGACAGGCAACTGGCACAAAGTGGAGCGAGCGAGTCATTGGGAGAGGCCGAACATAGCGTAGCGAATTTTGAATGCGTATATCCTTATAAATGAACGCAACGTAGACATTTGAAAGCAATTTCATTGGTTTTATATTGAAATTTCTTACAAGAATCACACTTTACAAATTGTTTTTTGACCGTAAAAACATGCAATTTTGCATTTTTCATTATAAATTCCATGTACGACCCAGGGCTACCGTTTTGCGTATAATTATTGGCATTTTTATACTCACCGATGATTCCACCGGTTGAGAAAAGATTACACAGTTCAGTTCTGTGTATGACTGTAATGCACGAAAATACTCTGATCTGTAATATTTCCTTAATCTATGGAAACTCCGTTGATTAATTGAAATTTCCGCAAGTTTTTTTTAAGTCATCAACGACTTCACCGGTTGAGTAAAGATTACAGATGCGATTATTTTAGTTTACTACAGTCAAGCACTGAACTGAACTGTGTAATCTTTTCTCTACCCTGGTACGACCCCTTCCATTGACTCACTCCTCTGTGCGGCAAGACGGCAGATCCGGTCCCCCCCTCCCAATCCCCCCTGTGATATGGCTCATCGTTGAAAAACGTGACTCAAAAAGAGTCGCATGGTAAAGGGTGGGAGGTATAGCATGAAAGGAAGGCTCACACTGCGGGTTTAAGCCTTCTGCAATAATTCTTTTCGCCACCTTCATTTTTCCTTCTTTCCTTGATGATAAATTCTGACTTGGCCGGCCGTCACAGTTAGCTAGTGATTGCAACCGATGTGGGCATCGCTGGCTAACCGTTGACTTTTGTAACACCGCATCTAAAATTGTTCCATAGAGTCGGGTCGTGAATAATCATTATTCACTTTGCGGTGAATCCAAGGCACTTAATTCAGGGCAGTCGGACCTTTTATGCATTTTTGTTCTGCTTATTTTAATCCGGATAATGGTCGGATTACTTGCTGTTGTAATTGTCTACATATTAAACTATGCTTGTTGATGTACTTACTATCCCAGAAACATAAGCGTAGCCAGGATGCCAAAAGATGGCGCGGCTTTTGGAAAGTGCTGATTTTTTGTTTTGTTTTGTTGTTGTTTTTTTTTTTGGCTTGCTTACTCGTATTTAAAATTCAACCCGCAGAATCGAAGGAAATCAATGAGTCGAATTTCCTCTGTTGATTTCCATAGTTTGTGTCCAGGAATGACACATTTTTTGGTTGGTAGCGACCATATAATATGAGGCCAAATTAATTATAGTCACAGTTTCCAAACTTCACGCAAACAAATTGGGGGGGGGGGCTTGGAAAAAGTGAGGGAGCTTAAAAAATGGGGGGGGGATGTCCAAGCCGCATACACGGCACGCGCATGTCTAGAGATGGCCCATTCATCACAATTGGTTCAGAGCGAGAGAGTTTTTTCTTCATCCATATAGCTTTTATTTTAAACTCGTCTTGTATTGTTTCCTTTCTTTTTGTTTAAATGAATAGCAAAGCACTTTCAGTTCAGTTCAGTTCAGGTTCGAATAAAGGGAGTCAGTATAACTTTACGGAACTCCCTCATCGAGTTACCAGCTTCATCTTTATCTTTATTTACTTTGGAAGTCTCGCAAACTGCAAAAGGGGAAAACTTTGTTTGATTCGCGCCGAAAATTCTCTCTATATGCAACGTACCCGATTTACTCGAGAACTATTTCACTTTGATAAACTTCTAAAAGGGAAAAATAATATGAGAATACTTGTGTTGAGTTAGGATCGAAATTGATGGCAAGGGGGTGGGATTGTTGGGTATAGCTTTCTAGACAGTAATAAAAAAGTAACCGTTTTAGACCTGGTGCACATTTCAATGTACATCTGAATGACACTGAATCTTATGTAAAACATAAAAATACAATATGCGCATCAATTTAGATGAGTAGACAGTGCTAAAATCAACTATGATGGTCAAAAGTCCGTTTCTAAATCAAAAGAATTTTAGGTAAAAAAGGGTTAATACAAATAATGGTAAAAATCACTGGTGGTCCGCAGGGAGGGGCTTTGGGGACTCAAGCCCCCCCCCCCCCCAATTTTTTAAGAAGAGCTCATAGGCGGAGTCAGCAATTTGGCAACTGTGCATTCTTCCCATTTGAATGTATGAGAAACGATCGACTAGAAATGGGGCCTCGGCCCCCTCAAGAATCGATTGTTTCTCATACATTCAAATGGATAGAATCCATAATTGCCACATTGCTGGCTCCGCCCAATGGAAGGGCCCTCAAGAATAGTGAGAATCTCGCCTACATGCGCTGATATTTGTTTGCTAGTGTGAGAAATTCGATAGGCCATGTTGAATCGGAGTTTGTTTGGAACCAGAGATCCCCGGAAGACAATCGTTTCAGTGAGACAATGTCACGAAAAAAAATAAATGGGATCCGCAAAAAAATGGGGCAGTTGCAGGGATCTGAAATGATGTGTTTTTTATGAAAACAATAATGATAGTACTTGATGAGCTGAGAGCCATAGTGTCTTTGGTTTTTCCACAGGTGCAAAGTTGTGAGTATTCGTGTGCGTAGTGACGTCACTACGCAGAATTCCCATTTAAAACAATGTATTGGCCTTGGGCCAACATCTCATCTCCGGAAAAATGGTGCTTATTGTTAGTTAGAAACCAAAGGCATCTTTGTTCTCAGCTCATCAAGTATTTTCATTTTCTTCATAAAAAAACACAACATTTCAGACCCTTGCAACTGCCTCATTGTTCTGTCTCTCGCTCTCATTCTCACTCACTCTCGCGCCTTTCCCGTAAGAAATGGGACCCAAAATTTCATGAGCAAATTCATGCTAGTAAACAACCGCAGTTTCCTTTTTAACGCACCATTGAATTCCACGTGCCTTGAATTGTCTTTTTACTTTCACTTAATTCTTGAAATATACCAAGATATATATATATATATATATATATATATATATATATATATATATATATATATATATATATATATATATATATATATATATAATATATATATATATTATATATATATATATATATATATAAGTATAAAACAATTCTTAATTAGCCCACTAATATATATAAGACTAAGCAGCTGTTGAAAAAAAGATTAAACGGGCATAAATACGACAAAAATGAAAAGACGGCATTACATCAGCATGAAAATTCACTAAAACACACTTTTGATTTTAATGGTGTTAAAATTCTGGACTCCGAGAGTAATGATTATGCCCGTACTGTCTTGGAGATGATCAATATTTTGAAATGTGGTGACCGGGTTTGTAATTCCCGCGCAGATGTAGGTAAGCTCAGCGCTTGCTATCACCATTTTTTCCTTCCAGAGACCGCTGGTGATGGTGATCGCTGAGGGTTCCCGTCTAGGTTTGTATACTCTGTGTCTCGATTTCAATGGCCTGACCACCTGTGCCTTGTATTATTTTCACTTTTATTTTATTTTTTTTTCGCGGTTGATAATGGGGTTGTGATACCCCGAAACGTCCCGTCTTATTGATTAATAATAGCCTTTATCCCGATTAAAGTTGTTATATATATATATATATATATATATATATATATATATATATATATATATATATATATATATATATATATATATATATATATATATATATATATATATATATATATATATATATATATATATATATATATATATATATATATATATATATATATATATATATATATATATATATATATATATATATATATATATATATATAGTTGTATCGAATGAGGCTCTACATGTTTTTTCCTCGCCACAGTTTCTTGCGGGCTTAGAATTCCAGGATAAGGAATATGTCCCACCATCACGAGGTTACGTGTGATGCTTCGAGAGAGTTTCGAGACAATGAACTCTTTGGACGATTGAGTGTTTTTGATTGTCAAGGCGGTGATGCAAGTGCTCATATAATTTAAGTAACCGTAATTAAGACGAATATAAATCATGGTGCTTTGTTGGATGTAATACAATGATTGTAAATTTACTTGCGATTTTTCAACAAATCAGTTGTAGTGGAACGATATTTTTAGGTCCATATGGATCCAAGTGTGCAATTCAATTATAGAACGCAGATTGTTTTACTGGCATGAATTCGCATTCAAAAATTTAGATCCATAGTTTCGTAAATGTAACTTCACGAGAGTGAGCGAGATAACCCAATTGATTGGATCCGACTTTGATCGTGACGCGTCATCACTGAAATGGCCTATAGCTATATCCGCGTATTACTAAAACGATGATTATAGGTAAAGCCGGTAAATCTGACAACATCTGAGTGCTTGAGCAGCAAGGATGATGACTCATTAAAAACGCGCCGTTTTCAAAAAGGTGTCTCAATTATGTCCGATCGATCTACCCGGTTGATAGTCGTGAAGTTCGTTTCGGTCCTTCAACTCATTCACAACCTGAGGGAGAGGCGTGATTCAAGAAGTCACTATTGCCAGACTTACGATTTTAGGCCATATTTTTCCCGATTTGAGACAATGCTTTGGAAAAAAAAAAAAACGGATTACAGCCTGAAATCTGGCACCGCTGCGTGAAGTAGAGAAAGCTCGATTTTCGAAGAAATCCCTCCCATAGCTGCCGTTTTTCGGACACTCAATGACATTCTTGAATCCATCGGTGATTCAATAACGGATTAAATCAAAGATTACTACTTCGAGCCTTTTTATGAACCATCGTTATACTTCGCTCGACTGCATGGGCGGATCCAGCGATCTGGGTACAGTGTATTCTTCCCATTTGAATGCGTGAGAAACAATCGATTAGTCAAGGGGCCATGGCCCCCTCGAGAATCGATTCTTCCTCATACGTTCAAATGGGAAGAATACATGGTTGCCATATTGCTGGATCCGCCCTTGCTCGACTGATAAAAGTAACCTTTTCTTCAACAAGTAGAATCGCGAATAGATTGTAGAATGTTTTTCATAAATCCGTAAAACGGCAGTACTGAAAGCCGACAAACAGGTTTCTAAGACCGACAGATCTCACCAACGACGGACGGATAACTAATGGGGCAGTTACAAGCAGGGCTGCCGTTTTGCGTATAATCAATGCTATTTTTCTATTCACCGATGATTCCACCGGTTGAGAAAAGATTACACAGTTCAGTTCAGTGTATGACTGTAATGCACGAAAATACTCTGATCTGTAATCTTTCCTTAATCGGTGGAAACTCCGTTGATTAATTAAAATATCCGCAAGTTTTTTAAAGTCATTGACGACTCCACCGGTTGAGAAACGATTACAGACGCGAGTATTTTAGTTTATTACAGTCATACACTGAACTGAACTGTGTAATCTTTTCTCAACCGGTGGAATCATCGGTGAATAGAAAAATAGCATTGATTATACGCAAAACGGCAGCCCTGCTTGCAAGGATCTGAAATGTTGGGTTTTTTATAAAGAAAATTATAGTACTTGATGAGCTGAGAACAACGGTGCCTTTAGTTTTTTCATAAGTGTCCCGGTTTTGGAGATACACACGTGTAAAGTTGTAAAAACTTGTGTGCCTAGTGACGTCACTACACGGAATTCCCATTTAAAACAATGTATTTTGGGCCAAAATCTCATCTCCGGAATAATATGAGACTTAAATAGAAACCAAAGGCATTTTCGTTCTCAGCTCATCAAGTACTCTCATTTTTTTTTTTTTTTTTTTTTTTTTTTTTTTTTTTTTTTTTTTATATAAAAAACACAACATCTCAGACCCTTGCAACTGCCCCATTCAAGGAAATTTAGGGACAAAAAGAGAGAATGACGGCAAACAGGGAGGAGAGAGAGAGGGAGGCAGTGAGAGAGAGAGAGAGAGAGAGAGGGAGAGAGAGTGAGAGAAAGAGAGAGGGGGAGAGAGGGAGGGAGAGAGAGATAGAGAGACACAGAGAGATAGAGAGGGAGGGAGAGGGAGGGAGGGAGAGAGAGAGAGAGAGAGAGAGGGAGAGAGTGAGAGAGATAGAGAGAGAGAGGGAGAGGGAGGGAGGGAGAGAGAGATAGAGAGAGAGGGAGAGAGAGAGAGAGAGAGAGAGAGAGAGAGAGAGAGAGAGAGAGAGAGTGAAGAAGGGAGGAGTGGAGTTGATCGGTTGCGGAAATTTGAGTCGGGACATTGAGGAAGATCCGTATACAGGGAGGAATGGCATGTACGCCGTACGGACATACAGAGTCACGGGTAGAACGCAAGGAAAAGGGGGAGGGGGAGGGAAAACTAGGAACTGGGGTGTAATCGCCTCTCATTGGCTGACTCGCTAATAAGATGAACAAGTGACTCTGGCTCGCAGCTTATTTCCCCCTTTTTTTCGCAGTCTCCTCCACCCCCTCCGCCCCTTCCCCTGATTCTCCTCTATTGAGCTTCAAAAGCGAAAAAGCTTGGAGAGTTTTTTAATTAAAGTGCTCTCCCGGCGAATATAAATCATGTATCGCAAAACTTGGTAGCTCGAAGTCCTCCTTCCTCCTTTAGGTACTATGACCTTCAAAAGAAAAAACTCTGGTCGAAATTTTTACTCTTTTATAAATCTTGGCGATCTTTAAACAATTTTGCGGTTTTCAAGTGTTTAAGGACTAATCAGGACGCCCCTTTTAAAGTACGTCATGACAAATCGAAAGTCTTATTGAAAATAAAGGACAAATTAACGGTAAGAATTTCGACCAGGGTACTTTCTATTGAAAGGCATAGTACATTTCTCGTCACATATCGTCGTCGCATGGTGTGCTGAAAAAAATTGAAAATAGGGAGAGATACAATGTTTTATTTTTTTATTTTATTTTTTTAAATTAACTTTATTTTAATTCGTGGACCTTTCTTCCCAACGAACTATACATTTATCTATAGTGGCACTTCAATGGGTAACCTGCGTAACCACCATGGAAGATTTTTAGATTAGGTTTAAGCGAGTAATTTTTCCATTTGTTTACATGTATTTTGATGCGACACAGTGGATCAAAGCATGTTCCGGTCCATTTTGTGGTGGCGCCGCATCAAAATAAACGGAAACAAATAAAAAAATTACTCGCTTAAACCTAACCTAAAAATCCCCCATGGTAGTTAAACCCAGGTTACCCATTAAACCACTACTCTAGATAAATGTATAAGCTCGTTGCAAAAATCAGAATGTAAATTTCTCATATATTTCTCATTTATAAACTTTCAAGCAGTGGCGGCTCGTGCAATGTGGCAACAACGTAATCCCTCCATTTAAACCTATGTTAAACAATCGATCTTCAGGAGGTGCAATGCACCCCCAAGTTATCGATACGTTTGCATAAAGGTTTAAATGGCAAAAAGCATAGTTGCCAAATTGCACGAGCCACCACTGCTTTCAAGACCAATTTTATTCACACTAGAGGCCGGTGGCCGCTTCGCGGCCAAGCGTTCCGTTTCGCGTCTTGCGCGTGATTTTGTTTATTCGAGCTAAGACTTTGACTTGATATCCACTCCCTAACTCCGTTTGCTATTCGCCCATCTAATCCTGCTCCAAAGGACGAAATCTAAAAACTTACTCTATTATTCCTGCAATACTAAAGTGGTATTTTCTCATGTACACCAAATGTTTAGAAAACAGGAGTCATTATTTGGAAGGGGCATAAATAGCATAACCCCCCTTTCCCCCCCACCCACTTGCATGAAACTTAACCATTTTAGGGGTGGTCGTTCTCAAGAGGGCCCGATCCAAAACCGTCAATTTTTTTTGGCGCTCATGGAGCCGCCGAAACCCTTAGAATCGGCGCATTTGGATGCACCGTATTAGCGCATGTGGATTATACGATTTAGAACAATACAGAGAAAAGAAGGGAAGGAGAGAAAGAGATAGCGAGAGTGAAAAACCATGCTTTCACAATAAAATGAGAAGTTCGGGGTAAGCAAAAAAATACGCACGACCGAGATCGCACACCTACGATAACCTTTCGTTGAACTGACATGACAATAAGACATTGCGTTTTAGTAGGTAAATCAAAAATCTGTATAAAATGGAAAAGAAACTTTGCGCGGGAAAAGTATGCCTTTTTCAAACAGCCTTTTATTAACGACAATAATTTGTTACCCCTTCACTGCATGGGGTTCTACCGGTGGAACAAATTCTTCAAACGCTCATATAAAATACGGGTTTTTTAGGTATGCCTTCGGCGCATGGTGTGTCAACGCGGGAGAAGGTATATTTTAAGCTCACACAAAAAAAAAAAAAAATTGGCTGAAAGAAAACATCATGCAGTGAAGGGTTCGTGGTCGAAATCATGTCAGGGGGAAAATTTGCCCCCGTATCCAAACTGACCACATTTTGATTTTTTTTATAAAGTTTCCGGCATTGGCTTTTTAAAAAATTCAATTAAAGAAAAAATTTTTTTTTTTTGAAAATTTAAAAAAAAAAAAATAAAAAAAATTCCCGCCATTTCTTATGGTGTTATATCACTTTTAAAAAACGAGTGAAAAATAAAAAAAAGAGAATTTTGACCAAAAAAACCTTTAAAATTTTTTTTTTCACTATTTTTCCCATGTATTTGACCACCTAATACATTGAAAAATCCACATTTTTGAAAAAAAAAAAAAAATCATGCAGTGAAGGGTTATAATAGGTTGGCTCGGAAATTCAAGCAAACTTCATTTAACATTTTAATTTTTAAGCTTTTTGGACGTGAGGTCATTTACAACCCCTATTATTTGGGGTCATTCTTTCAGCGCTTTTTGACAATTGATGCTCAATGCTCAAAAGATATCTCTCCATAAGTTTTTTGGAATCAGAGTGAGATAGCAGTACATGCGGGGGTTACGTGAGACCAAGAGAGACAGTTTGTCTTTCTTTGGAACGCTCATCACCAAGTCAGCACTAAATCAGTCTTTTTCGAAAAAAAAAAAAAAAAACGCCTTCATTTAATTTGACACACTTTGACTCCACAGTTTAAAAAAATAACAGGTGTATACAATCAAATGAATCGTTAAAAACTAAAAAAATACCCAAGAAATCTAACGATTTTTTTTTTTTTTTTTTTTTTTTTTAAATTTGAAAAAAACAGACCTTATAAAAACATCATAACCTCACCGAGATGCGAACTAATACGAAACAGCTCAAATCGCCAACTTTGAAAGAGGATGTGTAACAATATTCTGGGTCCGTTGGACCCGTTGGTAGTATTCTTAGATAAATCACTTATACATTCAAAGTAAACAACACATTTTCAACAGGAAACCAATTATTTTCATTACTCAGTAATATTCGAGAGCATTTTATTGATAAGAGAAGAATAACCATCGTCTCAACTCATCATCACTAATAGTTTGGTTTCTTTAAAAATTCTTGAAACCTAGCCCAAATTTGCTGGGTTACAATCGAGATATCAATTCAACGCACCAATCTCAACAAAGTCATCACTAGTTGATTGTACTATTCTATAAATCTGCGTTTAATACATATGATAAGTATCGAAGCTCTACTTCGCGAAGTTATACAGCAACCTCGTCGAGTCATCAATCAATGACTGTACAGCGCTGCCAGATTTGACATAAAATATACACATTTTACATTAAGTCTCAAGTGCCTGAATATTTTACAACACATCTAGCAGCACTGTGACTGTCCCATTGTTTACATATACGTAAAATCATGTGATAAAAAGTCGAAGCTATACATCGATATCATACGAAGTGACTTCACTGAAGTCGCTATTAAAATGCTTCTATACCCGAATGTGTCCTTCCCAACGACCTCTATATTAGACCGGCGAACGAATACGAACCAGCGTAACCCGGAAGAAGGAAAGTTAGGTTAGGAATAGAGGTGCTTGGCCGGATAGGAGCACCTCTGTTTACACGTATTTTTATGAAGATGTTCTCTTCCGTTTTTCGCTTCTAAAACTCCTAATTTTACACGGATTTTGCTTTTCTTGGTCTTAATAGAAGGAGGATAGCTTGGGCTTTGACCTCCGCCCTACCGGGTCCGGTAACGTTTTTTCGAAAATATATGGAAAATATAAGTCGTTGAAGTGGACACCCTTTGGTATGCTCTGAAGACCTTGCAAATCACGTTCGCCTGTTTACGACGATTCAATCTGTCTACAAATCGGCTTTTAGTCATTTTTTGAGTCTACTCCTTCACTCTCAGTCCTTTTAGTGCTAGATTCTTCAAAATCCGAAAAGTTTTAGTGGCTGAGGAGGTAATTTTTCTATACTGTGTAGTGTGTACCAGTAAACCCTCCTGTGTTAGAGTTCGTAGTTACTTAACTTGAGTTCGTAATTTCTGTACATTTCCCTTCTGGATGATTTTTCATTCCAAATATTGTTTTATCAATCTGCGCCATCATCAATGTCTTTTAAAATACTGTGATTGTGGTGAAACCCGCCCGCCGTTAACTCAGGATGTCGGATCGAGCCGACCACTGAAAGGGTTCTGGTTCGTCATCATAAATTTTTGTGCAGTACTCATCATGTCAGGAGTGATTCCCTCTTATTCCTTTGTTTAGTCGCAGCATAATTCAGCCTTGAATCAGGATTCATCGTAAAATTCCTCTCTTTGAACCATCCGTGGTTTTTGCGCATTCTTCGGAATCTTAAAGGTGAGCTTGGAGGGGGAGGCTGAGAGAATGGCCTATAAGATTTGGGTCAAGATTTCTACGAACAGCACCTAGAGGCACATTCAGTTAAGTTCATGAAGTCGTATCGAAAAGTATTAGATGGCAGTTTTATGAGGGGCCATGTTTCTTCATCACACATTTTAGCATTTTTAGCTGCTGCGACTCGAAGTCGCTTACGGGAACACTTTCGGAAACGGACCGAACCGCCACAAGACGCAATGAGTGGGAGAGAAACGTTAAAACGCGAGAGGTCTCTCTCTCGCACTCGCAGTTGCTTACGGGAACACTTTGGGAAACGGACCGAACCGCCATAAGACGCAATGAGTGCGAGAAAAAACCTTGAAACGCGAGAGGTCCCACTCTCACACTCGCAGTCGCTTACGGGAAAAATTTGGGAAATGGACGGAACCGCCAAAGGACGCAATGAGTGCGAGTGAGGAACCTTAAAACGCGAGAGGTCTCTCTCTCTCGCACTCGCAGATGCTTACGGGAACACTTTGGGAAACAGACCGAACCCCCATAAGACGCAATGAGTGCGAGAGGGAAACCTTAAAACGCGAGAGGTCTCTCTTTCGCACTCGCAGTTGCTTACGGAAATAATTTGAGTAACGAACCGAACCACAATAAGACGCAATGAGTGCGAGAGAGAAACCTTGAAACGCGAGAGGTCTCTCTCTCGCACTCGCTTACGGGGAAAGATTTGAGAAACGGACCGAACCGCCATAAGACGCAATGAGTGCAAGTGAGAAATCTTAAAACGTGAGAGGTCTCTCTCTCGCACTCGCAGTCGCTTACGGGAACACTTTGGGGAAAAGGACCGAACCGCCATAAGACGCAATGAGTGCGAGAGAGAAACCTTGAAACGTGAGAGGTCTCTCTCTCGCACTCGCAGTTGCTCAAGGGAACACATTGGGAAACGGACCGAACCGCCATAAGACGCAATGAGTGCGAGAGAGAAACCTTGAAACGCGTGGGGTCTCTCTTTCGCACTCGTAGTCGCTTACGGGAACACTTTGGAAAACGGACCGAATCGCCATAAGACGCAATGAGTGCGAGAGAGAAACCTTGAAACGCGAGAGGTCTCTCTCTCGCACTCGCAGTCGCTTACGGGAACACTTTGGGAAACGGACCAAACCGCCATAAGACGCAATGAGTGCGAGAGAGAAACCTTAAAACGCGAGAGGTCTCTCTCTCGCACTCGCAGTCACTTACGGGAATAATTTGGAAACGGACCGAACCGCCTTAAGACGCAATGAGTGCGAGAGAGAAACCTTGAAACGCGAGAGGTCTCTCTCTCGCACTCGCAGTCGCTTACGGGAACAATTTGGGAAACGGACCGAACCGCCATAAGACGCAATGAGTGCGAGAGAGAAACCTTGAAACGCGAGAGGTCTCTCTCTTGCACTCGCAGTCGCATACGGGAATATTTTGGGAAACGGACCGTACCGCCATAAGACGCAATGAGTGCGAGAGAGAAACCTTGAAACGCGAGAGGTCTCTCTCTCGCACTCGCAGTCGCTTACGGGAACACTTTGGGAAACGGACCGAACCGCCATAAGACGCAATGAGTGCGAGAGAGAAACCTTGAAACGCGAGAGGTCTCTCTCTCGCACTCGCAAGCGCTTACGGGAATATTATGGGAAAAGGACCGAACCGCCATAAGACGCAATGAGTGCGAGAGAGAAACCCTTTAAACGCGAGAGGTCTCTCTCTCGCACTCGCAGTCGCTTACGGGAACACTTTGGGAAACGGACCGAACCGCCATAAGACGCAATGAGTGCGAGAGAGAAACCTTGAAACGCGAGAGGTTTTCTCTTGCACTCGCAGTCGCTTACGGGAATATTATGGGAAACGGACCGAACCGCCATAAGACGCAATGAGTGCGAGAGAGAAACCTTGAAACGCGAGAGGTCTCTCTCTCGCACTCGCAGTCGCTTACGGGAACACTTTGGGAAACGGACCGAACCGCCATAAAACGCAATGAGTGCGAGAGAGAAAACCCTTTAAACGCGAGAGGTCTCTCTCTCGCACTCGCCGTCGCTTACGGGAATATTATGGGAAACGGACCGGACCGCCATAAGACGCAATGAGTGCGAGAGAGAAACCTTGAAACGTGAGAGGTCTCTCTCTCGCACTCGCAGTCGCTTACGGGAATAATTTGGAAACGGACCGAACCGCCATAAGACGCAATGAGTGCGAGTGAGAAACCTTAAAACGCGAGAGGTCTCTCTCTCAAGGTTTCTCTCTTGCACTCATTGCGTCTTATGGCGCTTCGGTCCGTTTTCCCCAAAATGTTCCCGTAAGCGACTGCGAGTGCGAGAGAGAGACCTTTCGCACTTTAAGGTTTCTCTCTCGCACTCATTGCGTCTTATGGCGGCTCGGTCCGTTTCCCAAAGTGTTCTCGTAAGCGACTGCGAGTGAGAGAGAGAGAGACCTCTCGCGGTTCAAGGTTTCTCTCTCGCACTCATTGCGTCTTATGGCGGTTCGGTCCGTTTCCCAAATTGTTCCCGTAAGAGACTGGGAGTGCGAGAGAGAGACCTTTCGCGTTTCAAGGTTTCTCTCTCACTCATTTCGTCTTATAGTGGTTCGGTCAGTTTCCCAAATTCTTCCCGTAAGAGACTGCCAGTGCGATAGAGAGAGAAACCTTTCGCGTTTCAAGGTTTTTCTCTCGCACTCATTGCGTCTTACGGCGGTTCGGGCAGTTTCCCAAAGTGTTCCCGTAAGCATCTGCAAGTCCGAGAGAGAGACCTCTCGCGTTTTTAAAGGGTTTTTCACTTGCACTGATTGCGTCCTTTTGGGGGTTCCGTCCGTTTCCGAAAGTATTCCCGTAAGCGACTTCGAGTCACAACAGCTAAAAAAGCTAAAATGTGTGATGAAGAAAATGGCCCCTCATAAAACTGCCATCTAATACTTTCCGATACGACTTCATGAACTTAACTGAATGAGCCTCTAGGTGCTGTTCGTAGAAATCTTGACCCAAATCTTATAGGCCATTCTCTCAGCCTCCCCCTCCAAGCTCACCTTTAAGATTCCGAAGAATGCGCAAAAACCACGGATGGTTCAAAGAGAGGAATTTTTCGATGAATCCTGATTCAAGGCTGAATTATGCTGCGACTAAACAAAGGAATAAGAGGGAATCACTCCTGACATGATGAGTACTTCACAAAATTGATGATGACGAACCAGAACCCCTTTTAGTGGTCGGCTCGATCCGACATCCTGAGTTAACGGCGGGGGGTTTCACCACAATCACAGTATTTAATAGACACTGATGATGGCGCAGATTGATAAAACAATATTAGGAATGAAAAATCATCCAGAAGGGAAATGTACAGAAATTACGAACTCAAGTTAAGTAACTACGAATTCTAACACAGGAGGGTTTACTGGTACACACTACACAGTATAGAAAAATTCCTCCTCAGCCACTAAAACTTTTCGGATTTTGAAGAATCTAGCACTAAAAGGACTGAGAGTGAAGGAGTAGACTCAAAAAATGACTAAAAGCCGATTTGTAGACAGATTGAATCGTCGTAAACAGGCGAACGTGATTTGCAAGGTCTTCAGAGCATACCAACGGGTGTCCACTTCAACGACTTATATTTTCCATATATTTCGAAAAAACGTTACCGGACCCGGTAGGGCGGAGGTCAAAGCCCCAAACTATCCTCCTTCTATTAAGACCAAGAAAAGCAAAATCCGTGTAAAATTAGGAGTTTTAGAAGCGAAAAACGGAAGAGAACATCTTCATAAAAATACGTGTAAACAGAGGTGCTCCTATCCGGCCAAGCACCTCTATTCCTAACCTAACTTTCCTTCTTCCGGGTTACGCTGGTTCGTATTCGTTCGCCGGTCTTATATAGAGGTCGTTGGTCCTTCCGCGCAAAAAACATGTGATCACAATCGCCACGGTAACGTCAAATCGCTCGATCAAATTTAAAAAAAAAAAAATTTACAGAGCAGCACGTTTCTCGCTCACACGCTTACACAATCGTTCTCGTCCGCACGTATGCATTTAAAAAAGTATGACAAAATCTCGCTTCTCTCTCCCACCCTTGCAAAACGAACTGATTCGCATCCTTTTCGCACTCGCACAACTTTTCCAGAGAAAAGTTTTTAGCATTTTAAAAAGGGACGCGGGGCCCGCACGGAAAAACTTATATTTTTCCCGAAGCATTGAAGCCGAGCCCTACCGATCGGGACCAGGCCCCTACCGAACGGTGCAACGGTTCTCCAGGAACTTAGCTTCATTCCTACAAATATAATATAGGATAGAACGCACTTTCAACAAGTAATTTAAAATCAGAAATGGCCCTGAAAAGTTTCAAATTAATCTAAAAAAACCCAAAAACAATCATTTTTTATGAATTGTTTTTTTTTATTATTTTTAGCCGGCTTTTTTCGATTTCAGACTATAGTGCCGCGTTGGTGACCAGTTATCAGCGGGGCTTCAGGTTTATCCTGTTGCTTTTTTCTTTGAAAAAGGCATAGGTACTTACTTCCATGAGTAAAAGCTTTATCTTTATTTACGAATGCATATTGATACAGACAGTCTTTGTGTATACACTCTCTTATAGCTTCATGAAATTGATTCATATTATAAGTTTTTAGATATTTAAGTATATAAATTGAAGCATTGAGCTGCTGTGAGGCCTGCAAAATTTGTTCCACCGTTCCAAACTTTCAGCTCATATTTTAATTCTTCAAAGGAAAGTGGAAGTTTTTGCGTACTCGTGATATGTTTCCTGGTTACGCTACTGGTATAAATATGCCCCACCCCACCCCGATTCATTGTAAAGTTATGACTTAAATGTCTCAGAAATCAAAATTCAAGTTTCCATGGTCATATATCAGGTTACAAAAGTACCAATTGAATATAGATCTACAGTAGGTAGTGCAAGACAATCAATGTTGATGGATACAAATACATAGATTCAAATAAGAAAGAATAACCTTTATTAACGTGCATTTAAAACTGAGTTTTTGTGACAGTGTCAAGCGCCTCCAATTCACAGAGTAGGCAAAATCAACACCGTAGAGAATATTTAACGACCTTCTTTGGACCAAGCGAGCTTTGATTTGTCTTAAAATTAGAAACAATAGGTTATTAAAAGGGGGAAAAGATAGTAACAGATTTAGACATTTTTGTGAACAGGGCTTAAGATTGAATATCATCGATATATCGATATCTCTCGATTGAACTTCACGATATACCTTTTTCTTGCAAAATACGCTGCTCGTTGCAATGATGGAACCCCACGAACAACTCGAAGTGGCCACGCTGCTTTTCACCAAAACCGCCACGCTGTGCTCCACGGTGCAATTTGCGTGTTAATTCATCGAAAGTGATTAAATTCAAAATGGATTTAAGCTCGCCCTCTAGTCGAGGAAGTAATAGTGTTTAGATTATGATATAGAGCATTATAATTAATCTGCCTTTAAAATGCCTCAGAAATAGTAATCAACGGCGTGATAATGGTTTTGAATAATTAAAAACATGTCGCTTATAGTCATATAATTAATTTTGGATATAGTCACCTAAAGTCTATAATCATCAACCTTTATTGATCAGATGGCATACGAGCAATGAAGCACGCGCGTTGAGCGGGGCTCAGTGGGACTCAGGGCTCGTGGAAGATCGATTATACCGTTTCCCTCTCATTTGCACTTGTACAAAAGTATCGATTCGATACTCAACAGAGCTCTTGGAAGGTTTTTCAGTAGGCAATAGGACCGTCCGTCAATGGGTCTGTTGCACACTTCGGCTACAGCGTTTTAAAGTATCAATTCCTATGTAAAAAGCCGAGAAAATAACAATGACAGCATCAGAAAACACTAAAATTCAGTATTAAACTCACAAATTGCGAAAAACACTGGACACTATTCCCCCCGTATCTTTCCACCACGTGCACGATATTTCGCGAAATTAGCGCGGCACATTCAAATAATCACGGCCGACTGTCATCACAGCTGACTTCATAAACAAATAAACAGTAAACACTGACGGCGTCTGCTCGAATTCTTACGTTTCAATATCCTCAAAAGATTGTGAAAGGTACGGAGACCGACATTTGTGTCGAAAACTTATCAAAATGAAACAATAACACACAGGAGTTCCGAGCATGATGAGGAATTGAGAATATTGAAACGTAAGAATTTTATTTGTTTATGAAGTCAGCTGTGATGACAGTCGGCCGTGATTATTTGAATGTGCCGCGCTAATTTTGCGAAATATCGTGCACGTGGTGGAAAGATACAGGGGTGAATAGTGTCTAGTGTTTTTCTCAATTTGTGAGTTTAATACTGAATTTTTGTGTTTTCTGATACTGCCATTGTTATTTTCTCGGCTTTTTACATAGTAATTGATACTTTAAAACGCTGTAGCCGAAGTGTGCAACACACCCAGCAACAGACCCACTGCTGGGTCTATGCAACAGACCCATTACGATTGAAAATGCTGCCAGACTAAAGACCATTGAAAAGTCCACGACTCACTTCTCTCACAACAGAGAAAAAACCTATCTCAAAGTTCAGATGAACCACCCACGCGTATGTATGTACTGCGCGCGCGCGCGCGTTTCACGCCACACGGAGAGAGAAAAGTTTTATTTATTGACCCCTGAAGTTTTCGGTTTTGAAAACCAAAATGTTTGGTCGTGAGTATCGAAGACTTCGGTTGGGGCGGAATTTGAGTTATCTTTTCGAAGTCTTCGGCACTTCTAACTGAAGTTCGGAACTCACGACGGAAAGTTTTGGTTTTTGCAATCGAAAACTTCGGCGATCAATAAAAGAACCAAATCTTCAGTTCACATATAACCTAGGCATTTTTCTCCGTACACAAACAAAAGAATTTGGAATTTGACTCTTGATTGAAGAATTTTAAGGTTGAATTCTTACAGATCAAACGGAGGGTACTGATAACGTGGACACCCACATCGTCGACTCGCAACTTCGACAACCATAACGTCGACAAAAAGTCGGTGTTGACAATAAAATCGCGACACCGCTCTCGGAAAACAACATCGACACCCACAACGTTGAAACGCAACGCCGACAATCACAACGTCGACAAAACTTCGGTGTCGACGTTGTGGGTGTCAAATGTCGATGTTGTTTTCCGAGAGCGATGTCGCGATGTCTCAACATTGACACCCATAACGTCGACACCGACTTTTTGTCGACGTTATGGTTGTCGAAGCTGCGAGTCGACGTTATCAGTGCCTTCCAGATCAAACGAGTCTAAAACGGACTAACGGAATCAATTTCATTAAACTGAAACTTGGAAAGTATGCGTTCTCTAAGCAATCATAATTTGGAACCCACCTTCTTTCCTTATGAGCTCTTTGAAGGATAAAATATAGACAATCCCTCGAATTTCTCCCAGATTTGAAGAAATGATGACGGGAAGTTGGGGTTCATTAAAAGGAAATCCATCAAAGTCGGGAAATTTCTACTCTGCAGTTTCAGGAGAATTTTCAATTTTCCCCTCCGATAGCACTGGTTGTGTAAGTACCTTTCATCCCCGACTAGATGTTTACGAACATCGTGTTCAAGCGTAAACCCCAAGCGGCGGCCTCTTCCATCCTCCTCGTATTTCGTCTCAAGTTTTAATAAGCCCTACAGAAATGCCATCTTACCGTAACATTGGTGAGTCAAGGATATTCTTCGAACGGAACGAACTCTCCGCTTAGATTAGGATCGACTGGGGGGGGGGGGGGTTGAAAAGGGAGGCAGTCTTACTCAGCTGTAAGCAAGCTTGAAAAAACATAATTCATCATGGTTCGCAGTCCTAATCAAACTAACCGAAGACTGAAAACATAACAAAAGCAAGAAAAATTCAGATAATTGGAAGAATGAAAAAAGATAAATAAATAAATGGAAAAATACGCGGACACCCATTTGTCAGAAAACAGGGGGAAACCGTTGTAATGAGCCCCTAAAATCTCTTTGATTATCATACACAGGGTGTCCCCAAATGTATGCAAATTCCAATACAATAACTGCGCAGCGGCATTTGAAAGATTTTTACGCTTTAACGACATAGGTGTCCGCCCCCAATGAATACAAAACAACGGTCCCTAGAGACAAACATGGGATTTTTCTTATACATAATTGGACCTCACGTCGCGTAGATGATGTCTAAAGGGATGGTAATTGACCTGCCGAGTTCGCATTTGGCCTTAGTTTTGATCGAAATATTCTAGATTTTCCACAATTTAAACTTTATCGTGAACATTTTTTAAAAGTAGAATATGCGTAAAATTGGGACGAGTTAAGTAGAAAATGATATCATTTTTGAAATCAGCGTCCCAAATACTATTGATTAGCACACTATTAATGTATGTAACAAGAAAATTCATTGAAATACATTGAAATTTAGTTTAAAAAAACACTGATGTTTGGTGCTTTCGCGGACAGTTATGTCGTTAAAGAGGCCTACTTCATTTGAAGTAAGCTAGCATTTTCCATTTCTCGGAAAACAGTAAGGTCAAACCATTGTGACAATGACAACGAACGCGCGTTAATTAAAAAGTATCGATTCTAAAGCGGCACGGCGCGGCGGTGTTAGCTGTGGCGGCTCGTGATATTTGGCAACCATGCAAGTTTTCCATTTAAACGTAGGTAAAATAATCGATTCTTGCGGAGGCTGACAGCCTCCGGGAGAATCGATTGTTTTACATTGGTTAAATAGGAGGAGGACACGGTTGCCAAATTTCACGAGCCGCCACTGGGTGTTAGATCATATATCGTGCAGTCATTATTCAAATCCCTGTTGAAAGTAAAACGAGCTATAATCATCAAGCGCTTGTCGAACTGAATAAAAATAACAACTCAACTAAACAAACTGAAAATAATGGCTGAGCTAAGGATATTCAGTTAACGTACTTTATCTGAACGCGAACAAGATCTCAGATTTCTATCCCCCCCCGTCGTTTATCGCGTATGAAAAAGTTTTAGTAGGAAGTAAAAGTAAGCACGGTTTTTGAATGTATAAATAATTAAAGGAAAGTCAGTGGCGTAGCGTGAAATTTGGCAACGTTGTATTGTGACCATTTAAATTCATATAAAAGGTCGAATGTGAAGGTGTTCACCGAACACCCGATCGTTTGATCTTTTTCCTGGGTTCAAATGGAAGAACTGCTACGTCGCCAAATTGCACGTACGCTACGCGCCACTGAAAGAAATAGCGACAGGTAGTTGAATAAATAAATGAATAATTAAAACAATGAATAAATAGGCCGATGAATAAATAAATAAATAGCTAGAAAACTCCTAGCAGGGACGAAAAAGCCATACAAAATCAATCTTTTTGTTGATAAGGGAATTGGCGAACCCGAAATCGTTCCCACAATAAGCTCCCTTGACTTTGGAGCATGCATTGGTCCTGTCATTGGGATGTGACTGTGGTGGCTCAGGTGGCCTGTTTGACAACCATGTCTTTTTGCAAATTGAACGCAGGCAAAAACATCGATCAGGGATTTAGTGAATTGCCTAAATATCGATTATTTTACGTAGGTTTAAACGGAGATAATCCGTAGTTGACATATCGCAAGAATTGCCACAGAGATGCGAGGAACAAACTGTTTTAGGATTGACAAGGGGAGGCTCAGAAGTCGCCGCCTCCGATTTTGAAAACAATTGCACGAAAATGTAGCTAAAGTAAAACTATTAGACCTGTGTTTTTCACTTTTTGCCAATGGGCCTTCCTAAAGTGTCAGGAATTTTTTGAAAGTTGCCGAAATTCACAGAAAAACCCGAGCGGAGAGCGTTCCGAATATTTACGTGAATTGCGGCAAGGCCCATTGGCAAAAAGTGAGAAACACGGGTCTAATAGTTTTACTTTAGCTACATTTTCGGACGATTGTTTTCAAAATCGGAGGCGGCGACTTCTGAGCCTCCCCTTGTTAGTCAAAACACATATAGATATAGACAAATGAATGAGTAAATAGATATGCCGTAGGTAATAAATCAAACGGAGATAATCCGTTGTTAAACATATCGCAAGACTTGCCACAGAGATGCGACAAAACAACCTGTTTTAGGATTGACCCAAAAATACATAAATATAGACGGTGGCGTACTAGGCATGCATGCGCCCCCCCAAAAAAAAAAAAAAAACAAGCGGGGAAAATTCCAACACGCAGGTGTTGGAAAAGCGTGCCACTAAAGTCTGAACAGCTTTAATGCTTTTGCTAGCAATGATAATTCATCAAAGAGGAACCACTTGACATGGAGCTGATCTCGAGAAAATTGAGTCCAAAGTTGAAGAGCTAGCATTTAAAAAAAAAACTCGGAATTACTTACGTTTTGATTTCATTCAACTACCGTGTTATGTTTTTGCATTTCAACACCGGAAAAAAGGAATTTCCTATGCAGGAAAGGTACCTATTTAAATTTTTAGCGTTTAAAGTGACTTGGTTCCTTTCTTCTTTTTGTTTGGCATAATCACGAAAACCGAATCTCTAAGAGAAACCAAACGGCAGAGTTGGTTTACACTGTTGATATTTTAAAATCCGTTAATCCGGACTTAAGTCCGTTCCCAATTCTAAAAAAGGAACCAAGTCGGAGTTGGTTCCTTACGTGACTCGGTTTAAAGGGTTTAAGAAAAAGGAACCAAGTTCTCATTTAATTTCATCATATGGACAATGACTTCAATGAGGCTCACCAGCTCACTTTTACGTGGAATTTTGACGGGAAATAGTTGTTATTAGAAGAAGCACTTGTTGCTTCGAGATTCAGTATTGCTAGGTCTATCAATCAATAACTCAATTTTATCAAAAATGTCACTCATTTCTTTTGTGAGAAGTGCTGTCCAATTGAGCTTTTTTGGGTGAGAAATTATGAAAAAAAAAATTTAGATCAGATGTATCTATAAGGAGATGAGTCAAAGGCGTTTTTTTTTTTGTGTTTGTTTTTTTTTTTGTTTTCAAAACTTTGGAGGGCTTTAGCTCAGAAGAGAAACATCTGTAGCACATATTCATGTAGGAAAATAAAGCCTTATATAGGTACATTTCACCCCAAAAATACACTCCATAAGTTTGGCACTTAAGTTTTGCAACACCCTATATTCTTGATATTTTGCTCCCCGCCACCCTTCACAGAACACAACATCTTGACCATGCAAATTTTTAAAATCACAGTTTGACTGTAGAGATATTTTCTCCCCCCCCCCCCCTTCTAACAAAAAAGGGGGAAAATGGATCGCCTGTCTTTGATGTTCGTCGTATGCGCGTGCACAGATTTTTCGGCTTTACGACTGCCATTTTGGCTTTCTTTATAATGCGTTTTGTGGGTTTATGAATGGCTTTTATGACTATTTGATGCCGCCAATCAAATTTTTCAGGCGATTTTACAAAAAAATCAAAACTCTATAGCGCTGTAGCAAAAGTTTGCAACAAACCTATTGAAAGCTGAAAAAAGAAAATTATTTGATAAGGCTCGATCTTTTTTACCCACATAAAGTATAGACAATAGATATTTCTAAATCCCTCCACCTTTTAAACGGCTTGTTCAGGGATCAAAAATGAGGTTGCGTTCTTTTGAAGTCAAAAAGCGTCATTTTGGGAAAAAGCCGTGATTCTAAATAATAAACATTTTTTTTTTCTTCTTTTTTTCCGTTTTAGGTGCTGTCAGCACTTATTGCGATTGTCACGATGTAGATATGTAAGATACAAAAATGGAACACTTGCGAATTCATGAAAAAATAATCCTTAATATACAGAACTAACCATTTCAGGTGCCCTTTACACGTCAAGCATTCTAGGGGTATAGTTTTTAGTAGGTGTGGAGGTTTAAGGCGTTTGTGGATTTTAATGGGTCTGTTACAAACTTTTGCTACAACGATAAATAGTGTTTCATCGTAGGTAAAATCGCGTGAAAAGTCCATGGGTGGCATCAGAAAGTCATGAAATGCGATAATAAACTCACAAGAGATGTTTAATGAAATGCAAGATGGCGGTAAAGTATCGAGCAGTCCGTATGCATGCACCTTTAACATCCAAGAATTGCCAACGTTGACAACCTCAAAGCGTCAGAGGTTATGTGTTTTATTTACATTGTGATTGGGTGTGATCGATATTATGAGGTTGGCTATCCTTGGATGTTCGTGGTGCATACATACAGGTTGCTCGATATTTTACCGCCAACTTGGAGTTCATTAAACGTCTCTTGTGAGTTTATTATCGCATTTCATGACTTTCTGATGCCACCAATGGACTTTTCACGCGATTTTACATGATACAGAACACTCTATAGCGCTGGAGCAAAAGTTTGCAAAAGACCCATTCCCCCTCCCCCATTTATTTTGTTGAAAAGTATCGAAAGTTTACAGTCAAAACTAAGCCATTATTCATTACAACTCATTGTAATATTATTTTTTTTTCTGTTGCCATCGGTCGATATCATTTTTCGTGTTGGAGAAGCAAAGTTCCATATGGACCTATAATTTCCAAAATTTTAAGAAGCTTCCAGTAAAAAATACTGTACACGCGAGAAACTTTTTAGGGTAGGTAAATAAGTTATTCCAGAGTCAATTCCATTGCCGCAGCAAGGAGGCTGTCCAGGGGTGGGAAAACACGTGACAGCCCCTCTCACTTTTTAGAGCTATTAATGCGAATTTTACCCCCGTCCCTTTGTTCTGGATTTTTAAAAAACCCTTTTTTTTGCAACAAAACGCCCAAAAATTTTCCCCAAAAATCCCTTGATCGCATAGACGCTCATAAAGGGGTTTTCAATTTGCCGATCCCCCAGAATTTCAAATGTTTTCCCAAAGACCAAACCTGTTTAGTGAGACGTCATGAAAAAAAATTTGGGTTTCCAAAAAAAAGGGTCCGCCTCACTCGCGCTCTCGTGGGTTTTCCCATATGAAACACGATCCAAATTTTCAAATACAAGTGCTAGTGAAAAACATGTTCTTTGCACCAGTTGTGTTTATCACACCATTGGGTTCCACGTCCCTTATAAAAATTTTCCCATTGTTTCAATGAATTTTCCGATAGGATATATATTCCCGCGCTTTTTTTCCCATAGAAATAATCGAAATTCCATAGAGACAATCGGAATTCGTGTAGATTCAAGCGCGCTGACTATAGCAACGATAGGTTTCATGATTGAAATAAGGCGAAATCATCTATGGCTCTATTCTTACAGTTTTAACAGCCACTTTTTTCTCAGTGATAAAATATGAGCCCGCTATATTTCAAACTTTTTGAAACATCGCGCATCAATGCACAATCACAGTTATATCGAAGAAAGTCCTATTTTTGTCCTTGTCACACTCACAGTTTCTTATGAGCACAAAATTCTAGGAACTAGGCTCATCAGCACCCTCACGACATGTGTTTTACCTCGAGAAATAGCTTCGATACGAAGAGAAGTTAGAATGATTGAGTGTCATGGCGGTGAAATCCCATAAGAGACCGTGAGTAAGACGAGGACAAAAGTAGAACATCTTTCGGTATAACTGTGATTGTAAATTCGCTTGATTGTAAATTCGCTTGTGATCTTTTAGGAATTATGTTAGAGTGAAAAGATACTTTAAAATACGTGGAATCTAATGGTGCAAAAAATTTGAGAAAACTGTTTTTTAACTAGCATGAATTTGCGTTCGAAAATTTGGATCTGATTTCTTATAGGTTAAATCAACGAGAGTGAGAGATAGAGCATTTGTTTGGAACCAATTCTGATCCGGACGTCATCACTAAACAGGTCTACTTAAGGATATGAACGAGTCCCTCTCTTTTTTATTCCCCGCCCCCTCTTTATCAATACCTCGCCGTCACTTCTTTCCGAAACCCTCGTCAAACAGATTTTGACACATTTACGACCGCTTAATGCACCGTGAAGAAAACTTGTGACCGGTGGAGCCCAAAGGCGAGGGGCAAAGAGGGTTCCTGCGGGAGATGTTTCCACCCCCCTCCTGCCTTTGAATTTTGACTCATAGGTTGGCACAAATGACTTAGGTTGCTGGACCTGTATGGAATTCTCGTTCAAAGGAATTCGACTTTGACGCTTAATAACTTATTGAAATTAACAGGAATACCAAAACTTTTACAATTTTAAGAAAATAGACGCCGAGACCTCCTGGATTGCAGCAATAAATTAACAATTAATGAAACCAGTTTTATGAAAACACGTTTTTAATTTTTCAAACCTTTCCCGCCAAGGTTTTGCCATAAGCAAAGCATGCAACCTATATATTAGATATGAAAATGAAAACAAAAAGCGTACCGTATATATACGGCACGCTTAAAATAGCTGCCCCCCTCATCACCTTCCCTCCCAACCCCTCTCTTCCCCACTCTGCCATTCACCGGCTTATGACTCCGGGGCTTCATAGAACACATACATCCGACGAAAGAAAAGTTATGAATCAATTTATTTTTTTTTTTCGTCAATTTTAAATCAAAAATCGCCCACCTGTTCTTTCAAAACTTTTTTATTCGTGCCTTAAGTGTTACGAATTCGTCAATAAGTCTTCCAAATATCCATCTCTTTCTATCAATTCCTCTCTCTACCATCTTCGTCCCCGTTTTCCTATTTTTTCTTCTTCTCTTTTTACTTTCTCACTCTAATGAAATTAGAAAAATTGAGAAAGTATTGCGATGGCGCAGAGATTTTTGATGAATTTTGTTTCGATACTTGGCCCGCTGCGACTTAGTCAATCATGATAATTATAAAGTAATTGGCTCTTATCATGCCTAATACTATCCTAAAGAACATCCATCCATGATATTTCAATATTTCTGAACCATATGTGGTAGGGAGGAGTAAATGCACAAAATTTCTTTGGCGTCTGTCTGTCCGTCTGTCCGTCTGTCTGTCTGTCTGTAGTCAAGAACGTGAAATCCAGCATAACTTTTGAACTATTGATCCATATGCATCCAAATTTTGCAGAGATGTTGCTTTTAACATTCCCCAGAAGGACTTTTTTTGTTTTTTTAAAATTTTAATTTTTAGGTTAGTTATGGATGAAAAATGGTTTCCATTAAAATCAATGGGAAAATGGGTAAAAAAAGAGAAAAATTTAAATATTTCAATTTTGGATCTTTGGATTTGGAAGAAAATTTGTAAAAACATTCTACAACCAGCCCACAGTAAAATTAACCCCTTATAGTTCAGTAAAATAACCCTTAAGACCGTTTAAAAAATCAATTTAGGGCGTTCGAGCCAAAAAATGGAATAAAATTGAGAAATTAATCTTGTATATCAGTGCCACTTACTAAAAGCTGGATGAATTTTGATGAAACTTTGTATACACAATGTACTACCACAGTACTAAAATATTTTCTTCTCACTATCATCATAATAAATCCTTTGGACCGTTTCAAGGGACCATATAGGTGCGATTGAGAAAAAATAAGACCAATTAAGCAAATAAAAACATAATCCTACTTATTGAGATAATTCGGGTTACATCCAATTAATTTTAATTAAATCCGGCACAAACAATCTACCTACCTACATTTACTCTACTTTATATAGAATTTCTTATCATTACAATATACAGCCTTTAAGACTGTTTAAAAAATCAAAATCGGTGCGCTCGAGCCAAAAAATGGAATTATCGTGAGAAATTAATCTTTAAACTTGGAGTCAACCAATTATGGCTCGATGAATTTTGATAAAAACTTTTGTACACACAATCCACTATCAAAATACTAAGATATTTTCCTTTCTTAGTCACCATACACAACTGATAAAACCTTTTCAAGAGGCAATGTAGGTGGGATTGAGAAAAAAAATGGGAATTTAAGCAAATAAAAAAATAATCCTATTAATTTGGGGTAATTCAGGTTTGGTCCAATGAATTTTCATAAAAACTGGCAAATACAATCTACAATTAGTCTATAAAAGAAAGTATTCCTTACAGATACAATATACAACACTTAAGAGAGTTTAAAAATCAAAAAAGGGTGTTCGACCCAAAAACATGAATTAAAGCGGGGAATCAATGTTAAAACTTGGAGTCAATCATTCATGGGATGAATTTTGATGGAACTTTGCACAAACATACTATGTTACGGACCCATTAAAATATTCCTATCATACAGTCATCATCAAAAACCTTTAAGACCATTTCAAGGGCCAATATAGGTGCGATCGAGCAAAAATCTTTGAAACCAAGCAAATAAAAAAAAAATCGTAATACTTGGAATAAGAAATTAAATTATAACTCAATTATGTTTGATGAAAAATGCAACAAAAAGTTTGCAACCAACCTACGCAGGGATTTCTTTTCAATGTAAAACTATAATATACAACTCTTCTTAAGTCTGAGACTGTTTAAAGGCAAAATAGCTGTTCCATCAATAAACCCAAAAAATAGAATATCCAAAGAAAATTAAACTTATAAAGAAAATGGATGGATGAATTTTGTTGACATTTGGTATACACAATCTACAAACAAAAAACATCTTTAAAGGGAGGTTTAATCTACCAAACTAAAAAATTCTTTTGAAGATCCACAGTTCAAAACCCATCCTTCAAAGGATGAAGTAGGCAACTATTCGTACAGCTTCTCTGCAAAATCGCAAACACTTCGAATTGAAGGCGGAATTATGTCCAGAGATGAAAATATTTTAAATTTGATGGGAGTCTAGGAGTCTCTCCCAGAATTCTAAAGGGGGTTGGGGGTCTCCCCCAGATATCTAAAGGGGGGTCTGGGGGTCTCTCCCAGAATTCTAAAGGGGGGGGGGTCTGGGGGTCTCCCCCAGAATACTAGAGGGGGGTCTGGGGGTCTCCTCCAGAATACTAGAGGGGGGTCTGGGGGTCTCCTCCAGAATACTAGAGGGGGGTCTGGGGGTCTCCCCCAGAATTCTTAAAGGGGTCTGGGGGTCCTTCGACCCCCCAGATAAAAATGGAGGGAGAAAGTGTTCGTAGGGTGTTCCCTACAGTTTATTTCTCCTTCTCTCTTTCCTTCTTCTCTTCTTTTCCTTTTCTTCCTTCGCCCTGTATTTTCCTCCTCTCTCTTTGCGCCTACAAACGCCTTGCGCCCCCCCCCTCCGCAATTGTGGGGGCTGAGAGGGCTATTGTTACGCCACTGGATATAGACAAATGAATGAGTAAATAGAAATGCATGTATATTAACCCTTAACTGCAGATGAGCCCAGATCTGGAACAATTACTTTGAAGCCTTATCTAAAAGTAGGGGACTTCAGTTGTTCTGTCGCTGCATGGTGGGTCACATGTGGAAAATATACTAAACGAGTAAGAATTGTCGATTTTGTCCTAGAGCGCGCAGCACAGGATAGAGAACGTGCAGAGTGGTTGAAAATAGCTTACTGAAAATCTGATAGAGATTTTCCGATTTTCATTGTTATGTTTGGGAGTAACGCAGGGGTACCATATACAAAAAAACAACTATTGAAACTTACTAACTTATTTTTACTATTTTAAATTTTTTTTTTTTTTTTTTTTTAGCCTGAAAACTTTATTTTCAGTTGCATGGATATCTAAATGCGGTTAAGGCCATATTTGGAACAATTGATATTCAGGCTCTTTACCATTGAAATGTAATGGAAATAATTTTTTCACTATTTTTCCCTGTCTCAAGGATCAAAATTGTAATGAAAAAAAAAAATTATTTTATTGAAAAAAAAAAAAAAAACAAGCAGCCAGCAGATTTTGTATCGCAATCTAGCGATACAAAGATAACATGCAGTCAATCAGTGTAAGCTGCTTTGACTGTGCGTTGTTATTCTTGTAATACCGCTTTTCATTAAGGTGATTCTATGGCAAACTCCCGAAAATTTTAATCCGATAGATGGCGTTACTTGTCGCTTGCTCCGGAAATGGCCGTTTTTTGACGGTTTTCGGCTGTTTTCTCTGAACAGACGAATAATTGACGAAAAATCAGAATGTCAGCACCTGCTTAATTTTTTGCTTGATTTTTTGAGCCATAAACTGGCCAAATTGGTTCTAAAATTAAGGTGAAAGTATGCAAAGAAAAAATCATGTGTAATTTGGAGTTGTATCAGTAAAGATTACAGGTGAAACAGAAACCTGTAATCTTTACTGATGCAACTCCAAATTACGTATGATTTTTTCTTTGCATAGTTACGCCCAGAGACAAATAGAGACCTTGCACTATTCCTGCGCGCGGTGTCCACTTTTCTTGGTTCAATTTTGTTCGGAACTCATCGAAACAACAGCCAACATTCGCATAATGTTGACTGATGAGCACGTATTTTGCATTCGCCGAGCAAACCCTGTTTCCGTTTCCGGGACCGCGGACCAATCACAGCCTTTTGTTGAGCTTCACCATCCAACATTATGCGAAGGTTGATTGTTGAGGCCGATGAGTCCCGACAAAAGTAGTTCACGAAAAGTGGACACTGCGCGCAACCACGGGAAGAATAGGGAGTGCACGGTCTCTATTTGTCTCTGGTTACGCCTTTATTTTAGAACCAATTTGGCCCGTTTATGGCTCCAAAAATCAAGCAAAAAATTAAGCAGGTGCTGACATTCCGATTTTTCGTCTAATATTTGTCTATTCAGAGAAAACAGCCGAAAACCGTCAAAAAACGGCTCTTTTCGGAGCCAGCGACAAGTGACGCCATCTATCGGATTAAAATTTTCGGGAGTTTGCCATAGAATCACCTTAAGTTTCATAGCATATAGGGTGTCAATTAAAAAAGGAGCTAGGCCAAATATCTCGAGAACGGCTCCGGATTTTGAAAAACACTGAAACAAGTGTTCAATTACCTTGAGGGGGACATCTTTATAGGGGGTTTTTGATTTTGGGGCCATCTCTGGGGGGCCCGCAGGGCGGATACCACGTCCCTAAATTCAATACTTCAAACGAGGACCCCCATATTTTATTTATTAATCGAAAAGAGGGTAAAATTATCAGACTTTTGGAGCGAATCGAAGTTCAATATCGTTTTTCGTTTTTGATACATCGAAAGTCAAAGTTCGATTTGGACCAATTTTCAAAAAATCATTACTCCTCTTTGAAGAGTCGGAATTTAAAAATCAAGGACACAAAAATACTCTAAAAAGTAAGCCCTTTTCAGAAAAAAATTCAATTATAACAAACATTTAGTCAAATTTTGGTTTTGAAGCTTCCAAAACTTTTAGACGTTTTTTCGATAGCTTCGAATACTGTCATTCGGGTAACTTTGTGCATTGGGGTGTAACTTTGTGCATGCCTAGTTCAAGCTGTATAAAATGTGGAATCTTTCAGAAATTGGCAGCATTGAACAAAAAACACTCTTTAAAGTTACTTAGGTGTGTTGAATGAAATATATCAAAAGTTGCAAAAAGTTGTCCTGAATCACAAAACGTCTTGCACAAAGTTAGACTCAAAGTGCACAAAGTTACCCTGAATGACAGTCGCCCTGTGGTGCATATTTGGGGGGGGAGGCTCAATCATATCTATTTCAATTTTTTTTTTTTAAAAAAAGCTCTTTTTAAGTTATGAGAAAAGCTCGTGTCCTTGAAGTTGAGGCAATTTCCAACATTTCTGCTCCCATGGACATTTACCAAAAAACCTAAATTTTTTGAGTTACGGCGGATTTTTGGAAAAATTCCAATTGGCTTTTGTGGCCACCCTGTTGAGAATTCTTCAAGTACAAAACAGATTCTGATCAAATGGATGGAACCATTTTGATTGATGTGCCACTAGTTTGGTACTTTAAAGTGAAAAATTAGGTGTACTTCCTTAAATTAAAATTTTGGGAAGTCTAAGTCTCAGACCATGGAATCAGTCCGATTCTGCCATTGAAGTCCCAAAATTTTGATTTGAAAAAAGACACCTTATTTTGTCTCCTCAAGTGAACACGTTGCACATCGATCGGAAGGTTTCGATACATTTTTTCAGAATCTGTCAAGATTTGTGAGAAATTCTCAACTGGATAAGCACAAGGGTTGATTCAAAAATCTTCCAAGTCCCCATGGCTAAAAAAATCTGGGTGTTTTGGTAAATGTCTATGGGAGCAAAAATGTTGGCAATTGCCTCTGCTATGAGGGTATGAACTTTTTTCGTACTTTTAGAAGATACTTCTTAGAAAAAAACTTGATAAGTGTGTGAGCTTCTCCTAATATGAACGAGGAGCTGTTGAGGGCTTTTGAAAATATCAATCAGTAACAGATGTACCCCCCCCCCTCTCCTGTCTAACTTTTGAACGAGTTGAGATAAAAAGTTGCGGTTTGGACCACTCTTCATAGCTTTAGATGAACTTTATTTTTTGGGGGTCAACCCCCCCCCCCAGGGGGCCCCCAGGGGGGCTATTTCAAAATTTTCAAACATCAACCCCTATATTGTGATACATCGTTTGAAAGGGCATACAATTCTAAAACTTTTGGCGCAAACTAGAGGTCGATATCGTTTTTAGTTTTCGATATATCGACTTTCAAAGTTCGATTTTCAAAAAATCAGAATTCCCATTTAAAAAGTCGGAATTAGAAAAACTAGGGGTCTAAAATGCTTTAAAAAGCAAGCACTTTTCAGAAAAAAATACGGTTCTGCCATACATTTAGTCCAACTTTGGTTTTAGAGCCCCACAACAATGTTCTAAAATATTGCTCCTCAGGGGGGCTACCTCAAAAATTCCGAGGCACGACCCTTATCGAGTGATACAGCGCTAAAAAGGTCACACTGAATTGAGCATTTTGGCGCAAACCGCAGGTCGATATCGTTTTTAGTTTTCGATATATCGAATGGCAAAGTTGGATTTTTATCTTTTGTCAAATTCCAATATATCGGAACCTAAAAACGATATGGACCTGCGGTTTGCGCAAAAATGCTCAGTTTAGTGTGCCCTTTTGAGCGATGTATCACTCGATAAGGGTCGTGCCTCGGAATTTTTGAGGTAGCCCCCCTGAGGGGCAATATTTTAGAACATTGTTTGGGGGCTCTAAAACCAAATTTGGACTAAAAGTATGGCAGAACCGTATTTTTTTCTGAAAAAGACTTGCTTTTTAGAGTATTTTAGACTCCTAGTTTTTCTAATTCCGACTTTTTAAATGGGAATTCTGATTTTTTGAAAATCGAACTTTGAACGTCGATATATAAAAAACGAAAAACGATATCGACCTCTAGTTTGCGCCAAAAGTCTTGGAATTTTATGCCCTTTCAAACGATGTATCACAAGATAGGGATTGCCATTTGAAAATTTTGAGCTAGCCCCCCTGGGGCCCCCTAGGGGGGTGGGGGGTTTTGCCCCCCAAAAAAAATTAAGTTCATCTAAAGTTATGAAGAATGGTCCAAACCGCAACTTTTTATCTCAACTCGTTCAAAAGTTAGACATAGGGGGGGGATACATCCGTTACAGCCTGTACATCATGTCTAAGTAACTAAATAAATGCGAGAAGCTCAAATCATTTTTAAGCGTTTCCCCCCATCGGACTTTAGACATTTTTTTCAAATGGTAAACCTGTATCATAAAATTTGTGCTTTTAATAGTACAATATATCTTGAAACGTATAGTCAGACTTAATTTCTGAATTTCTCAAGTTTATAAATGGATACTTTATGTAAAAATACTTCAGATCACCAAGTTTCAAGTCTATTTGATTTGTAACTGTGGCTATTACTGCAAAATCAAATTTTAGCAACACATGGAGGAATCGCAGTTCAAGGGGGGGGCATTTTTTTACCCACATTCATAGGGAAAACATGTTTTATTTCGGGCTCCAATATACACAGTAGAAGTTTGCGTCCGGAATTTAGTTGCATTTTGCATATTCCTAATTTTTTGTAGCTTGCACTTATTTAGTTATGATTCAATTAAATACTTTAATCCTGCGCACTTATAGGTGGTTGTGGCTGATATGATTAGTGGTGTTTGCAATTTATCGCTCCTCACCTACGATTGTAATCCTCGCCTTGTTGAAAGGTGCTGTTGGCATGGTCATAAATAAAATCTTTAGGATGCGAAATTCCATTGACTTTCAAAAACTAGTTGCTAGGTATGTTTGTTCTGAGTTGGGCAAAGGAGGTAGTACTTGAACACTACGAGTACTGTACTTGGCATTCGTAATTTTTTTAAATCGCATTTCAACGGTAATCAGAGTGAATTTTCAAAGAATCAAGAACTGAGTACAGGTAGACTACCCCGTTTCCCCAACTCTGGCCTTGTTGCACATTTCAGCCTCAAACCCATTTAAAAGTTATTCAACAGTACAGCAATAAGAAGTAAGTAAGTACACACATCAAAACAAAGAGACGAGTGAACTTTCGGACTACTGATTGAGGAAGAATATTGAGACAATCTCCATGTAGAGAGCCGTTTTAACATCTGATAAGCACTATACGAGGGATTAAACTTGTGTTGTATGCTAATGGATGAAAATAATGAAACAGGTTGGTTTTAATCTTACCTTAAAGCATCAAAGCTGGATCATTTCGGACAGCAACCAGGGAGGGTGTAAATATGGCGGACAACAAGCTTTTCTAAATTCAAATTATAGGTAGCCGGAATGGCTTTTAAAACATTTGAAGATTTGGAAATTGCTGCTGCCACAGACCAGTTCAAGATTGTCAATTACTTAATAGCTATATGGTACTTCTTGTAGCACCATTTATTTTTTAAAAATGGTCATAAACAAAGTAAAAACCGAGCAAGTTATTCAGAAAAATTGGATGATTCACTTCAAAGACAAGTAAGTAATTCTTGAACCTTCTGATAATCCTATAGCGTGAGAACAACACTGTAGGTGTAAAATGAATTTCTTGCAGCGTTGAAAGTGTATACTGTGTAGGAAGTAGGTACCTTTTAAGACAGGGAAATGTCCGAAAAACACCAAAATGTGGAGTTTTGATGAATGATTAGCGCAGAGATGAAACGTTTGAAAGTCAATGTTTTTGGAAAAAGTAAAGTCGTATGTTTACTTTTGTTCATAAACAATGAAAACAAACCATGAGCAAACCAAATTCTGCTGTGAATTTTAAATAGAAATGCGTCAAAAATGTCTTTAAAACTAGAATTTAGTCCTTCACAGCGTTCAGGTGTAATTATGGACTAATTGTAAGTGTGACCTTATTAAAAGCCTTGACGCAGTTAGAGCCATTCGTTTACTGCCTTGTCTTACCAGAGTCCCCCCCCATTTCAAAAAGAAGGTACCTTCAAGACATTTCCCCTAGAATCACTGGAAGTATTGCCTCTTGAGCTCCCAAACTGTAAAGTATTATGTTTTTCCAATGTTTGTCCATACAAGAGTTGTTCCAAAATTTAAACTGTCGCAAAAAATTTTCCTTTACCTGCTTCAGTTTGATCCTAGAAAGCTCTCACGATCATCTGTGATGTCACCGCTCTTCCTCTGTCAAAACTTGTAAGTCCTTATTTTTCTCTGACTTGGAAACTGATCACAAACAATCGATTGGACTTGGGTGAATTAAATGGACTCCTTAAATGGAATCTAAAAGAATTAGGTAGAGTCAAATAAACTTAGCCCTGTCCAATTAATTTCGCATTTTGGGCCATATGCACAATCGTTAATTACTACTTGCGATCAATAATTCTTACTTAAATGCCGCGGAAATCACATAAAGCGCTGATGTATCAAGATTTGTTCAGTTTTAACTGAGACATGGCCATTCGATAAAAACTGCTTCATGACGAATATCCTTGCCAATATTCCAGACCAATTGTACCTATGCTTGCATGACAGTTATGGAGAGCAAAACTATTCAAATGTCAATACCAACACCAAGTTCTGTGATGCACGGTGGGGTACGAATGCCTCCCCTCCACCTTTATACTTCCATCGTGGAAGAAATAATGATGCATCTGCGCTCATTGTGACATTTTCAGAATTTATTTAAGAATTCATGCTCAAAAGTGGAAATTACCAGCAGAGCAACTGACTCAAATGACTGGAATGGACTTAGTCCAATAGCTTCGATTCGTCAAAGTTGACTCGATTGTTCATAATCGGCTGCCAAGAAATTACATCATGCAGAAATAGGTAAAAAGACTTACACTGCACTTACACGTTTGGACAGAAGAAGAGTGCTGATATCAAAGATGGTCATGGAGGGCTTTCTAGAATCAAAATGTAGCTGATAAATGCTGATAGTTGGAGACAGTTAAAATTTTAGAAATGCTCTTTAGCAAATGAACCAGATTTATCTCTGGAATAAACACTGGGAAAACTGAAAGGGGCAACACTTCAGTAAGGATCAGGATCACAGAGGCTTCTTTGAGAGAACAGTCATCAGAGCACTCTTTCACATGGACAGAATGATGACTTGAGTGAAACTGGCAAGTTAAGTCTTAAACAAAAATAAAAAGCTTATTATCAGCTTACAAATTAGACATCAACTCAGGATTAATTCAGTAATTTTTGAAATGCTTGGAAAGTCAAAATAGTCAAGCTCTCTTGAAAAAAGAAAGATATGCATTGGCTACGCTGAGTACGCTCTGATGTTTTCTGAACGTCAAATAATAAGGTCTCTGATGAGTGCCGAAAAAAACCAAACACCCTTGCTCACAGTAATGTTCGGACATTTCCTTGTCTTAAAAGTATAAAAATCCTGTGTGGGACAGGAAGCAAATGATTTTACAGCTTGATGGTGCTGGAGAGAAATTAAACTGGATGTAGCATGAAGCTTGCTTTCAAATCGTGAAAACTATTATTCAACATATAATCAGCGTGGAAGGTAGTACCTAAAGGCTCCTGACAGAGTTCCTGATGAAGTTGTCTCGAGACATGGAAACTTGAGAATAGGTAATGGAGCACATGCCTTCAAGACAATTCTTGGTTTAAAGTAATTATTTAATCAAACAATACATCCAAGGTGGTTTTTTTTTTTTCCTTTCGGTAACTTTTCCACTGCACAAACATTTCAGAAGGATCAAGGAGCACGCTCATCGGTTAAAGAATTTATCTACTTCAGATCACTCAACTTAGGAGATGGACATGAGAAAATCTGTCTCAGGAAGATAGAGTTTGCTGAGAGAGGTCAAATTACAAAATTTTTGAATAAATCACCACAAACATACCACTTTCACTCGTCAAAATGCCAAGAAAGGCGATGAGTTACGGCATTACGAGGCAATAACACGCACTGTAGAATCTGGCAAATTAAATGAAAGCTATGAAGAACTTGAGTGTTTCAATTAGTAGAAACTAAAATTAAGGCTTTGATTGACAGAAAACACGCACAGTTCATAAAGAAATTCAGATTTTAAAGTCTCTGATAGACTTCGAAAACACGCGAATATACATTGCGGAGGGAACTTCGGTTTGTTTTCACAACACAAATCTCTAACCTTAAAATCTCCGAGGCAAATTACGCATGTTTACCAACGCCTCCGAACTAGATATAGCTCGTTGGTAGTCACAGACAAAATAATGAAACTACCAAATTTATTCATAACGGAGACAAATCCTTATGAAAAACTTACGTTCAATACTCAGTCAAAAGTTAACTCAAACATTGTTCGAACATTTCAAACGGCGCACTATGGATCCAAATCGAGTCCTAAGTGGTCAAAAATACAAAGACATGAGATATCACAAGAATTGTCGATCCATCAAATGATGTTCTCCGATAAGTATGGGACAAGCCAGGAATAAAAAACGGAGCCAAATAAACCCCTTAAAATCAACTATAGTATCCATCTAAAATACTAATTTTCCAACTTTGAAAGGATCGAATTTGGACCGCCAAAGATTTGATTTCTGTCCATTGTGCGGCGGACCGAAGAATATCGCGGATTCGATACGGCGCGCGATTCGTTTAGTGACTGCTTAAAGGATAGGGAGACTTTTCGCGTTGCCGCTCCGCAATATATCGAACGAAAGGAATCCACCGAAAAGCAGTACGCGATCATTACGCGCGGAAATCTGACAACGCACGTTTGCGACCAAGCCGAAAATTGTCGATTTTTATGCAGGAAGTTTATGGCCAAAATCGATACAAAACCATAACAAAAACATGCAGTACTTACTGCATGTTAAAAAAAAAAAAATCATGCAGTAAAGGGTTAACTGATAAAAACAAAAGAAAAAAAATATTTTGTTTGTTTGTTTTTAATTAAATCGTATTTCATCTTGAGAAAAGTTTGCTCCTTTACTCATAGAACCGTTAAATATTCCCAGACACAGTTCGAGTCTTCGAGGGGCGCGAGTGGATGAAAGTGAGAGAGAAGGGTGAAAGGCCCTGGGGACTGGTTTTATAAAGGGACGGATCGTTTCAAAAATAATGAGACTAATGAAATGGCGAAATATAGTTATAAGCTCCGTCATGTCACTCGCTCATCCCGTAGGGAAATAGGGTGATTGGAATGAGAAGGATAGAATAGGACGGGTGAAGAGGAAGGGTGAGGGTAAGGAATAAGGATGATGAGGGGATAAAGAGGGGGGGGGGGTCGAAACAGTGGCTCTTTATGAAATGGCGAAGACTAAAAGTACAAAGTTACAACTATGGGGGTTTTTGTTGGCGTGGGGGTGATTCAACTGCCAACGGCTGTAGCGCAGATCTGGGGAAAGTTCTTTAGATTTTGGATGAAGCCATCGGTCATTTTAAATTAGTGAACATCTGACAGTTCTCAATGCTTATGCGCAGTTGACGTAATTGCGTATCTGTGGATTGAGTTTTTACGCGCTGAGATACGCTATACCAATATATTTGTGCCCACCTGCGCCTGCGCATAAACCTTAACAACTGTCAGTCGCCAACTAATTTAAAATGCGACCTCTTCTTTCTCCGAATCGGGAAAGTACCAATGGGTCTGTTACACACTTTTGCTACAGCGATATGGAGGGTCAATACTGCTGTAAAATTGCGTAAAAATCACATTGGAAGCATCAAACAGTCATAAAATCCACTCATAAACCCGCAAAATGTGTTTTAAAGAAAGCTTAAGATGGCGGGCGAAGGGACGAGCAATCCTTGCATGCATCCACATCGAGCAACAAAGATGGCCGACGACGGGATTCAACAAAGTACGTAATTTAACAACATAGTAATCACAAACAATAACGAGAAAGTCTTTACCGGATAAAAACAAGCAGAATGACAGAAAATGTAACTACTACGAGGAAGTAAAATGTTTGTTTACATTCTAACCATCAATATAAATTGCTGTCGTCGGCCATCTTTTGGTGTTCGTGGTGCATGCATGCAGGGTTGATTCGCCCGTTCGCCCGCCATCTTAGGCTTTCCTTAAAATGCCTTTTAAGGGATTATGAGTGGATTTTATGACTGTTTGATGCTTCCAATATGATTTTTACGCGAATTTACGCTAGAATCGACTATCCATATCGCTGTAGCAAAAGTGTTCAACAGACCCATTCACATTTGCGATAGCTAGCAGACTGTTGTAGCAGTAAGATCACACTTCAGTTAGAAAGTATGGATTTTCCGGACATGAAAATTTTTGTTTTCAGCTTCCGAAACGTTTCATAGCGCAGGGTCGACATTTTATGGCAAAAATCATGAAATTTAACCTCATTCATTGTAGCTGCAAAATCAACCTTAACTCATTTCTTTGCTATCACGCCATTCAGTTATCATAATCTTTCTTGTTCATCAAGTCCGTGCATCTACCCACTGTGGGTCTATGAGCTATTCAGTATTCAATCAGCATTATATCGGTCTATTTAAATCACCCTTTCACTGTACTAACGTGAAAATACGAATATTAGCGCATGCAAAGATTACGACCTTTTTAAAATCGTCTATCGCTTATCTGGTTCAACGAGACTTCATTTTTCGTCGCTCTCGGTTTGACAAAGTTCCAAAAATCCGGAAACAGCTTTCGATTCCGCCAAGCGGCTCCGTTCGCGGCTCGGATCTATCATCACCCACACTTGAACTTTCATCATCCTTCATCTGTCGGGGCTCAAGCTTTTTTTTTTTTTGACAGGCCGTCGTCACCCACAACATCATTTTTCTTCGCAGCGTTGCCAGGTGCATACGGACGGAGGCTTCAGACCGTATATTCCCCTATTTAAATCAAAGTAAAGTAAACTTATTTAAACTCACAATTTGGCAACACTGTTGTTCACAGACGCTTAGAGCTTTGCGAAAAATGTCTCGCCACACGTTATCTGTAATCTGTATCCCACGCGTCTGCTCTACAAGGTTTTGACGGTGACCGACTTAACGATCAAAAAGTACATCCCTTCTCCTGTCTGTGCGAGTGGAGCGATTTTTGTATTTCCGTATCAAAATCGTTTCGAGTCGATCAACCAGTCATGTCCATAAAACGGACTTGAGGGGACGTAATTTTGAAGACTCCACGAATCCAGATATGATATGACGATGAGATCTCTTACGACCATTTCATAGTTTTTCACGCACTCAGTTTGTTTCCTTCTATAAGTTTAACTCTAAATTAAAAAAAAAAAAAAAAAAAAAAAAAAAAAAAAAAACGAAATAAATTGAACCTAAACTGGATAAGAATGTAAGTATTTGAGCTAGAGAGTGGTTATCAGGACACAAAAATTACCTAATGTTGGCATTTCCACCAGCAAACTTTGCGCAACGAAGAAAATGACACATGACATAGTTTCATGTTGCAAGCAAAATTTTCTCACTGGAATTTTTTGTTATATAGCTTGTCCCAGAAAAGATTGGATTCGACACTTCTTTCGGGTTTCAGAAGAATATCAGGGCCCAATAAATTACGGCACGAACGGGCTTTAGGTCGTACCTAAAAATGGCGATTCTAACCTCACATTTCTTTAACGGCACATCGGAATGTTGGGTGCGCACCCAACTTTACGTTACTTGGGGCGGGTCTAGAGCCTCTCTAACCCACCCTGTGGTGCTATATTGAGGTTAGTTTTGTGGTTGCGCCCAATGAGCTATAACTTTAGAGTGGCACATCAAGGAACGTCCCGCTGGTTCATTGTTGTCACCTAGGGCGCCGCCATCTTGCCGTAAAAATCGATTTTGAGGTTAAATTTTGTAGGTTGTTTCCGGTCGTTTTGTAAACAAACTCGGGCATCGCCGGAAACGACCTGCAAAAATTAACCTCAAACCTTGGAATCTGCCGTCCAAATTCCCGCCAAATTCCGAATGACCTACAAAATTTAACCTCAAACCTTGGAATCTGCCGTCCAAATGCCGCTTTTTCACGGGATTCCTTCTACCCTGTGTGGCACAAGGTGGACCAGCCCGCTGCCACTCTAAAGTTATAGCTCATTGGTTGCGCCATTTTAAAACGGTCCGATGCGGTCCGTTGGCTGGTGGCCGATGCTTGTTGAAGTACTTAGGGCGGACTTGGTGCTGACTTGGGGCCGAGAACCGTGTGACCGTACATTTATTGGGCCCAGCTTCTTACTCCTCCTAATCGATCAGGTTGCCCTTTATGAGGATGGAAGCTAATATTTTCATTCAAACCTACAGTTGTCAGGTCCAATCATTCTTGGGACATCCTATACTATGGTATGATCAGATAGCCGCTCTAGAACACTACACGAATATTACTTCTATACTCTATACGAATTTCGATGGAAATTATTTCAATTTTTGATTTGAGGTTAACATAAACCAATCTTACTTAGCGCGTATTGTAATATCTTGTTCGTATCAGCTGCGAGAGTTAAGACAGGAGGGTAGTCACTAGTCAATTCATGAGGTGAAGTTTAACTGACACTAATTCTTGTTCCATATTTTGTTTAAGTATAGGTATTTTTTTAGATTTTCTTCTGTTTAAAGTGCTTATTTTCATAGTAATGAATATACATAAATACGTATTTGATTAACCAATTAAGCGAGAAGTCACAAGTAGAATGGAGCTGTTTCAAACTTTTGCTACAGGCTTATTAATAGTTGATTATGGGGTAAGTAATACCCTGTAAAAATAACGATTAGCGCACTAAAAAATCACGGAATCCACTTCTAAACTCACAAAATGCTTTTGAATGCGAGACCTTAATGGCGGCCGAGGCCGCGGTTTTCTTATGGCAATTGTAGGTTTCCTCTTCTTCTTGTGTGGTGTTGCGAGAACACCTCGTGTAGATGGCGCTGATTAAAGATAGGGAACCCCAATGCAAACCGCGGCCCCGGCCGCCATCACGGTCTCGCGTTTAAAAGCATTTTGTGAGTTTAGGAGTGGATTTCGTGATTTTTTAGTGCGCTAATCGTTATTTTTACAGGGTTTTACCCCTATATCATCTATTAATAAGCCTGTAGTAAAAGTTTGCAACAGCTCCATATTGCATTCGAAATGTATTTAGGAGTTTTTACCCAACAGAACGATGATGTCTTAAATCAGCCATCGCGGATGACTGCTGCTTAAAATGATTACAACTTATCCTATAAGATAAGGTTGACGAGAGTTTGGGAGAGCTTTTACGAAAGGTTCTCTTTCACGCGATAAAGGCAAAAGGTAATCACTTTCGTCATTTTCTCACCTCTACCCTCGCATCCAAACCGCTCGTGAGTCGTGCCTCTTGAAAACACTCACTTTGCTCTGTTTTTCACGCCTTTAAACCCTTTTTCGATGCAAATACATTTTGCTCAACAAGTGCCAATAATCTACGCCTCAACGACGGGTAATCCCCTCGCTTGCCCCCTTTCTTCTGTACTGCTTTCTCCACATTTTCTCTCTATTTATATATTTTTCTTTTATCACTGTCTCTCTCTCTCCCCTCTCTCTCCCCTCTATTTTTTCCTTCTCCTTCTCCCTCTTCCTCTCTCTCTCTCTCTCTCTCTCTCTCTCTCTCTCTCTCTCGCTCTCTTTCTCTCTCTGTCTCTCAAACACCACTCTCTTTCTACATTTCTCTCTTCACGTAGCTCTGACGTTTGTAAACCCAGACGGAACTCAAATTGTAAAGCGCGAATTGAAATCTTATTCATTGCATGAAAAGCGAATTTTGTAACATCCTTGACTTTTTTTTTTTTATACGAGAAATGTAAATAGGGGTTTCTTTTTTTTCAGTGGGATTTCTTTATATCGTCGTCGTATCCATACAAAACTCCTTTCCTCTCCTCTCCTCTCCTTTCCTTAACTTTTTTGAGCCATTTTTTTTCATCATTTTTAGCTTTCTCTTGGGCCAGGCCGTATTTTCGTCTTGCCCCCCCCCCCTTCACAAGGTTTTGATTGAAAGAGGACAGAGAAATTAAAAGAAAAGAAATGGAGAAAAGAAGGAAAAACAGAAAAAAGGAATATTTACAGAAGAAAAGGAGAATAGCAATGTCCCAAAATAGCTCCAACTTTCCTTTAAACTGCGCCTGTGGCTAAAATGAAAAATCCCTTTTTTTCAATGGAATAAAGAAAATATGCGATATAAGTCCATTAACTTCTGTCGGTGAATTCCGTGCAGTTTTTGTGCCATGAAATTGCTTTAAATACTGTCTGAGAGGACATGAAATTTCTAATTTTTCCGAGAAAAGACCCCCGGAACTCATTTTACTAAATATTAAGTATGCTTTATGGTTACAATCCGCGATCGAACGAAAAACATGCACCGGGTTTTTTTCGTCTCCCTCGATTTTGTCCGCATATTAAATCTTTTCTCGTTATTTTAGCTGCTCATATTTTTTCTCACCTTTATTGCTTTATTTTGTTCTTCAAGTTTTATTTATTGGTTCATGCTTATCTTCTCTCTTTTATTCTGACTTCAATCGGCTGCATCATGGGCTAGCCTCTGTCATTGCATCTCCACGAAAATTTTATTATTTTCAAGGTACTTTCATCAAGTTTTCCTTTATTTTGTTTCAAATTAATCAGTTTCTCTCGTTGAAAACATATGCCTTTTATTACAGTCATTGTCAATCATCCTAACCTCTTTCCATCTTGAAACTTTCTCGAGGCATCTATGACGTGGTGTTATGGCGGTCGCGATGATGTACCGTATCATAGACAGTAGCGTACGCAGGAATTGTCTTTCTCTCTCTTGCCCCATTAGAGCACGTGTGTTAGAAAAGGACAAGAACAGGGGCTAAAACGTGACTTCAGCCACTATTTCTTTCCTTTTTCAGCATATGCATTCAAACGGGAAAAGAGAAAGAGAGACATATTCCTGCGTACGCTACTGATCATATAGATAACTGTGATCAGCTAAGACCGTAAGGTGAAACAAATCAAAAACCACTAGACTTTTTTAAATGTTTTTAACTGTGATTGTAAAGTGTTTGATTCTGCAAAGGTTTTGCTGAAGCGTAAACGTATTTTAGAGGTGGCACGTTAGAATCTATCTCGTGGTGTAATTTAATTTATGAGAACAGCTTGTTTGGTTGCGTAAATTAACAGCAGAAAATTTGGATGCGAGCTTTTTACAGTAATTCCCAAGGGATCGAGCGAGATAGAGTATTTTTTTTTCATCAAATGCTGATCGTGACGTCACACGCTAGAACGATCTGTGTTGGAATCAAATCTTGAATCATTAGTCACACTAAAATATTGTTTTTCACAGAGCGAGAACTTCTCGCTGGTGACTCTTGTCTCGCCGAGAAGACAGAGACAGAGACATCCCCTTTTTGTTGTGCGGATGGAACACGCTATTTGTCTGACAATAAAATGTCAACCCCCCCCCCCCCCCCCCCCCACAACCGGGGGTGCATTCATAGGAGAGTTCCTGAAGTTTTGTTTTGCTTCTCGGAAGTCTTACCACACAGAGAAAGGCGGAATACTAGTGCGTTGCGTTTAAGTTTTAACATCGCAGTGTAGCGTGGCCAACTTTTCTTGACAGCGTTGCAATGATCGAAAATAAGAAGCCGCACGTTTTTACCATGACTAATACGGTAACTGCAATGTTTTTTTTTGTTTTTTTTTTTACGGTAAAGTTGGCAGCTCTGTTTCCTTTAACCACACAGTGCAGAGCGCGAAAAGTTACTTTTTCGCTCAGTTCGAAAAAAAAACCACTTCCTGAGAAACAACACTTTTCTGCGCTGTTTCCGCGGTCGGAAAATGACTTTCAAAAGTGTAATTCTCGACGCTATATTATAAGTCGACGGAGCAAACCGCGATGCATGGATAAAATACGCCTCAAAAATAAAAAGAGGAAGAGAGATAGGAAACAAAAACTTACTTAATGGATGTAGGCGTATTTTGAGAGAGTGCAAGTACAGTGCAAGCGCTTAGCGGTTTCGCTTGTTATCGTTACGGAGGCTTGAGGTTCCGATGTTGCCGCGTCTCGCAGGAAAATCGCAAAAAGAAAGTTTTTTTTTCCTCACGCTTGTTAAAGGTGATGCGTTCGTAAAGTTGAAGGCGCTCTCTATAGTCCAGCCAAAAATTATAGCTGCACTCGTGCAATTTGACAACAATGCTTGTCCTCCATTTGACTCTATGTAAAACAATCGATTCGGCAGGGAAGTGGCGGCGCGGTGGTGCTTCACCTGCAATCGACTATTGTTCGTAGGTTTAAATAGAGGAAAAACATTGTTGCCAAAGTGCAAGGGACAAAGGTTTTGCTTACAGCCTTACATCATTAATGATAAATTATCCAGAGATATCAAAATTACTAATGAAAATTAAATTTTTGAATCACGCATAAGATCCATTGATGCACAAACAAGCATGGTATACAGCCTTAACCTAAATCTATCCACCGATGATTTAAGATAGTGGCGCGCCACTATCTTAAATGCCATGGGTCATGGCGTAGCTTGCAATTTGGCAACATTGCAATTCCTTCATTTAAACCTATGAAAAAGATCGAACTATTGGGTGTTCGGTGAACACCTTTGCAATTGACCTTTTACATGGGTTTAAATGGATACAATACAACGTTGCCAAATTGCAATCTACGCCTGCACTGATGACAAACAATAATAATAGAGCTCGTCTCAACAGTTAAAATCGAGATGATTTTCAGTCTTCAAAATTTGGAAAAGTTATTTCCTTTCAAACAAAAGAGTACGTGCTTAAAATAAGAAATTCTTTATGGAGGAAAAGTGCCAAAGGCTTCAATATTTCCTCACCGATTTTGTCTTATTTTATGTTCTACTCGATCGAAAAGTGTCGAAGACAATAACTTGAACGACCCGACCTTCACATATAAAGAAGCAAACTCGAAAAACAAATGAAAAGCTAGAAAATTACAACCTGGATCGTTTTAAAACTATTTTTAGTCAATTGAGACTATATATAAAATACTGAATCATCGACTTGATTCAACTTGGCGTCCAATGGACGAATCGATAAAGTTTTGGATTATTATTTTCAAATTCTTGTCATCGATAAATAAAAAATCCTTTTTATAAAGTACCACCTTCCATGCATTGGTGAAACGAACCATTTTTGGAAAGTATATACTACCAGCGAAGTGTTGCAAACTAGAGTGATCACATAGCAAAGTTGAATCTTTAGTTACATGCAAAGCCCCGCCCTGTTTGTGAGCCAGATAGAGCAAAAGCATTTTGAGTATTGAGTTCTGACATGTAGCGGTGACTGCTTCCAAAAGGCATTCAAACGCATCGGTAAGCAACCGATTAGCAACGAGTCTATACGCGCGGTAACCAAACGCTCACCAAAGCATTTTGACGCATTTCGGAAGCAGGCACCGCTACTTGTCAGAATCCGATACACAAACTGCTTCCGTTTTATCAGACCTGCATACATGCAGTTGCATAAGTATTTGTCGACGATTTGATGTAGCCAATGAGCTATAACTTTAGAGTGGCAGCGGGTTGGTCCACCTTGTGCCACACAGGGTAGAAGAAATCCCGGGAAAAAGCGGAATTTGGACGGCAGATTCCAAGGTTTGAGGTTAAATTTTGTAGGTCGTTAGGAATTTGGCGGGAATTCGGATGGCAGATTCCAAGGTTTGAGGTTAAATTTTGCAGGTCATTTCCGGCGATGCCCGAGTTTGTTTACCAAACGACCGGAAACAACCTACAAAATTTAACCTCAAAATCGATTTTTACGGCCAGATGGCATGGCGGTGCCCTAGATGACAACAATAAACGAGCGGAACGTTCCTTGATGTGCCACTCTAAAGTTATAGCTCATTGGATGTAGCCTTCATTACACGTAGCCTGACCTTGCTTACTTCTAAAGAAAAACATTAAATGAAGAAAAAGGTGCGTTATTTTCACTGCAACGTGAGTTACGTTAAATCTTCGAAGCAATACTTATGCAACTGCTTGTATACAAGTTGGAGACGAAAAAAAAACAAACGCACTTTTATCAGTAAAAAGTATTTGCAGGTGGCCTCCGTAGGCCAAAATCGGAGGTCGGAGGGGTCGTCTGACATTGTTATGCACGACCCTAATAGGAGTGCATAATGGCTTCGGTCTTTTAGTACTGTTGTATAATGAATTCGCTATTTTTTAGCATTGAAATCCATACGATTCCTTTGTAGTTGTTTCAGAATTATTTGGCACCACTGTCAGTAATAGTGATTTTGTAGCTAATTGAATTCCTCTATTCGTCCGGCGGATCGATATTGCGTCAAAAGTATTACCCTTTTTTACTGATTTTCAAGCGTGTTTTAGAGTCGGTTTTTGATGTTTTTCACAAATTTGCACACAGCTGTTCGAAGTTTTGTAGTTTTAATGCCTGTTTATTTTTTGGTATATCAGACATCAGGATTTGATTTGAAAATTTCGCTCGGTTTTACATAGCTGTAAATTTCCCGCTTGACCAGTTTTGGCTTCTTCGCGGAGGAAGGACTATACTTTCGTTTCTTTACGCAACTTGTAGTGGGAAACAACAACAACGTTTGTTTACGTTGATCGTGTACAACAAACCACAGAATGCCTCCAACCGCTATATTGAGGTTATGGTCACACGGGTTTTCAAACTCTCCGTATGTTATAAGTAGATGTAGGTGCGTAGAATCCGTGTGACCATAACCTCAAACCTAGCGGTTGGAGGTATGGAAAAATGTGGAGGTATCCGCGATTTCGTGAAAGTGTAAACATCGTTGACGTTTATCGTTCCCTACAAGCGTACCACCGCATTTCAGGATTTTTCTCCCGGTTGAGTTTTAAGAAACATTAATAAATACCTTATATATAATCCTCGAAACATGCGTAAGAAAGAAAACCATTTTTTACAGGGAGTGACTACCTATCGGAAAGTATGGAACTGCATACAGTAAATCCAATATAATTCGCATTTCAAATACACTTGACATTAATTGATAACCTCGTGACTCACCTCTACCAATCACCATTCTTAATTCTAATCCAGCCTAACCGCAAGCCCGCAATTTCAAGGATCGCCGTGCAAAGTAGGTATGCAATACGCGATGCACCTAATAGGTTAGGTTCATGTGTTGAATGTTAGCTTGTGTGTCACGTATTGTACACCCTCATCTCACCATGATATCTTTGTGCCCACTAGTACGTTTAAAGAAATCGACAGTAAATTACTCGACTTGTCGATCAAGTCACGTGATAAACCTGAGATTACGTTAAATAGACGGTTCTTCGTTTAGAACCAAGAGATGTTTTAAAACTCTATCATTCTATCGCTTAAGTTTTCACGATTTGGCAGCAACAAGAGCGAGAATTGGATCTCGCATTGTCTGTGCTCACCGGAGAGACTTTACTTTGCAACTACTAATCCTTTATTCTTTTTGCAAGACAAGGTTGTCTGATTGTGCAGGGAAAATTGGAAAGTTTACATAGATTCAAAGACGCGATTTGAGAATTTCTCTGCACATTCTGGCTTAATTCCTTGCCGCAAGACTTACGAGTCTACCAAGAAAGTGTTGTTTTCGTTGTTTTATTCCTCGCCTACTTCGAAAAAGTTAACAGCTCCACTTGATTCCTTCCTTTATTTCCTGACTCCCCCCCCCCGCTCCGTCCTCTTTTATTTTTAAGCTCTCATCATCCACTCATCAGGGTTTCTAAGTAAGGCGTATCCTGAAATCCCCCCCCCCCACCTTTCTCTATCTCTCTATGCCTCTCATTCTCTCTCTCTCTCACTCTCTCTCTCTCACACACACTCTCTCTCTCGCTCCTCTTTCTCCCTCTCCCTCTCTCTTTTCAAGAAATGAAGATGGAGAATCCTCTTTTTTTTAAAGTTGTGCAAACCTACAGAAACGAATGAATCAAGTTTCCATGCTTTGGAAAATAAAGAAGAAGAAAATCTCGCGTTTTCACTTTTTTACCAGAAAATGGCCCCAAAACTAAAATTGTGAAACCTAAAAAATATCTTTTACGTCTTCTGATAAATCTCATGTAAAAATAATGACGACTAAATTTTTAAAATATCAGAGAGTGCAAAGATCATTATTTTAAATCGGGGTTCGAACGAGACAACCCCCCCCCCTCCCTTGCAACGAAGGTCAAAATCCTTTGGTAATTAAAATATACAATTATGTTTATCTCACATGCGTATCTCAATGGGAATTATGAGCTGAAGCCATACGTTTGGCAACTCGAGATCGAAATCTCGTTCGACTCATTGTCTTTTTCTCCATGCTAGGCCAGGGCTGCCGTTTTGCGTATAATCAATGCTATTTTTCTATTCACCGATGATTCCAACGGTTGGGAAAAGATTACACACTTCAGTTCAGTGTATGACTGTAATGCATGAAAATACTATGATATGTAATATTTCCTTAATCGGTGGAAACTCCGTTGAATAATTAAAATACCCGCAAGTTTTTTAAAGTCATCGACGACTCCACCCGCAGTTGAGAAAAGATTACAGATGCGAGTATTTTAGATTATTACAGTCATGCACTGAACTGAACTGTGTAATCTTTTCTCAACCGGTAGAATCATCGATGAATTGAAAAATAGCATTGATTATACGCAAAACGGCAGCCCTGCTTTCGAATCTCTATCCGAACCGACCTTAACTCTTTGGATCTCCTTTCCAGTATGAAAAGCGTGACGAAACAGTTAGAACGATCCCTTTTGTCGTTTCGTTGCGTCACCATTATCCGGTAAGCCCGTTTAACTGCTTTTAATTAAGCAAGGAGTGCGGATTTTGAAAGTTCCTATAGTGTCTCAACATTAAATGTTATTCTTGCTGGGTTTTACACTTTCTAAATTTAGTGCAACGAAAGAAAATGCCAGCTTGAAAGAGCTCATTATCTACTGAGAATTAGGTTTATCACTGAGGAGTATTCAATTTTATCGCATTATACTTACCCAGCACTAGACTCTGTTTTCTCGGTAGTATTAATTTACAATTAGTTTGCTTAACATTCAATCATCTACAACGCTTTGAAGGCCTGCGTGGATCTTAATTTTCAATTTTTTGCTACTGCAATATGGAGCATCCAATAAATATCAACGAATTTTTACCGGGGAGGGGGAAAAACGAATAAATAAACAAACAAACAAAAAGAGGAAACGATGAACATTGTGAGTTTGAGGTAAGGTATTTGATCAACATATGGTGCAAAATAGGACGTTAAGACCCCCAAACGGGTTTTCACCTCATGAAGCTTATTAGTTTTTTTTTTACCATCATGTTTTTTGTTTGTTTTTTGTTTTTTTGTTAACTTATGAGTATTTAAAATTATTGAGCACATCCTCTTGAATGTGTTAAGACCATTTTTCATCGTATGTCTCACATTTCCCGATATTAATTGTTTTTCGTAAAAAAGACGAACCTTTTAGATTTTCCTAAATTTTTGCCAAATTTTGGGAATTTTGTGGGAATTTTGGAAATTTGGGCGTAAATTTTTCCCCCCAAATTGTAGGGGTAAGGGATTTTCCCCCTTTCCATCCTCCACGGGTGCCTCTAAATATAAAGTTGCGTTTCATAACACGTCCCGAATAGACGAAGTGTTTTCGGGATAGATGGTAAATCGCTGCAAAACATTTCACTCAGCTAACGAGCCTCATTGGTTATATTTCATAGGCGCTAGCCGGGAGACAAGCTCTTCTCAAAAGTCAATGTTTTGGGGTTGAAGAGCAGTGTTGTAAAATTTGGTAGGAAATCCAAAAACTTTTGCATTGAATTAAACGGTAAAGTGAGTATACTTATAAGTAAAACGGCAGCCCTGGACCGAAGAGAGTATGAGAGACGAGAAGTCGGACGGGCCAGACTTTTTGTGTCCATTACAAGGGTAAAGTTTCGTGGACTGCGCGCGGTAGGGTAGGAGTTTCGAAATATTCGCAACGAACAAACTAGAGGTACCTAACTAACTAGCTTACTAACTATAGCTAACTAACCTGCTAACTAACGATAATTAAAGCTTATTACATTATCAAAGGCTGTCCGGAAAAGATGAAGCAACAGTTGCCAAATGCGGGAGAAGACTCTTCTCCTCCCCTCCCCTCTCCGCCCCTCCGTTTCATCGACGGACCCAGGAATTTTGTCCTCCTTTTTGCGCCTTCTCGTTCAAACGCATGTGTCAGCAAAGGATAGAGGAAACGGTGAAAGTCACGTGACCATCAGTGGCGAGTCGTCCATGTTACCTTTGACACCTAAGGTAACAGTACGATTTTCCCTCATTTTTCGCTTTCATAATTTCGTAATAATCTTATCGAGATGGGCAAAACATATCGTCCTCCAACCGAAAAAGCGTGATGAATATCCGAAAAAGAAAGAGAAGTGCTAGATGAGCGGGTAAATGCAGCGAGAAATCGTGGAGCGTTCCGGAAATACAGCGTGTTACCTTTATTTTCTTAGGTGTCAAGCCCCACTAACACATGCATAGTGGCTATGCGGCTCCACACACAAATATCACCAGCCGCAGCGCAGGCTCAGTCTCTCAGCATATTCAGTGCGGCCGTACGGGAGCCGTGAAACCTGAAAAAATAAAGGTAACACGGCTCTGCGCATGCGCTCACCTTCCCCCACCACTCTTTCTCGCTAGTCCGGTGCTTCGCAACATCGCGGAGTTTTCTGTTTTCCATCGCCATTCACGCGGCAGACTCTGAGCGGACCGAGTCGAAGCCTATCTGTCAGCTTTTTCCCGTGTCTTGGCTCAGGTCTTCGCTCTTGACTCGCGTCTTCGCTCTTGACTCGCGTCTTCGCTCTTGACTCGCGTCTTCGCTCTTGACTCGCATTTCTCTCGTCTTCCAAGCGCTTGTTATATTATTTTGTAAGCTTTCCAAAGAAAATTCGACTCTATCGACCCCCCCCCCCCCCCCCCCCCCCCTTGATGATCCTCAGAGTGATTCTATCTCAGGTGTCACTGGTAATTTGGTCACGCCACGCCACTGGTGACCATCCCCAGGTATGACCTTCTCTAACATACAAGTTCAAATGGACAAAGAGAGAGAAGGACATTGTCCTGGATCCGTCAGTGTCGTTTCGCTTGAAGTGATGAATGGGAAAGTATCCCTATTGAGTAATGATTTATACTGTTCTACTGCACTTATATTCTGAATAAAATAGGCTATTCGGCAACTGAGGGAGAAACTTTCTTATTTTGATGTATATATATACAGGTAGACACCATACAGTGGGCCAAAACCATGGATATTATCGGACATTAAATTTGTTTTTTATTTGTTTTGTTTGAGTTTTTTACTTCAGAAATGTTTCAATGTTTATGAATGGGTCCGTTGCAAACTTTTGCTACAACGATTAAGAGAGTTTCATCTATTGCAAAATCGCCTGAAAAGTCCATTGGTGGCATCAGAAAGTCAAAAACTCACAAGAGGCGTTTAATGAAATCCAAGATGGCGGAGAAAGATCGAGCAATTATCATGCATGCACCACGAACATCCAAGGATTGCCAACCTCACAATATCGATCACACCCAATCACAACGTAAACAAACACATATAACCTCTACCTCCAGCGAGGTTGTCAAAGTTGGCCATCCTTATTGGATGTTCGTGGTGCATGCATACAAATTGCTCGATATTTCTTTGCCATCTTGGATTTCATTAAACGCCTCTTGTGAGTTTGTTATTGGATTTTATGACTTTCTGATGCCACCAATGGACTTTACAGGCGATTTTACATTAGAGTAAACACTTTTAATCGTTGTAGCAAAAGTTTGCAACAGACCCATTATTGCGCTATGAAATCTGACTCATTCGAGCCTTTAAATTTAAAAGTTTAACTCATTTTCTAGTCATCACTCTATCTACTTTTCACAATCTTAATTTTTGTCCATTAAATCATGTTCGGGAGATACTGTGCGCCGGTTTGCGAGGTAGAAAGCCTCGAAGCGCTGGTTTGAGGGAACAGCTTATATTTCGACGGTTCAACTGTGAGAGACGAAAGTTTCGTTGGAGAAACAAACACACCGAGTTTGTTTTCCTTGACGAGTGTAGCACTGCCGCAATATTGATTTAATACAATAATGCGCAAGCACACGCTTATTGTTTAGCGAGAATTACCTACACACTGTTCAGCTAATTACTAAGCGATGGCACTGGAGAAAGAGGCTTACACGAGGCATATGATTATATTTTATCCTTCTCCTCCGTCCTTCAGGCTGGAGGCCCAAGCGAATCTCTTGACTCTTCAATGACCGAAAATTTCGAAAGCTCTGACTCAATTTTCCCTCGAATTATGTTTCATAAAGGTGTATTGATTTTGCCATGAATTCATGACGTTTATTAACCCATTACAGTCCAGGTTAGTTCAAAAGAACGCCACTCTTCCGTGTATGTAGGGAAGGTAGTTAACTGTTTGTACTCGTGGGAGTTGGAATTGCCTATACGACAAATTGAAGGCACCCGAACCTTTTCTTGTAAGTGTTTTCATCGATAATCGAGTTTATCTGGAATGAGGACTGAAAAAAAGTTGAAATGGACTATAGAAAGGAAATCGAGTATACTCGGGCTTGGTCCATAAAGGGTTAAACTCATATGAATAGGATCGAATAAGTTTTGTTTTAATAAATCTTCATTTCAAGTTTTTGGAGACAGAACTGAAGGTCGCTTATTGAAGAAGACAATGGCAAAATCAGCGCACGCTAGGTTACGTACCGTTTCCAAGTGCAAAATTCTTAAAACACTCGTTTTGAGAAAGAGAAACGGTTTTTCTTGCAACGGAAAAAAATTAGTTTTTGTAGGTTTTATATGCAGGGTTTTTTCCCTCTTCTTATGTTGTGGGAGGTTCAGAGTTGCGTTACGTTTTCGTTACATGGAGGCGTAGGTAGGCATAGGCGGATCCAGCAATTTGGCAACCATGAATGCATCCCATTTGAACTTATGAGAAAGAATCGATTCTTGAGGCGGCCATGGCCCTTTCAATAATCGATTGTTTCTCATGCATTCAAATAGGAATGATACACAGTTGCCAGATTGCTAGATCCACCTTTGGGCGTAGGCGCCCACAGCGAGGGGTTGAAGGGGCACTGGGCACTTGCCTCCCCCCCCCCCCCCCCTGTAATTCAGAATAGTCAAAACTTCATAATAAAAAATGAAAGGAACAAAAAAAGATTAAATGTTATTAATCAAATGAGTATTCGTTGAACATAACTTTATTATTAGTTTACTTTCGAATTTTAACTTATTTTGTGCAAGGAAAAGTGTGCATTTTTCTTACAGTCACTATATCATATCTGTTGTCACTTTATTCTTAATATATCAAACACGTTCAAATAATTATTATTAGATATACGGGATAAACTAATCAACCACTATAGCTTAAAATTGTATCATTTGGAAGAAAAATTGATTTCCCTCCTTTTTAGGGGGGAGGGGTTTCCCCAGACGTGCCTATCACTGGGTGGGGTCTGCTAGAACTTTCATGAGGGTACAACAAGTTTGCCCCCTATGGATTTTTTTTTTTTTTTTGCGAGGGCGCCCATGCATGCGGGGGTTGGTAAATACATCGGAAAAAGTGTATTACCTAATTTATGAATTCTAGACCACAATTAATAATGATAGTAGGTATTTTCGACTGGTTCTAACGGAGACAGAATGGATTATGGGTATTTTCTTGAAAATAAGTTTTGGGGCCTACTGAATCTTTAGGAAAAGGTGCTCACGGTTCGGTTGAAGGAAATGAAACAATTTGCCTCTTTCTTTCCCGAACTTTCAAGGAAGTCCAACATGTGACGCACAATGATCCCGTTCCAACGAGGATCAAATAGGCTGGATTTACTCTTGAGTCCACCCCCCCCCCTTCCATCAATGTTCCGGATATATTTTACCAGCGGTATTTAACCCCCTCATCAATTCCTTTCTCTCAATTCTTTCAAGGAGCGCAATTTAAACCAGGCTATATTGCCCTCGAGCAAAGAAGCTTAAAACCCTTGAAACAGATGCTTCTGTTCTCTTCCAACAAAATTGACGGCATATTTTCATCACAGTATTTTTTCCCCCATTTTCCTTCCCTTTCTGCACCCCTCTATCTCCTCCTTTACTTAGGAATATCGATTCTATAAGCGCTTGTTTACACATTGGAATAATAATAATGATGATAACAAATTAAATAAACTAATTGTAATTCTTTCAGGAACAATGATAATAATCGACAATTTCCTGTTTTGTCAATAAAAATACGTCCAGAGGTATATTGAGTAGAAGCGTTTGTGGGAGGTGAAAATTAAAAAAAAAAAATAGGAAAATAAAGGGATTCAGCCATTTGAGCCCTCTCGATTGCGCATCGACACGAATACTTTTTTATATGAATACGCGCAATTATATTAGTCACATACATGAATAAATTTACATATTCGGCTATAAAATAATTGATTCGTCTCCATGTAATTTTACAACAGCTCTCACTTTAATTTCTGTTTGTTTGTTATGTATTTACTTCAGACATTGTGTTAGGAGTTAGTTCACGTGTATTATGGAAATGTTTTATTTTCTGTACGTACTTACCTCTGAAAGGTATAAGAGGGGGGAGGGTGTCTTAAGTGAAAAAATACATCAAGTCGGGGTTTGTTTGAACCAAATAGGCTCAAATAAATTACAAGAGGATTCCTGGGGAATGGGGCCGCTGTGTTGTAAAATTGAATGGCGGACTTGCTGTTACTCCGCCCGTAAAAAATACACGCGTGAGTAATATATAAGGAAAACAATCTTAATTTCCACGCTTTGTTTGACGAAGCTGTTCATTCACTATGCGGGTCAAATGTCGTTCGTCACCAGGAAACCCCTTCCTCACAAAAACAAACCATTTCATACCGCAACAACAATTTGATTTCGAGCTTTTAATTACTACTGTAATTTGTAATTCTTCCATGTTGTAAAGCTACGTCACGACGGCAGTGGCGCACCGAAGGGGGTGGTTTTAGGGTCAAACCCCCCCCCCCCCTAAGCATCAAGATTTTGCTCTAAAAAAGGTCATCTTCGGCCAAAATTGCTTTCAAAACCCCCCCTAAGGCCTCAGAAAATGGAAAACTTGCGGTAAAACCCCCACCAAACTAAAGTTCTCGGTGCGCCACTGCACGACGGTATAGGGGGGGGGGGGTTGTATGGCTAAAGTAGGCGATGGCTTTACGTCTATAGATAGCCACTGTAGCTACGTCACACGTGGAGAGCTACGTCATCGCCGAGAACTAACTCGCTTAAAACTCCTTAAGCTCCGCCTCCTGTCCGAACCTGTTCCTCCATCTACCTTGGCAGTCACACTGCTAGGCTAATTCCGGTTTTTTGACGAGACAGTGTTGCCAAATTGGGGTGAAAAAGCCGCACGCATTACATTGATTTAAATGGGGGACGATACGGCTTTTTACCCTCGATCTGGCAACACTGTAGACGAGACGAGACGAGACGAGATAGCGGGAATTGATTGATCCCAATGGTTGGAACGCGGCGTCACGTGACCTTGGCAAACAAGACTCAGAGTCGTTCAGTCTGAAACAAACGACTCAAACGACTTAAAATCTGTCACATGACGCTGTTTACACCAGTGGAATCAATCGATTCCAGCTATATCCGTTTCGTTTCATTCAAAAGAGCGAAATCAGTCTGCTGGACTGTGTATAATCTTTTCGCCATCCGATCCAAGCATCAGTGAGTGGAAAAATCCTTTTTCAGACCTGCACAACGGCAGCCAAGACACCTTTGATGCCGGTTTAACTGAAAAAAAAAAAAAAAAAAAAAAAAAAAAAAAAAAAAAAAAACACAACATTGTCGAATTTGACGCTAAGCCGCACCATTGAGAAAAAAAATGTTAAAGTTAAATCAGATCTGACAGACTTGTTCAGTTTCAAAGTGCGAGCGCATTGGCAAGAAACGCACATAGGCGGATTCAGAAATTTGGCAACTGTGCATTCTTCCCATTTGAATGTATGTTGAACAACCGATTCTTGAAGGGGCTATAGCCCCGTGACTACTCGACTATTTCTCATGCTATCAAATGAGAAGAATACGCAATGGGTCTGTTGCAAACTTTTGCTACAGCGATTAAGAGTGTTTGATCTAATGTAAAATCGCCTAAAAAGTCTATTGGTGGCATCAGAAAGTCATGAAATGCAATAATAAACTCACAAGAGGCGTTTTATGAAGTCCGAGATGGCGGAGAAATATCGAGCAATTTGTATGTATGCACCACGAACATCCAAGGATAGCCAACCTCACAATATCGATCACAACCAATCACAACGTAAACAAACACATAACCTCTACCTCCAGTGAGGTTGTCAAAGTTGGATATCCTTGGATGTTCGTGGTGCATGCATACAAATTGCTCGATATTTTACCGCCATCTTGGATTTCATTAAACGCCTCTTGTGAGTTTATTATTGAATTTTATGACTTTCTGATGCCACCAATGGATTTTCTAGGCGATTTTACATTAGATTAAGCTTAATCGTTGTGGCAAAAGTTTGCAACAGACCCATTGCTAGATTGCTCTGTCATTGAGGAAAAAATATATACCCCGAGTCCAGCGCGAAGACTCGAAGAGCAATGCATCGACGTATATTTATCACTTTTCGCGACTATATGAGCGAGCGCGCTTTTTAAAGAGCGCGATGGAGGCGCAAAATGAAAGCTGACATGTATGAGAAGCTGCAACGAAAGTTGCCATGGTTACAGAGGTAGCTGTAAGCGTTTAAAAATAAGGTGGGTGGTAGCGAACAGCGAACGAGCTTCGTCTGTTTTATTGCTCTTTGAATAAACTGGTTTTCAATGGTCCACGTTTTACTGAGAAAGCTAAATACTCTCTTCGCGCGCAACTTTCTCCCTCATTTCCGCTTCCCTATCCCTCCCTCCCTCCCTCCCTCCCCTTCCCTTCCCTTCCCTCCCCCCTCCCTCCCTCACCCTTCTCCTTCTCCAAGCTCATAAAAAATGAAAACCCCATCCATCCTCCTAACGCAACACGCCGCGCCGCCTCTCTCTTTACCCATTCATCCGCTTTTTACCCTTTCATTTTGCTTCTCGGCTCCTCTGCTCGTCCTCATTGCAACTTTCAATTCAGCTGTGGTGGCTCGGGAGCTTCAATACATCGATATCTCCATCCAGTGGCGTCGCTTGCAGTTTGGCAACAATGTATTCTATCCATTTAAAGTCATGTAAAATATCGAATTCAGGGGGTGCACAGTGCACAAGGAAAATTCGATATATCTGTATAATGAGTTCAAATGGAGCATTTGCATATTGTTGCCAGATGGCACGCGACGCCACTGTCTCCATCATACAGACCTATGGAAAAGAATCGATCCTTAAAGACGGCTCAATAAGGTAGTTACACAGTTTTAAAATGTTGGGTTTTTCTAATAAAAAAACAAAAGTACTATGATTAGCTGGAAATTAAAGTGCGTTTGATATTTTCTTCCCTTAACTGCAGATGAGCCCAGATCTGGAACAATTACTTTGAAGCCTTATATAAAAGTAGGGGACTTGAGTTGTACTGTCGCTGCATGGTGGGTCACATTTGGAACAGATACTAAACGAGTAAGAATTGTCGATTTTGTCCTAGAGCGCGCAGCACAGGGTAGAAAACGTGCAAAGTGGTTGAAAATAGCTTACTGAAAATCTGATAGAGATTTTCCGATTTTCATTGTTATGTTTGGGAGTAACGCAGGGGTACCATATACAAAAAAAACAACTATTGAAACTTACTAACTTATTTTTTACTACTTTAATTTTATTTTTTTTAGCCTGAAAACTTTATTTTCAGTTGCATAGATACCTAAATTCGAGTAAGGCCATATTTGGAACAATTAATATTCAGGCTCTTTACCATTGAAATGTAATGGAAAGAATTTTTCACTATTTTTCCCTGTCTCAAGAATCAAAATTGTACTGAAAAAAAATTATTTTATTGAAAAAAAATAAATCATGCAGTTAAGGGTTAAGTGTCCAGGATTCGGAGATGCTATCGAGTAAAGTTGCAAAAACTTGTTTGTTTTGTGACGCCACTTTAGAGCCGAAGATATATAAATTTCGTTTTGTTCTCTTTAAATTTTTCATAACGCCCCCCCCCCCCGGCCGCTTTTTCCTTTTTCCTATAGAAAATATCGAATTTAATGGAGAGCGGCGAAGTAAGAAATAATTGACAACGTTGCCTTCCGTCCATTTACAGCCATTTTAAAGATTGAACTAATTGGTTTTCGGCGATTATCCTCGAATTCGTACTTCGGGTGGGTTTAAATGAAACGTTATTAGATTGCCACGCCATTGATTTAATAGTCCTCACCGAGCAGTGCACCCAATAGTTCGATCTAATACATGTGGATTGTGGGTATGGATTAGCCGATTAGAATTGATGAAATACAGCTCTGTCAGATTGCAAGCCTCGTCTGTGCAGTGTTGCCATTTTTTCGGATTACTATCCAAATTTTCCCGTTGTTCTACTTGGTGTAAAAGTTGGTAATTTATAAGAAAATCAGGCATCATTTCGTCCCTGTTAAAATAGCCTCCTAAATTTTTACGCATCGAATTTTTTATTTTTTTGTGTCCTCTTTTGGCTCCGCTTTCTTGTGACGATGCATACTGCAACATCAGAGCGCAGGGTCTCCTAAAAAAGGGCAAAAAGATTGTATCTATTCTACCGATATATATTTCTTTCTCTTAAAAAAAAAAAAAAAAAAAAAAAAAAAAAAAAAAAAAAAAGTTCCAGGAAAGCGCGCTCAGAGTAGATTGGCGTGGCTTTAAAGTATGGGAAAATGACAACGTGTGACGTAAGTTTGAAACACTACATCGACGAAGTCCGATGTTTTTTTTTTTTTTTTTTTTTTTTTTTTTTTTTTTTTTTTTTTTTTTTTTAAGAGATTTCCGCGATGGTGATTATAGTGGAAAGAAACAGAACACAGGTTTACATAAAAAAGGTTGGTTTTTTTCTACACGTTGAAACGTTTTGTTTCAATGCTGAGCTAGACTCTGCCAAAGTCCCCCTCCCTCCCCCCCATTCTTGTAACACTGTTTCGCCATACCACTTTCAACCTTTTTCCAAGAACGTTACGTAATTTATGGGCAGTCTGTAAATGGTCGCACGGAATTCTACTGCTGCGAGAAAAAATATATTACCTCTTAAATTCACCACTAACCGATTGTAACTTTTTCAACGTCTGAAGTATTTACATAAATTTGTACTACATAAAATAGGTATCATTAACGTTTCAGCGATTTCATCTTTTTTCAAATGATTGCTATTAATTGTTCCTATGACTTTAATTGTGAAGGTATTCAAGTAATATTTATTGGGCAAACTAAAAAAAAAAAAAAAAAAAAAACAACTGTATGATTTTAAACTGATGAATCATTCGTGTTTTAAAATATCAATTCTTTGTTTTTCAGATGACGTTTCCTGAGACCGGGGAGGAAGAAAATATTGTGTGATGACGGGTGAGTGCGAGAATGTTATTTCATCCAATGGAATTTTTCATTTTGAAAATTCATATATTAAAAAACTCCTATTTTCATTGATCTCTTTAAACCATCTTCGTATTTTCCAATTATTACAGTTGCGCGAGCAGCCTCTGACTAGTGACAAAAGATTAGTTCTAGATTAGTGGTCCCGTTGAATGTATAATTGCAGGGTGTATAGCTCTAGTTTGTTGATAGCGGAATATTACACAGAGATCAAATGTACATCTAATGAAGGACTATAGGATTTCAGACCCTAGAGTAGATGCAACGTTCCTAGAACATAAAACAAGGAACCCCGCCATCAGATAATAATGGCAAAGGCAGCTGAGAGGGGGCCGGGGGCCACATATCTCCCCACTTTTAATTCTTAGAATGGACAGTAGCGGCTCGTGCAATCTGGCAACCATGCTTATTTTCCATTTAAATCAATGCAAAAGAATCGATATCTTGGGGGTGCAATTGCACCTCCTGAAAATCGATTGTTTTACACAGGTTTAAATGGAAAATAAGCATGGTTGCCAGATTGCACGAGCCGCTACTGTCCATTCTAAGAATTAAAAGTGGGGAGATATGTGGCCCCGGCCCCCTCTCAGGTGCCTTTGCCATGATTATCTGATGGCGGGGTTCCTCGTTTTATGTTCTAGGAACGTTGAGAGAATACGTTGTTGCCACATTGCACGAGCCGCCACTGAGAATGGAGGAATTGAACCGAAGAGAAGAAAATTTTACTAATCAAAATTGACTTGCGAACTGTTTTAGAGCGATTCACGCGCTTCAAAAATCATTAAGTTCCACCTTCTGTTGCAAGAAAATTATTATGTGATAACCAAAAGAAAAATTTACTTACAAGGTTTTTGCACTTCGGAGTGTTTCTGGATTTCCATTCAAAAAGAATTCTCGTCTTGCACAGCTATAAGTCTACCTCGGACAAGAGGATATGGTTTTTTCCCTAAAGACTCACGTCCAGTGTTTTTTTCTCCTTGAACTTTAAAATTTGTCTCCAAGATATATTCATTGCATTTTGCAAGTTATAAGTCAAAAAGTTGTTTTTCAAGTGTGAAGAGCAAAGGTCCCCGATGTTCTTCCTTTTTTTCCTTTTAAGATAGCTGTCTAGATAGCGATAGCAACGCTAGAATTGATTGTCGGGTATACTTGATCTATTTATTTGTGAACTTGGTACCGGATAAGACATGATAATTAAGATAAAATAATACCGATTAATACACTTTTGTAGTCACGGTCTTACTCTATTTGTAATTTTTATGTAGCTATTGATAACATGTGTTTTTGCAATAAAGAGTCACAAAAAAAAAAAAAAAAAAAAAAAAAAAAAAAAAAAAAAAAAAAAAAAAGATCATCGATTCTTTACTTTTTAGCCCCTCACTTTTTTGACCCACACGCTGCCCATAAATATTGGGACCCTAGCAAGGTTTTTCCGGAGACGAGTAAACTATCGATACTGCGGGGTGAAATCCATCGAAGATTATGATGATGGGACCGAAAAACTCTGAAATTGACACGCTCATTTATAAAACAAATAACAAAAAAACAAAAAAAAAACCATTTGGATGCGCGATCGTATAACTAATAGCGAAGCAAGATACTATGACTTTTACACACACAGATTGAATACATTTTCTGTCTAATAATCAATTCTTTTAACCGTGGAAACTGGCCTTTTCGTTTTTCTTGGACAATTTAAATCCGACTTCATCGTTTAAATATACATCGGCACCTTCGTAATTTTCAAATGGACAAAACACTACGTTGCTTGATTGCTCGCATACCGCCAGTGATTTGCACGGGCTCTTTTTCAGCCCTTTTGGTGGCGGCACAATGCACATGACGGTTTCTCTCAGAAATATGGAGCATACATGTAGAGCAGCATACCAATCCCAAAAGCCGCCGCACAGCAGAGCGATCCAATGAAGAGGCTGGACACGGCGTGGAAACTATCTTTGTTGTACACAACTTTACAAGTCTGAAAGTAATTTCGTTGGTTTTATCGCAAAATTTTCGGCAATAATGGAACTCTTGCAAGCAGCGGCGGCTCGTGCAATGAGGCAACAATGGATTCCCTCCATTTAAAACTGTGTAAAATAATCGATTACTTGGTGAGGCGCAGCGCCTCACCTAGTATCGATCTTTTTGCATACGTTTAAATGGCAAAAGTGCACGGTTGCCAGATTGCACGAGCCGCCGCTACTTGCAAGGTTTTGCTGTAGAAAAATGGTAAAATGTAAAATGCTGCGAAAATAACGACGAGACCATTAAACAACTAGTCTAAAACTCACTCCTCGCAGAAAAAACTTAACTTGAAATTTCGTGTGACCACCCTTGCATGTATGCACCAACCTTGGATTCGGACCCTAAAAAAAAGAACAGGACATGAAATTAAGTGCAGTCTTCCTCGTTTATTACGCAACGTAGAACTTCTCTGTAGTTATCACCGTGCTCCTAGTGACAAAATGTGTATAAATGAACCTAATTCCTTCAAATTTACTTTTTGGAAGCAAATTCATTGATCTCATTGTTTAAATCCGTAGATTATGTTCTTTTCTTTGGGGTCCAAATCCGAGGTTGGTGCATACATGCAAGGGTGGTCACCCGAAATTTCAAGTCGAGTTTTCTCTGCGAGGAATGCGTTTTAGACTTTTTTAATGGTCTCATCGTTATTTTCGCAGCATTTTACATTGGAATTGATACTCCATTTGCCTACAGCAAAACCGTGCAAGAGGTCCTTTACATCTTAAAGTTTGTTTTTTGACCGCAAAAAAATTCAAATTTGTATTTTTAATTATGAATTCCATGTCCGATCCCTCTCATTGACTCACTCCACTGTGCGCCACAGTGCTGGTCGGAACGAATGACATTCTTGGGCCATGTTAATTTATCCCTTTCTCTTTACCCTCCGAATGAAGGCACCAGAGACTCAGTCTAGTCTTTGCTTTATCCGTGCTTCCTCAAGCCACTACGAAGCACAGTTGCCGGATGTGGTCAAAATGTAATCAGATTTTTCAACAGTCGATGCAAAAGCTAGTTCTTTTTAGACCTACACTGACAAAAATAAATAGTTAAAAAAGTACAGAACAAAATGATATGCTAAATTAACCTATGATTTTGTTAAATTAACAACTCAAATGTTAAATCAGCAATTCATTTTGTTGGCTTAACAACTAATTTGCCCAACCAGCAAATCAAATAGTAAAGATAACAATTTTTATGCTGGAATAACAAATTAGTAAGTAAAATCAGCAATTTATTTTGCTGATATAACAAGCTGAATTGTTAGATCAACTAATTAAGTTAAGTTCTGTATGTTTTTAACTATTTAAAATTGCTAAATGGACAATGTCTATTTTGTTAAAAGAACACCATTATGTGTTGGATTAACAACTATTTTCGTAAGCCCAGCAAATAAATTGTGAACTTAACAGAAAACCCTGGTTGATTTAGCAACTTTCAATTTTTGTTAAATCGGCAAATTTTGAATTGTTGCTTTAACAATTGATTTTTTTCGGAGTAATACAGCAACTGTGCTCCATGGTTGCCACTGAAGTAGCTAAAATAAAACTTGAAGGAAGGTCTTGTTGAAAATGGTCGATGCTGTCCTGAAAAAATGTGGTTTTCTTTAGCCTTTTGTGACATTTTTTCCGCTTTTCAATTATTTAACTGTAATAGTAAAAGGATCAAATAAACGCGCAATTTAAAAAATAAAAAAAAAAAAATAAAATAAAAAAAAATTAAAAAATAAAAAGTAAGCGTAATTCTTTTTAAAAAAAGAATCATACATTCGTATAGCTTCGAAATGGAATACTTTGGTATCTAGTTAAAACATGAAAATTTGGAGATAAATTTTAAAACGTCCAATTAATGAGATGCGGGAAATTCAAAAGTGACCAATCTAATGTCGGTCTAACATTTGAATGAGCCTCTGAAGCAATTAGATTTCTAAAAAATAATACAGAGGGAGCGGACATTTCGTGATTATAGCCTCGATCTCAGTATATCTCAAACGCATGTATTCGAATGGGAAGCAAAACACGAATTCCTAGACATACCTCTGCGTAAGACGCCAGACCCGGAATCTATGGTTAAAAGTTAATATTTGTAACACGTATCTCGGAAATAAAAACTTTTCAGGAGAGCGAAAAACACATTTATTTTGATTTAACACAGGTTTAAACGAGAATTAAAGCTGTAAGGCTTGCTTGATTTTCACTGACTTTCTATCCAATGGTAGCAAGTGGGGTATCTATATAGGAACGTATTTCCCCTCTCCCTTTATCAATTAATTCAAATGATAAATATTCAAAATGATGTAGAAATAACCATAGGCACATGATAGCCCCTCAATTTATCCTTTTCTATTACATACATTCTTATGGACAGAGAAAGAGAGAGAGATATATATTAGAGTTAGAGAGAGAGAGAGAGGGAGTAGGAGAGAGAGGGAGAGGGAGAGAAAGAGAGTGATGATCCTGCGCCATTTGTCAAAGGAACGTTTCTTTCTTTCTCTCTCTCTCTCTCTCTCTCTCTCTCTCTCTCTCTCTCTCTCTCTCTCTCTCTCTCTCTCTCTCTCTTTGTCAATTTAAATGCATGGGTCAGAAGGAGATGATGATGGATTGAGGTAGGAGCTAATGTCACTTGAAGATCCTTCCTTTTATCCTTTTCCATCATACATTTTCTTATGGACGTTGAGAGAGAAAGACATATGTCTGGTTGCGCCATGGTCGATAGACTAGTGGTTTTTAAGGGCGTCTTCCTTCGTAAAATGTGTTTTTAAGAAATGTTTAAGTACACCTCCCAATTCCTTAAAATAATACTGTAATTTGATTACAGTTGCTTAAAAAACACGTTTTAACTTGTAAGTTCAATGTGATGGATTTTATGATGGTTTGGCAACGCATCGTGAAGTATTTTACGTACGACAACGCCGGGAAGCAACTAGAGTGTCGACGGGGACATATATTTCCGGTTTACATCGCGAACACGTTGAAAGCATTTCCTGAGCGTGAAATAAATTCAGGAGTAGCGAAGAAAGCTTCTCTGCTGCTGGATGTTAGTTCCTTGTGAATATGAACGTGAACGCAAACGAGCATAGTGAATGAATGCAGTGCCATGACATCACGTTAGTCGTGTCTGTGCGAGAAAGTGCTATCTCTGATGAACGAGAACTTAACTGAAAACAATTGAATCACTATCTGGTAAGATGGCCCAACGTCCAAAATTTCTGAAGGGGGGGGGTGTCACAAATTTTTCTTGCATTTCGAAGTCAAGTTTACAATAAAATGGTCTCGGCCCTTCACTATCGCATTGTTACTTTCCTACGTTTAAAGAATGTTAAAATTGCAATTCATGTGATAACACGGAAAATAATTCTGATTTGGCACTATCAGAATTAGGTTAGACTATAACCTTTAAATGTTATTTCTGCCATTTGTAAAAATATTTCTTGTTTTAATGATGTTTTTTTTTGTTGTATCTCACGAACTCTATAACTAAAAATACAATAATTTCATTTAATTATCACGTAAAAGTAATTCTGGTAGCCCAAAATTGTGAATTTGTCTATGTGAGGAGTCTATGCACTTAATTAACTTGTCGGTCTTTTCTTTCCTTTAAATATTGCCTCGTTCAGATCACACAATGGAGCGGTTCCACGAATCTGAAATTCGGTGTTTTTTTTTTTTTTTTTTTTTTTTTTTTACATAAAAGATGAATATGCTTGATGACTATTAACGATATATGGCAAAATTACAACAAAAAATGAAGGTTATATAGTTAACAGTTTTAAAGATTATATAAGTCATATTATAACGTGGTTTTTGAAAGAAAATATCGACACGAAAACTGACCTTGAAGTGGAAAACAACAACTTGCCTTGTCCAGAAAGATCCATGTTCTGATCCACTGTGTACCGGCGCGACGCGCGACGCGGCGCTCTTACATGCGACGAAGGCCTTGCAGTCAACAAATTAAAAGTATCAGCGGTGACTGCAAAGAGTCCCTTCTGTTCTCCAAGTTACGGAACGTGTTTGCTTCGAGCTTGAAAAAATCACCACGTTGTCCATTGCATGGTTTAAATTGTATTAAAAAGTCCGACTGCAGAGTATGCTTTTTGCAATAGTATACTCTCCAAGTGTTGGGATCCTGGAAATGCAATTAAAACCGTGCTGGCGTAAAGATATAAATTCGCTGACTACCCCATTAGCACAAAAGCAGATTCAAGCCGAATTAAATCGGACTGTCAATGTGTATAATCCGGCTAGAGTCCGGATTAAAAACCGGCCACGAACCGGCTGAATGTCCAACACACATTTTGGCGTTGGATTTAATTGAAACCGGATACCATTCAAATAAACGTTATAGTTTTTTGTTTGTTTGTTTGTTTTTTGTTTTTTGTTTCAAAATCCTATACTTATTGAAGTATTTACTGAAGACGCCGTATAGAATCCGTAGGTCTAGAGAAGAGAAGAAAATAAAATCATGCGTAATGAGTGATCCTATACTTAAAATTAATTTAAATTCGAACCATTCCTGCTTATTCAATCTGGTTTTTGAACCTGGATACTCTTTTGACTTAAAACTATTACTTTGAAAGTATAATAAGCCGAATCTTAACCAGCTTTAATCCGGTTGTTCAATTCAAAAAAATTTCCATGGGATTAGTGACTCGACTTTAATTTGACATATACTTAAATCCTGATGGGCAGAACCACCCGATGCTATTCAGATTAAAGCTTGCCATCGGAACGAAAGTGCAAATGGGGCACGTGAGATTATGCGGATAGTTTATCCGTATAGTCGCAACTTGTAGGTATAGTCACAATACACAGCAGGTACTCACAAGGGGGAAAATGGATCATGAAGAAGATGGAGGATTTGCATTTTGCATTGCAATTTGCGAGATTATAGCAAGAAAGTTGTAAAGGCTACATCAAAATCCGCTTTTTATAGACACATTGTTTTAATCTTCGGTGAGAGAAAAATTAAAATAATGGAAATGAGCGCATCCGTCATTTTATTTTCATCATTTGCCGTAATAATCATTATTTACGAAATCGCTGATAATTTCGCAATCTGGCAATGTTGCATCACGTCCACTTTAACTCATGTAAAATGTCGAATGGGGCAGTTGCAAGGGTCTAAAATGTTGTGTTTTTTATAAAGAAAATTAAAGTACTTGATGAGCTGAGAATAAAGATACCTTTGGTTTCTAATTAAGTCCTATTGTTCCGGAGAAAAGATTTTGACCCAAAATACATTGTTTTAAATGAGAATTCCGCGTAGTGACGTCACTACACTCACAATTTTTTACAACTTTAAACGTGTGTATCTCCAAACGTGGTACTTATGAAAAAACCAAAGGCTGTCTCTTCAGCTCATCAAGTACTATCATTTCCATTATAAAAAACACAACATTTCAGACCCTTGCAACTGCCCCATTGGAGCGTGTTCACTGCACACCCAATAGTTTGCTATTTTATGCATGTATCGGTTTCAATGGATAAAACGCAGCGTTGCCAGATCACACTCTACATTATGTAGGACTGTGGATATAAATGAAGGAGCACAAAAGACCCATATTATTAAATGAATATTATAAAACGCCGGCAACTGCGCACACGATCAGTGTGATCCGTCATGCCTGTGAAAGAAGACATGACTTATCGGCTTGGAACAAGATTTTTACGGAGGAACAATTGGACAAATTTAGGAACAAGACAGATGGGTACACTAACGGGGGCGGATGAGAAAGAAACTGGGCCAAGATTAAACGAGGAGCAATTTTTAGCAGGCGGGTTGCCTATATTGCTCTACAGAGGGGTAATGCAGCCATGAGATCAAAATCGCTGCTTTTCTGCTGAATTATTTCCTCCACGCTGCGTCGAGCGCAATCCTTCGGCCTCAACTCTCCAGTCGGAAGTCAGCAGGAAACACTTTTTATGAGCTTGAAAAAAACCTTTAAATTGGTGTTTAAGCCCTTCATTAACCGAGGATAGTAGATATTTTAACTAAAAGGATATAAAAAGGAAGAGAGAGAGTCGCTTTGACGCCCTCCTCCCCCCTTTTCCCTTCTCACGCTTGACTAGGTTAAGTATACTGACGACGCTTCCCGCTTTCTCCCTGTTTTTCTGTGACCCGCATGGCGCGTATCGTATGCTTCAGATTAAAAATAACTTTTCCTCCGCAGCGTCCGCTGGGGTTTTTCTCTTTTAATGGCGCTTTTGTTCAGACTTTTATATTTTTTTTGGTTTTTGTTTTCTCTATATCGTCTCGCCTCTTACTCGCGGTTTTGCGATTGCATGTGTCGCAGGCAATTTACACGCTTAGGAATTTTACAAGCTGCTTGTAAAATGTCGAAGGAAATACCATGCCACGCGTTTTATCTTTACGAAAAATTATTGTCTGCATATTCTTGTTTAAAAAAAAATAGCGACATTCCCAATTTTCTCCCCTCATCAAAAAGCTAATAATATAAAGAATGGAATGGCTCTTACCCTTTCCAGTACGCATTTTGGAATTTGACTTTTTTTGAGATTTTTTTAGACCGTTCAAAAGAGGACAATTTTCTAAGACTTTTGATGGTTCACACATGTTTTTGCAAAATGCCCATTTAAATTCCATCGAAACCCATGTTACAGAAAATGGTACATATGTTGTACCACCTTGCTGGAAAGGGTTGACGTCTCTGGACTGAATCTCTCACAATGTATGATTTTAATCGAAGAGTATACCAACTTTTGTGTTTTCTCGCTTCAAAACATTGTAATGTAGTGAGGGAATCACCTAAGAAAAACCCAATCTGTAAAACTGTCTCTGGAAGAGAGGGGGGTGGGACCCTATTTAGCCCTCTTGTTGCGCGATTCGTTCCATGGCAGTTTCAGCTCCTATACCACCAATCGTCAGGGCTGATCCGAGTGGAGAAGGTTTTTTCGTGAGTTTCGCAAACAGACATGAAAATTAAAAAAGTTCCTTCAATTAAAAATGATACCACACCAGCTCCGCCATGTAGTTTAAGTTACATAAGCGCTAAACATACGAGGTGTGGAGACTAATGTTCTTGATCTCAATGGATGGATTTACAATTTTTTCATGTACATTATTTGGAATTGTTTTTGATTAATTTTGAATTTGAAAAAGTCTCCATGAATGAGTAACTTTAAAAGAAGAGCAGCGCTATATGTCATCGCGATGGCGGTTTTGTTTGTTTGTTTTTTTTACGAAAATATATTTTGGCGTATTTTAAATTTTAATTCTGTTTGCACGCTCAAAATGTGCTCGTTTTGCTTCTGATTTGGACCACTGTGAGCTTTCTAGTCACCTAAACGGCAATTTATTTCCGAATTTCTTCGATGGCAAGTTTCGGCGATTGATGGTCTTCATTAGAGTTGCCAGATCGAGAATAAAAAGCCGTATCGTCCCCTTTTAAATCAATGTAAAGCGTACGGCTTTTTCAGCCCAATCTGGCAACACTGGTTTCATCGCGGTTGACAATCACCTGAAGTGCCCAAACACGATGACCATCAAACGGCTAAACTTGTCATCGAAGAAATTTGGAAATTGCCGTTTAAATGAATAAAAACCTCGCAGTGGCCCAAAAACAGAAGCAAAGTGAGCACATTTTGTTCGTGCAAACATGGGCGCCCGCAGAAAAATTTCCAAGGGGGGGGCAAAATGTTTGAACTACAACGGAAGGTCTAGGGGGACCCCCCCCCCCCGTGTAAAAAGGGAAAACTTTTTTTTTCACTCAAATAGTGTACTTACAATTTAACCCATTTAACCCATTTTAGGTGTATCAAATAATAATAACAATTTTGACGTGTTTGATATAATGGATAAAGGGACGACAGATGATAACGATAGTAAAAAAAATATATATAATGTATTATTCCTTGCAAAAAATGAGTTAAAATTACAATATAAACTAGTAATGAAGTTTCTCAACTATTACTCCTTTGATTAACTGTCATTTTAATTTCATTTTCTTTTTTCCTTTCATTTTTCATAGTGAAATCTTGACTTTTTTGAATTCCAGGGGGGGGCAAGTGCCCCCTCTTGCCCCCCCCCCCCCTCCGGGCGCCCATGCGTGCAAACATAATTAAAATTCGCCAAAATAAATTTTCGTAAAAAAAAAAAAAAAAAAAAATAGCCATCGCGATGGCAAATTAAAATAAGACGATTAAGGTTTTGAAAGATTTGGAGGCTGAACATCGTAGAAATAAGACTATGCATGAAAAGGACGGGCGCCTAGGTTAAAATCAGGCGATGACCTCCCTTTCTATCCTTTTATAACACATGGCATTGGGTTCAGATGGGCGGCTAGAGAGATGAAGCATTAATTCTTCAGTTCACCTCTGGTTTCCAGATTAAGGGCCCTCATTACGCTTAAAATTAAGATTTCTTAGGAAAGCACAAGTGATGTATCGCGTGCCCCTGCTGCCCTCCTCTCAGATGGCGACATAATATGGCTATAGAAGGTTTTAGTAATGGCGACTGCCGGTGATGAGTGTTCCAAACAAAGCCAGTTTGTCTCTCTCGCTCTCACGTGACCCCTATGTACTGCCATCTCACTCTAATTTCTAAAATCGTATATAGAGACTTATTTTGTGAAATTTTCTGGTAGAAATGAATTTATCGGGGCATTTCAATGCGATTTCGATGATAATTATGTCGTAAAATAAGGCCCTGTATACGAATTTCGATACTAGAAAGAGATGGATATACATGGGGGTCACGGGAGAGTGAGTGAGATAGTTTGGAACGCTACGCGAGTTTTGTCACAACTGATTGCGACCGATGAGTGCATTATTGTGGTTGTTGGCTAACCGTTGACTTCGCACTAAAAACGTCTATTGCAAACTTTTGCTATACAGATAAATGGAATATATAGGCTTTAATGTAGAAACCAGTCGAAAAAACGCCAGTGACACTTAAAACTTCCGAAAGTCTCTCGTGAAATTTACCGACGACCCCCCCCCCCCTACAACAAAACCCCTTAAATATATACACACCTGACGCAAAACCAGGTAATTAGAGAGTTTTCTTACATTTGAAAATCATTCATCGACTGATTTGTAACATTTTTTTACGGCTGAATGTTGTCACCAAAGCAATCCATCCATCGATCAATACTCACTTTATATTGAGGCTGACGATTGAGTACGTTCCAGAAGATTTATCGCCGCTCTTTAGTGTCATTTCGTGCTCGGATCCGAACGTCCGGGTCCCAATCCAGCCGACGCGACGCAACCTCCACACGCAAATCAGGACCATTCACGCGTTACTTCAGCGTCAAAAGACTCATCAATGCCCTCTCGGAAACTTGGAGCTTTGAAAGTTTCGGTTGTAATTATAACGCCTCAATAAAGCACCAAAAACATTGCCAGATTTACGCGAGCAATTTCTATGCCGTCAAACGAAAAACTCTCATGCTAGTCATCAAAGTCCCGAATTATCGGACACACTGAAAAACTTCTCCTGTTAATTCAACCGGACGTCTATATAATACTTACTTAACTGGAATTCCTGTTGTTTCAACTAGAATTTCTGTTACTTCAACAGGAATTCCTGTTAAAATAACAGGAATTCCGGTTAAGTAAGTATTATCAAGACGTTCGGTTATGGCAACGGGTAATTTTTCTCAGTGGCATAGCATCTACTGACAGATGTTTTAACGATACACTGAAGCTGAAGTATTTTCAGTTGCTTCGCCGATTCGATAAATTATTTGTGTTTGGCGCGGTGCGGTGCGGTGCCGTTTTTGATAACTAGAGACTTTGGTATAACCGCATCAATTCCTTTGTTTGATGTTTGATGGTACAGACATAGTTAGCGTACTGTTTGAAATTACGACTTTTCAAAAGGCGCATTTACGACTTTATGAGTGGGCTTTAAAGGATCTCAGCGAGCTTATCAGATTACTTTTTTAGGTTAAAGTTCATGACATTTTTGATTTTATGCTCTATATTGCAGTCGAAAACGTTTGCAAAATACCTATTATGCTGTATCGATACTCTCAATAGACATGAGTAATTCCTCAGCAACATAGCGGGGTGACCACGGAGGATTGAATCAAAATCGTAATCGGATCGAATCGAATCGTAATCGTAATCGAATCGTAAAGATGATTGAAATCTGCTCGGATTTCAATATTTAGGATTCGATCCGATTACGATAATAATTTCGATTCGATCCTCCGTGATCACAACTCCTCACCCCCCTCTCCCCCAAGACTTGATAGTAATTTTCATAGAAATTCCATCTGAAAAATATTGAAAACTACCAAAAGAACGAATATTTCTGACAAAAGTTTTTCTTTTAGTATGTCTAACAAAAACAACTCGTGCATTCAAGGATAAATTAAAATCACACTGCTTTTGAGGAGTCAAAAGTTCATTCAGTTAGGCCATCCTGCCTATTTTGAATCTTAAAAGTGCAATATAAATTTAACGATTCGTTTCATTTAACCCTTTCATGCACGCATTTTGGGATTTGAGTTTTTTTGAGATTTATTTAGACCGTTCGAAAGAGGACACTTTTTTAAGAATTTTGATGGGTCACACAACTTTTGGAAAAAAGTCCATTTAAATTCCATTGAATCACATGTTACATAAAATGGTACACATGTGTACCACTATCCAAAAAAGGGTTAAGGCCAGCTATTGTAGAGCTTGCTGAGAGACATTTCTGCAACAGAAATGTATTCGTTCATTTGTTAGCTTTAGACTTTTTTCTGATGCAATCTGTGACCTTTTCCTTCACTGTAGCGAGAAGTCCTGTCAACGTGGAATTACCCGTGCGAGCCCATGAAAAAAAAAATCGATCGATATCGAGCTAAAATCAACCTCCAAATGATAATCGATTCTAGCTACGTACGTTTCAATAGAAAGGGAGATGGTAATCTACTTTTGACGAGCCTCTGCTGTGCAAAATTTGACAACGCTGCGCTTTCTCTAATTTGGATTCACCCGGGGATGCAGTGGCAGTCCAGATAATTATGCTCATGCCTCAGCGACCGCGCGTTTGTCTCGCCCGAACAATATATACCCTGAATCGATTTCTTGCGGAATTCGATGTCATTCAACCCTTAATTCCCCGTCTCTTCCATATTCATTGTTGAAAATCACTCAACTTTTTCGATCTTTGTCTCCTAACGTCAAGCGGCAAGTCAATCAAGTCAAATTTGCATTCATGTTTGCTTCTGGCAACTTGTTTACCAGCCGTACATACTTTAATCTCTACGGAACAGTGCGTTCTTCCAGGAACTCTTTTAATTAAATAATTAGAGGAACCAACTCAATTGTCATCTAGCTTATTTTGAAGAGTAATCTCAACGTCGAAGCCCTCAATTTTACTCACCATATGCTGTAAAGCCCTCTTTACTATATCTGGGACCAAATTTTGTTTGGTATGAACGGTCATCGAAAAGTTATGCGAAAGCTTTACCCAGGCTATAGCCTTGCTGCGCACGTAATGGGGCTCTTGCAAACTTTTACTTTAAGGGATTGAAGAGTTGATTCTTGCACAAAAACCTGTAAAAATGACGATGAGTACACTTAAAAATCACGAAATTTACTCTTAGAATCGGGCTTAATGGCGGAGAGACGCAGGTATCATGGGAGATTCCTATCTTTGAGACATACCTCTGTGTTTCCGTAGAGAAAGTGACATAATAGACAGGAATCTCCCATGATACCTGCGTTGAACCGCCATTACCACCTTGCCGTCGTAGCAGTTATGTGGGTTTATTACTGAATTTTATACTTTCTTATTGTGATTTTCGTGATTTTTGCTGGTCTTTACATAAGATTGGACTATTTATTTGCGTATAGCAAAAGTTTGCAAGAGTCCCATTGTCCACATGATTTGGAGCTCGCGAACGGCGACCCGAGCCATTGCGGACGGAAAGGACGTCATGCACAGTATGAAATCGGCACTCTGATTTTTCCAATTATTTTCACAGATCGCCTTTCTTCGGACACTTTTCAACCACGTGACTTTGTGGGTGCAGTGCAACATACAATCACAGTTCACGTTTGCAAAATCGTTGTAAACGTGAAAAAAGACGGCTATACTTTGAATTTATTAGTACAAATCTGTCCTTTGTAGCGCTTAACCCATAAATGTCTAGTGGGTCGATTGCGACCCACTACTTGTTGTGTTATTTTTGGACCAAAAATGTCAGTCAATTTGGACCAATGGGTCTGTTGCAAACTTTTGCTACAGCGATAAAAAGTGTTTACGCCCATGTAAAATCGCCTGAAAAGTCCATTGGTGGCATCATAAAGTCAATAAATACAATATTAAACTCACAAGAGGCGTTTATCGAAATCCAAGATGGCGGCAAAATATCGAGGAATCTGAATGTATGCACCGTGATCATCCAAGGATTGCCAACTTTGACAACCTCACTGCAGGTAGAGGTTATGTGTTTATTTACGTTGTGATTGGTTGTGATGGATATTGTGAGGTTGGCTATCCTTGGATGTTCGTGGTGCATGCATACAGATTGCTCGATATTTTGCCGCCATCTTGGATTTTATTAAACGCATTTTGTGAGTTTATTGTTGCATTTCATTGCTTTCTGATGCCATCATTGGACTTTTCAGGCGATTTTACATTAGATTGCACACTCTATAGCGCTGTAGCAAAAGTTTGCAACAGACCCATTTTACTAAAAAACCAATTTGAGGAGTTTTTAGCTCGTAAAATTTAGCTGTCCCAAAAAATTTCTTTGTTTAAATTTTTTTCGTGTTTTCAGTTCTTAAATTGTGTTTTTTGAGAAAAACACCTAAAAATTCCAAATAACTCTGGGCATATAAGAGCTAGGTTTTCACACAGGTCTTCAGTTCAGAAAGTCCACGATGAGATCCGCTTTCAAGAAAAGTTTGAGAACTCTTGGAATAATGTAATCTTTTCGTCCACCGGTGGAAGCATGATCGTTGAACAAAGGAACTCCATAACAAAGTTCTGTGAAACTGAAGAACTTCACCTTATTCCGAATATACCGCCTCAAAGCTGAGAAGGCCTCGTCATCGAACTTCTTGGTAATCAAACAACAGATTCGTTTTTAACAAAAACTTCTGTCCCACAGCATTGTTTACTGGTGGGCGAGTGGGGGGAGGGGGATGTCATTCCTCGAACTTTCGATCCGGAGGCGATTCAAACGAGGCTCATTTAGAATGAAACGAACGTTTTCACGTGCAATCATGAAGTTCGGGTTCTGTTGCATTGGATAATTGACGCGGACTCAGTCACCTATACCCCGAGGTTTTCCAGAGCGATATCGAGTCGAAATCCACCCTCAAAAAAAGTATCCATAAATGGGACACACCCAGAGATTACTAAGCCTAAGAGATATGGCATAACGATTCAAAAGTGTTGTTCGACTCCTACGAAGTATGCAATGTGGCGTACGCTGGTGACCATAAACATTGTTACTACTGTTGTTGTTTGAATGAGATTTGACAGTAAAGCCACTAACTAAATTAATAAGATTAATAAAGTGTTTGGGAAGTTTAATGAGCTCTGAGTATATTTTGTACGTGAATCTGAAAATCCAAGTCACTTTAATCATCCCATCGGCCATTGAATGACAAACATTTAGATGCTGCAGAGAATCTAACCTCATTTCCAACAACATGAATAACAACAATGTTTACGGTCACCAGAGTACTGCACGCTGTATCACGGCCTATCTGCAGGCGTTTTTTATGGAGCCCGGCCAACGGTTTTTTAACACGGCGGAGATAGGAAGTGCCATATCTCTTAGGCTTAGTAATCTCTGGACACACCCAAGGTAATAGATTAAAGAGGTATGCTCATCTGACTTCGCGCCACAAATTCAGTGGCGCGCCGTTCAAAATCACTGCAGGCAAGATGGCCGACAAAAGCAGAAAACATATACTCTTTGCAGAAAACATTGGGCTGCCCTCTGCAGGAAAGCAGAAAACAACCCAATGTTTTCTGCAAATAGTATACGTTTTCTGCGTTTGTCGCCCATCTTGCCTGCAGTGATTTTGAACGGCGCGGCGCGCCACTGAATTTGTGGCGCGAAGTCAGATGAGCATATACCTCTTTAATCTATAACCTTGGGACACACCGATGGATCCGAGTGTATCTCATCTTACTATAGTATAATCTGACAAGCCCTATTTTTTCGAGTTTTGAGACTTTTTAAAAAAATGTTCAGACATGTGTTTCCATATTCTACGGACGTTGCTATTTATGTTACAACGCTGTAACTTGGCATGATAATAGATTTTAATGTGATTAGGAGCCCACAATTTTCAGAATTTCGATACCTTGATTTGTAATCGAGTTATTGCGAATTTATGTACCGTGGCAATCGCAGCGGGGGGGGGTGGGCTGAACGTAGAGCGTGGTTGAGACCGAGACGAAAAAGGTTCATCCGTCCATGGTGGTGGAGTGGATTCGGAGCGTGTGTACCCACACCATAGTAACACACAAACAAACGAACTAACGACAAAGAAACGATTACGAGACAGTAAACTTTAAAATCTCGACCGCCATCTTAGGCTTTCCTTGAAACGCCTTTTGTGGGTTTATGATGAGTGGATTTTGAAACTATGTGATTTTTACGCAATTTTACACCAGAATCAACCATCCACATTGCTGTCGTAGGAAAAGTATGCAACAGACCCATTATTGAAGAATATTAGAGGTTTTTAGGGTAAGTTAGAATAACGCCTGCTTTTCTTGCTAGTTTACCGCGCGCCAATGGATTTGAAGTCGTTCGATCGAGTCGTGCTCGAAAGATCAAAAAACTTAAAATCTGTCACGTGGCGCCGCGCTTTTTAAACCAATGGGATTAATCGATTTCCGCTATCTCATCTCGTCTCGTCTAAAAGAGGTAAATCATCTTGCAGGTGGTTTTGTTCCGTGACTATGGTTTGAAAAACATTCTAATATTATAGTAACCGCACGGCAATTTTCTTTTGTAATACGAAATGTTGATACCTTAAATCTTGCGATCTACCAAGGTGGTATATTTTGACTCCAGAGTTGTTTTACTCAAGATAAAAGGTGCGTAAATAACAGAGACAAATAGAGACGGACTATACTAAGTGGTTAGTGGCTGCAGCAGAGGCACGCTGAATTCTCGCGGATTCAACAAAACAACAGTCAATACCCTTCTGATGTCACATGATGTTGAATGGTGAGCACCCTCCTCTCCATTTCCCGCCAATCCCCCCCCGTGTTTTCCGAATGTCACCGTTCAACACCATGCGACATCAAAAGGTGTTGACTGTTGTTTCACATTTTATTTTGTTGAATCCCCAAAAATTCAGTGTGCTTCAAATCTCCCCTATGTATATTAGCGTAGTGCTCCATTTCTATTTGTCTCTGATAAATACAGTGCCCTACTTTGGCCAGTGGCGTACCGGAAACTTTGGCCCCCCCGCGAACCTTCAGTCGGGAGCCCCCTACATTTTTACACAGTGAATGGAGGGTCTATTAATACACCCCCCCCATCTAGAGGGGGCTCGGGGATCCCCTCCTGAAGTTATTAGGAAATTGAGTGCTCTCGAGACGTTTTTTCACGCAGTTTTAGCTGTAAAATTCCGTTTCTCTCCCAAGAAAGAAAACAGCTGAATTTCTGTTTACTGACAGCCTTATAATATCCATTTAATACCACGGAAAATGCATGGCAAATTTACCACATTTAACAGAGGAACCAAGCAGCTTTTTTTACTTTAATATTACACTTGTTTATTTCCTAGTCCATCTTTATCTTCATTCTTCCAAATGTTATATTTTGTCAAATACACGGGTCAGATGTAATCATGGGGCCCTAATTGGGGGCCTCTTGGGTCGGGGGCCCCCCGCGCCGCGGGGGCAGTGGGGGCCTCCGGTACGCCACTGACTTTGGCCCTCATAAAAGCCTCTTCTCGAAGATGTACGGAAAAAGCACACCAGTTTTTGATGAAAAGAAAAAAATAATAATAATAACAATTTATCCCCAGCAATTTATAGCGACTCCTGCAAAGTTGTGAGGTCGAGGAAGGACCCCTTCCCTATATCCCTCTCCTAAGTGTTTCGTATTTATTTTCACTTAGGAACTTTGCATGTATCCATTTTCATTGTGCAGACATTCAAGACACACCAAAAATTGCCATTTGGCGAACATGACATTGATTTTCAATTGGTCTTAATGCATTAGCGGCGCGTTCAATCTAGCAACGTTCTATTCCGTCTATTTAAACCCATTCAAAATATCGATTCGAGGGAGTGTACTATGCACCCCCAATATTTCGACCTTTTCCAAGACTTTAAATGGACTGGATGCAACGAATTGCCGCATTGCACACGCCGCCACTATCTCAGGGTCTCATGAATATATCCAGAGAATCCCATCGTTTTACCCACTGTGTGTTGCAACAGGATATTGAGAATATTCCATCTTGGAGACATTAACACACGGAATGAAAAGGAATTAACTAAAACGCGGAGATCGACGCCGCGCCGCGTTGGTGTGCGGTAAGGTGCGGCGGGCGACAACGAAGGGGGGGGGGGCGCTCGGCGACAGCTCTCCTAAAGTTTAATCCGTCACCTACTCCGAAAGAGAGAGAGGGAAAGAGAGAAGTTACCAAGCTTCGTTAAGGTAACGTTGTCAGATATAGGTAAAGTTCTAGAATTCTTGAAATATTGCAAATGGGTTACAAGGATGATTAAAAAAACATCGTAACGGAGTGGTAGACTAGACATTTACCTACTTTCTCTCTCTTTGTCCATCAACAAGTGTATACTTCAGAAAAGGATAGACAAAGGGACATAGACATAGTTATCTCTTCCTGTCCTTCTTTTACATGTACACGCAAACGGGTGGCAAGAGAGATATAATAACTAAACTATAGGCACGCCCACGCATAGCAGGCCGATTATCTAAACCTAACAGTAAAATTGCCTGTGAGGGACGGAGCTGTACCTATTGGTCGAACATTGTAAGACTTGGCCGTTGCTATGGCAACCATATTGTTCAGTTTTCCGATCGCTGTAGCTTACGATAAAAGCTAATCATTGGTAAGTGTGAAAAATGGGAGATTAGACAATGGTTACGTTACATACCAGCGACAGTCATGTGATACAATGGGTCTGTTGCGCGTACTGTTGCTACATCAATATAACTCATTGTTTCTAACGTAAAATTCGGCGAAAATAACGATGCGCACATTAAAAACTTTCAATATCCACTCATTAACTCAGAAAATACCTTCCATTTCAAACAACCCGCGCTACACTAGACACTATATCACCGACTTATAGATGGAAGTGATGGAACCATCTCGTTTATGTAAACATGAACAGAATTTACAAACATTTGGATGTTTCGTTTGGATGCGTACACCGTACATTTTTTATATTATTTTGTAATCATTGATAAACCGAAAAGACCAGACAGCAAATGCAGCCAATAGCTCATGTATTTAGAAGGGAATTCAATCATTTTCCGATGTTGTTCACTTATGCACGGTGGTTCCGTCCATGTAGTAGTATACCGGTGCAAATAGTGTCTAGAGTGTAGTGCGGGCTGTTTGAAATGGAAGTGATTTCCTGAGTTAATGAGTGGATTTTGAACGTTTTTAATGAGCGCATCATTATTTTCACCGAATTTTACATAAGAATCAAGGTTCTATATTGCTGTAGCAAAAGTATGCAACAGACCCATTCTTGACCGATGAATCGCAGACGACATTAACTATCGGCCTAAAGAAAAAGTAAATGACCGACTGGTCGGTGAGGTATTTCGACAGTTATTATTGACCGGTGGTGTGGCTTCTGAACCCTCACCTGAAATTATACGAGCGTCATCCGGACGGGTCCGACCGGGTCCACATTGAGGGTCCAGAATTTTATTTTCCTGGGTCACTTTAAAGACATCGCGACCATTTTCTACGCAACGAACTTTAAATAAACTTTTAAATGCCTCAATTATTATCATAACACTCCCCTCATCCCTCCCAGTCAAATTACTGTAATTCGAGAGTTCTATTTTTTACATATATTTTTACAAGAATGTCACCAAAAATACCATGGCCTTCCACAACACATTGAGGTCAAAGTCTTAACTTTTTTAGATGGTTATTTAAAACAAACAAAAAAAAAAAAAAATCATTGTGAAAAGTGAAAATGATGAGCTAAGAGACCACCTCAATATTTGATCAAGCAAAATATGCATACAATCTAGAAAAATATGATAATGGCAAGTATAATAATAAATTTCCACGGATCCGGTAAATACCGGAACTAATGAGTATATTAGAAAATGATAAACTTATTGGGGGATCATAATCAATCCGTTTCTCTCTCTACTCGTACACGGAAAAAAAATTGCGGTGAAAATAACCATACGGATACCTGATTTTGGCACCTGCTAGATGTTATGGTAATGTTAACCAGAAGTATACTATGTTTTGACTAGGTACTAGGTGATGTTACCTGATTGCATGTCGAATTTACTCAAAGTATCGGTAAATGTACCATACTTCTGGTCAAGTTTACCATAACATCTAGCAGGTGCCAAAATCAGGTATCCGTATCGTTATTTTCACTAATCTTTTTTTTCCATGTACTGACTTGTTCAAACGGGTGAAAAGACCGTTTAAATAATTTCTAGTAACGTCATTGTAACTTCGTTAATTATTATTACGCATTCAACTAAACATATTATTTGTGTCAAATTCTATAAAAAAAAAAAAAAAAAAAATTAGCAATTTATTTTGAAGTTCGTAACAGAGCTATCGCACTAAGAGAAATCACTTCTTTAAAAACAAGGAAATGCGCGTTTACTTGTGACAGTTTTCCTTACGCGAAGTAAAGTTCTATATTGCACGAAGGAGAATCACTGTCACAACAAGGAATCTTTTACTTGTAGCAGCAGAAATTTTCCTTGAGTTAAAGGAATTTTTCCTTAGTAAATAATTAGCTGTGCAGTTTATTTAACACAAACGAAATACACCTTGGATTAAAAAAATAATTCTCTCAGTGCGTAAGATTTTAAATGATATTACCTTGAGTTTTCTCAAAGTTTGACAACCCGGTTCCACCCTCTTGTCGAGTGAGCTAAATGCGAGTGTCGGGTGTATAGCGTTGTTAAACTTTTTTCATCTTGATCCGAATGCCGTCCTAAAAGGAGGGGACTTTCCTGTTTCCATCTCAGCTTAAAACTCTTATGATGATAATTTAAAGTAAAATCAGGCATTATCCACTCCCAAACAAGTATTGACGAGAAAGGTTAGAGGTGAAGGCGAAAAAAGTTTTCAAATTGAACAAAAGCAAATTGTATATACGTTGTTGCTCTCAATCGACGGGCGAACGTAGTATTCGAGGTAAGTTTGGAGAGCCTCTAATTTTATTGCTTTAATCAAACCATCGATACCAACGAGCTGTAGCAGATAGAAAGGCTTTGTGAGACGTGATATTGAAACATCAAGAAGGTAGACATGATGGAATCTCGTATGGACATTTTGCACGGGTTCGGTTTGTTTGCCTCACTTTTTTTTATTGAAAAAAAAAAAAAAAAAAAAAAAAAAAAAAAAAAAAAAAAAAAAAAGATGTAAGTAATCCAGTGGAAATTAGTTTTTAACGAAAGAGCAAGTATTTGAGAGTGGCTTTCTGGAAGCAGAAATCGATATGAATGTTTCTTCTAAAAGGATTCGAATTATTATAAGAGACTGACACATAGCAGAAGCAAGCCGAATGGGGTTGTTGCACACTTTTTCTATGAGCGAGATAATAGTCAATTCTGATGTAACAACCTCCAAAAATAACGATGACAGCACTCAAAACTTCCGAAACCCACTCCTAAACTCAATAAACGCTTCTATTTGCACGGACAATGGTGACTGTAATGGTGGCTGAGGGCAGTTATAATGGGAGATTCCCATCTAACAATACTATAACTCCATCAAGAAGTGACCAATGAGAGACGACTTTAATTCGACACCGGTGTCAGTAGATGTCACGGAACCATTCATCGAATGTGGATCACTACACTCTGATGTTCATGTACATGACTGTACATGTTTACCAGTTTACGTTTCCATATACTTTGCTTTGTTCGCAATCAGGTGTATTGAGCTCTCGTGTTTATAAAAAAAAAATCTGCATTTTTTTTTCGTGTGTTTTCATTTTTTGCTATGACGTGTAATGCGTTTCACCGCAAGATTAGTTAGTAGTGCGGGAGGATGGATTTTGTTCCGTGAAATGATCATCGTGATAACATCATATTTACAAAAATACTTACCAAAATTCAAAATCGGATGGTAAAGTTTATTTGATCCATTTAACCAATGAAAATTAGTTAAAAGTAGCACAGATACACACGCAGATGATGGCGGTATATTACATGTTCGAAGTTTTTTTTTTCTTAGAGCTCCATCTTATACCATTGAGACCCTTACTGCGCGCGGAACTTCTTAATTGATTTATCTTTTCTTCTGAAAGTTGTATTACCTCGTAGCCCTTTTTTCAGATGAGCGCGGGCGTCCAAGTCCCGTTAATTTGTGCTTTTCTGCCTTAATTCAACAGCTATTCATATCCCAAGCTGTCTGGATTGATTAATTTAATAAATATCATCGCACAAGCTTTTCTTCTCATTCAGTAGTGCTCGATGCTTATCTATCTCTTTCGTATTCGTGCCAAATTCATTACGAACTTGTTGCTCCCTCTTTTAATTTTTTCCATTAACCCAGGATTGTCAGATTTGAGGTTAAAATCTTAATATTTTACCATGACTCTTTTAGGAATATACATTGCGGAAAGTCACGAATCTGGCAACACTTCGCCGAACCCTTTGAATACCTGGTCTCATTTGGAGGGCTTGGTTGAATACCTGCCTAGTCCATGGGGTCGTGAACTGTATGCTCTGAAATGTATCACGCGGCTCATCAGATAATCAAGGGTTAGGCAGCTGCTACGGCTCTGAGCCTCGAGTCTTCCATTTGTTAAACCATGGTGTTCTCCTTCCCGGGTTCCTAGTTTTGGTATTTTGAAGGCAAGATGAAACTCAGGTTGAAGTAATAAAACACATATTTTGAACTAAGCATTATTTATAATTTATTAAAAAGTAAAAAAATTGAACAAATTGTACAAACCTACATTTCAACGCAACTGCGTCGACTTTCGGTTGTTGAAGACTCAAGAAAAATAACTTGGAGTTGAACAAAGAAATTCAGACAATTTCCGGGGAAAAGACCTGTTAAATTCAAATAATTGAACGCGAGTCGCTGGATAGAATATGAGAACTATATTAATACACTAAGCGAAGTCACTTAAATTACTAATTATATAATTACGAATACAATTTTTAAGGTAGATTGTTCGAGTACTTGCTGGATAATTGGAGAGCGTCAGAAAACGTGTAACATTCCAATAGAAGTCCAAAAGAATAGTTTTTCTGAGTCCCGCTCGGCGTCTTCCTTCGTTTCCATGGAAGCATAAAGAGAGAGACGCCGAGAGACTCGGAAGGCCGGGAACTTCCTTTAACATTCTCCGCCCCTTGAGGTGTCCTCAATCAGGATCTGCGTCCGACAATGGTAGAGGGCAGATATCGGACACGGCTCGAACGACAATTCCGCGGGATGTCTGGAGAGTCACCACCCGTACATGTCGGTCTTTACCGGGATGAACCTTGAGCACTCTCCCATACTTCCAGTGTAAAGGTGGTAGAAGCTTGTCTCGGAGAACAACCAAGGATCCTACTTCAATGTTTGGATGGTTAGTGTGCCACTTAGCAGAAGTTTGGAGGGTGTGAAGGTATTCGTGCTGCCATCGCTTCCAAAATAAGGTAGAAATCTCGTTGATTTTATTCCAATGGGTTAAGGGCTGATTTCTTGGCTGATGGACGTTCATGGGGGTTGGTAGGGCACACATGGGTCGTCCTATTAAAAAATGACCCGGGGTTAGTACATTTAAATCGTCTACGGAGGATGAGATAGGAGTGAGGGGACGAGAGTTTAATACTGATTCAATTTTGGAAATGATTGTGATGGCTTGCTCGTAGTTAAGCTTATTTAGGCCTACCACACATCGGAAATGATGTTTAAAGCTTTTGATGGTGGCTTCCCATAATCCTCCAAAATGTGGTGATACTGGAGGGTTGAGTCGCCATGTGATACGATTGACAGCTAGGAAGTTTGCAATGTTAGGCTGTGATAGAATGGACTCGAAGCATGCATTAATTTTTGTTCTGGCACCCGTGAAGGTTTTTGAGTTATCGGAGTGAAGTTGTGAAGGGATACCTCTGCGAGCAATGAATCGTTGAAGGGCAGCTAGGAACGCGACGGCAGTAGCGTCGGTGGAGAGTTCAAGATGTACAGCTTTCGTTACGAAGCAAATGAAGATTACCACGTATGCCTTGAGAATGGCTGATCGTGCCTTTAATGATGATTTAATTAAGACGGGTCCAGCATAGTCTACTCCAACGATTGAGAACGGTAGAGTTGGAGTTACCCTGGTCTCAGGCAAAGGTGCCATTATTGGAATAACTGGTGAGGTCACCAATGTTAAATTCAAATAATTGAACGCGAGTCGCTGGATAGAATATGAGAACTATATTAATACACTAAGCGAAGTCACTTAAATTACTAATTATATAATTACGAATACAATTTTTAAGGTAGATTGTTCGAGTACTTGCTGGATAATTGGAGAGCGTCAGAAAACGTGTAACATTCCAATAGAAGTCCAAAAGAATAGTTTTTCTGAGTCCCGCTCGGCGTCTTCCTTCGTTTCCATGGAAGCATAAAGAGAGAGACGCCGAGAGACTCGGAAGGCCGGGAACTTCCTTTAACAAGACCCATGAAACAAAAGGTGCGCTCTTCCGCCAAAATTCTGTATTTAATCATAATGCTGATTTTTGAGGAGGAGCACTTCCGTTGCTTTACGAGCCATTTCATCTTCCCTGAATTATGGCTTAAATTCATACACCAAAAGTGGACCCAGAAATATGTCTTTCTCTCTCTCCGCCTATTTGACTGCATGCGAGAGAAAAAGAACCTGGACTGAAGTACCATGATTTTTCTAATATAAATGTCAAGTTTCTAGATTTTTAATTGAAAATCTGCATTTTTGTAAAAACGGCATAATAATTAATCAAACCATCTTCATGAGAGAGTATACTTTCTTTTCTCCGCGCGGAAGAGAGTAGAAAAAAGTTTTTTTTGGTGAAAATAAAAAAAAAAAATCTCTGCGCCATCGCAATACTTTCTCAATTTTTCTAATGTCATTAGAGTGAGGAAGTAAAAATAAAAAAAAAAAAAAAATTGAAATGTAATTGACTGTGTTAATAATACCCTTTAAAAAACAGGTACGGAAAAGGAGATTGGAAGATGTTTCAAATATTTCGAAAAATATCAATTCAAAGTTTTCCGACTCGTAACAGTTCTATAGGTCTTTCAAAAAAATGTCTACAAAAAAAGAGGGGATGAAAAAGAGCAACAAAATGCCCGCCAACGGTAATTTCAGATAATGTTTAGAAGTTTCTAAACTGAGGAAGCGAATGCGAATGAATAATAGATGGTCTTGAAATGGCAAAGATGGAGACTTGCATTAGTAACGAACCTTTCCCAAATCTTTGGTTATTTAATCGGAATCTTGGTCAACTTTTTATTTCTAAGTGGTTATCTTTAACTCTCCCTTTTTTCCCATTCCGCTCCTTTCTCCTAATTTTCCTCTCTTTCCTCGGTAGCTGATGTATATATTTTTTTTTCTCATACTGTGACACTTAAATTTCAACTTCCCTCTCTCCGTTTTATATATTTATCTGCTTCCGGTGCCTACATATTGATACTATTGATAGTGTCGTTCGCATAACCGCGGGTTCCAATTCTTGAAACCTATTTCGAAAGTACGAGATTTGTAATCCGATTACAAAAACTGTAACTGGACAAATCTCAACCCTATATATTATACATTTATAAGCTGTTGAATCAGAGTAAATAATTTCATAAATAAAATTCAATTGAACAAACATAATTTGAACAGCAAAAGGCTAAGGATTTTACACATTTTTCAATCATGAAGTCAATAAAGTGAGTTTGCCAGGTTAGTGGGCATATCGCCAGGAATTTTTCGCGGGGAAAGTGGTCCAAAAATTGTCAAGGGGGACTCCAAAGACAACAATTTGGTAAAATTTCTCTGAAAACGGAAGAAATTACTTTTTTTTTTTTTTTTTTTTAGGAAAATTGCTGTAAAGGAGGTGGGGGGGGGGGGGGGGGGTCGACCCTGAGGACTCCTTACGGCAATGCCATACTGTGCCACGTTACTATTTGGCACTTCAAAAAACACACATCTTACAAACCCTAGGTCTGCTCTTAAGCGTTTGGTTGGTAAAATTTCTCACATTAGTCAAGCAAAAAATTCTTCTGACCAACAATAAACAAGCAGACCTACATATGTATTATTCATCGACGTGAGCTACGTGTCTTTCGACTTTGGCCGTGTTTAAAGACCTCTGAACCACATTGTATAAAGTACATGAAGGCGGTATCAGAAAGGAATTTTTTGTTTCCTGGTCTTGAATTTAAGAGTGAATTTTAATAAAAACGCAAGTGTGCGTATCTTCACATTAATTTGCAATATTTCATTTTGGAACATTAATCCTCGGAATTGCCGTAATTAATGTTCGCTGAAGACCAATTTGAATTTTCAATAAATTTGGCACCACCGTCGGAGAGTACACGTCAAACACGCTCGCGGAACTTAATGAAATCAAATAACGCGATTTTATTGTGTTTGTCATGATGCTAAAACAGAGGGAAAGCATAAAACGTACAGTGTAATATTCTATCACGAACAAAAACATCAAAGGTGTTTGTCGAATTCAATTTCATAATGTGTCCTATACTCGTCTCATGGTTTTGTGATGGGATGCAAAGGTATGTGTAGGGGAGAGGCGGGCAAAGTGGAAAGGGTTTCGTAGAATGCTTGTATCTCTCACAGAACTATATGAATATTGATGAAAATTTAAGAAAGTAAAAATTTGATTATTAAACTACCAAAAAACAACCCGAAAAATGACACAATATAGCTTAAAAAACCCTAAAAATCAATATAAAGAAAAAGTGTCATTTTCCACTTTGCCCACCCACGAGTGGGCAAAGTGGAAACTGGGGGGTGGGCAAAGTGGAAAGGCGATAAAAAAGTGGAAAAACAGCCGAAAATGCACTGATTGCACTTCCATTCACTTGTGCATGGAAAAAACAAATGTATCAAGCAAAAAAAAAAGTTAATTTTAAATAACGAGAGATAAAAAATAGGCTTAAATAAGAGGGTGTCTCAAACCACCTGGCAAGCTTTTATTGTGACCCAACTAAGGCAAATACGAAAACTCGGTGAAAGACCTACAGTGTATATCGACCACAAAGAATGCAATGGAAATACTTTCAGCCCCCCCCCCCCGGTAAGTATTTAGGGGGAATCCCCGTTTATCGCGTTTTTTTCAAGTAGAAAGGAATATGTCTTGACTTCCAATTCTGAAAGAAGAACATGAAAATTAAAGGGGGCCGTCAGAAAAAAGATCCAAAATCGAGTGATACATAGCTAAAAGGATTTTAAATAGATAAAAACAATGGCGCAAACCGCAAAGCAAACTGACTTTTCAATCCAAAGTTACGGCCGATTGAAATTTAAGAGTGCCCTCTGGGAAACGCAACTATACCTCTAAATTTCAAGCGGCAATAACTTTGGATTGAATAGTCGGTAAGACTTGCGGTCTTGAATACTTCTTTATTGACGTTCCAAAACAAAACTACACAGTTATATTCAAAGTTGAGTAAACGGAAGTACTCAATAAACCATCACTTTGATCAAAAAACCGAAAAGGGTATTATCAGACATGAAGGGAGGGCAAAGTGGAAACCCATTTTCCACTTTGCCCGCAAGGGCTCATTGAACATTTTCGTTAATTTTCTTAATAATGATAAGTAACTTTGCAAATCTGTTGAGTCTCAACTAATCTTTGATAACTATAGATTAAGAAAACATCTTTGTTAAATGAGACTTTTTGTAATAATTAACTTTAAATTTTGTTTAACCAGCACCGCATTATACTATCCACACCAGGTGAAAAGTTTGGTTATGTTTTAAATAATAATATTGTTGTTGTTTTCAAGTACCGATACGTCATTCGAGATTCACTATCATATAAGTTCACGATTCGCCCATAGAGTGCGCCACATATGACGCGCTTATAGTATTTTCAGCCGTTTTCCACTTTGCCCACCCTTTCCACTTTGCCCGCGTCTCCCCTACGAGTGTCATATACAGGGTGTTTTTTTTTATCTCCCCCCCCTGGTTTTTTTCTTGCTAATTGAGATAAAATGATGCGGTTTAGACCATTCTTTGTCATTTTGGCTGATTTTTTTTGGGGGTCGAAACCCCCCCCCCCAGTCCCCCTAGGGAGGCCACCAGGGGGGCTATCTCAAAAAATTTCAAATAGCAACCCCTATCTTGTGATACATCGTTCGAAAGGGCATGACATTCTAAGACTTTTGGGGCAAACCGGAAGTTGATATCGTTTTTCGTTTTCGATATATCGAATTTCAAAGTTCGATTTGGACCCATTTTCAAAAAATCATTACTCCACTTTGGAAAGTCGGAATTAAATAAACTATGGGTCCATAATACTCTAAAAAGCATGTACTTTTCAGATAACGAAACTGTTTTGACATACAATTAGTCCAAATTTGATTTTAGAGCCCCACATTTTTTTAAAAAAGTATGCCCCTAAAATGGCCTATCTTGAAAATTCCCTTCCGCGACCCTTATTGAATGATACGTCGATCAAAAAAGCATACAAAACTGAACATTTTGGCCCAATCCGGATATCGATATTGTTTTTCGTATTCGAGATATCGAATATTAAAAGTTCAATTTTCGCCTATCTTCAAAATTCGATATCTCGAATACGAAAAACGATATCAATATTCGGATTGGGCCAAAATGTTCAGTTTTGTATGCTTTTTTGATCGACGTATCATTCAATAAGGGTCGCGGAAGGGAATTTTCAAGATAGGCCCTTTTAGGGGCAAAATTTTTAAAATAAATGTGGGTCAGTCGCTGTTGATCTCTCGATCGGTACGGATGCGTTTCGGCAATCTCTCCGCGAAAATTCAGTAGTGAAAATATCAATAAAGTGACGCGCTTCGGCGCTCGCTCTGTGAAATTCCAGTGGTGAAAATATCAACAAAGTGCTATTCTGAACCGATCGGAATCGCGTGAAAATGCGTCAACGATAGACGCGGTCGCGTAGTGTAAACAATTCTTATTGCCGCTGAAAGCGTATGTCGGACGAAAATCCAACGGTAATTTGTAAACACGGGTCATTGTGCTTCTTTAACAATGATATTTTCATAGGCTGCAATGGATGCAGAGTTAAAGGTAAACTTGGACTTCTCAAGCTCAGATATGAAACATGGAAAATCAGTAACACTCGCGTGTTGCCAAATAGTTCAAATATGAGTAAAGAAATCAATCCATTCAACAAAAGTTCGCTGTTACCCAGATCCCCCCCAGCTATCACCTCAGGGGGAAACGGTGAACAGTCTCTTCCTATGGAGACCTCCGATAAAAAGAAGATCCTATGATGGAGTTCTTGAAGCAACAAAATAGAGAACTTCAAGAGCAAAATAAAAACTTGATAACGGAAGTGAGCAAACTCAACGCTCAAATAACCAAACTAACGGCTGACATTGGCAAGCTTGCAAATGGCAGTAAAACGTTACAGAGACCCGAACCTTCAGTCAATTACAAACAACAGAAAGTCGATAAAGTTATCAATAATAACTTCGCCAATAAAAAGGCAACTAAATTATTCAACGGTAATGCGGATAAGGCGGATAAGGGGGATAAAACGAAAGGCCACAGCAACGGGGGAAAATTCAAAATATTGTCTACTGATGTGGAAACAACGGACGACGAGTTTTCCTCAGGTGAATGGGCTGGTTATAACTCGGACCCTGAGTTCCAGACCAAGCGTAATGCGGCGCATAAAACGGCGGCGAAAGAAAATAAGAAGAAGAGGAAGAGGAATCAAGATTCTGATGGGTCTACCGGACAATCATCCAGTAACACCGAGGGAGTCGATTCCAACCCCAAAACTCCGGCTCCGGCGAGTGGTGAGACCGCTAATAAAGTTTTTTCCGCAGGAAAGAAAATTTTACCTCCTCCTCCGATTAAAGTAATCGGGGTGGATGATTTTTTAAAATTAACTGCTCTTTTACAAAAGAAAAATGTTAAGAGAGAAGATTTCGTCATCCGATTTATATCCACTGATGTGTGGAAGGTAAATCCTAAGAATGATGAAACAGCTAAATCGATTCTAGAAACCCTCAAAGAGGAAAATGATGAGAATAGTAAAATTCAGTTTTACACTCATGAAAATAAAAACCTAAGAGATATTAAAGTTATTTGTAAGGGGCTTCACCCTACAATCCCTAATGAAGAAATTATTGAGGATTTAAAAAGTAAAGGTTTTGCCATTAATAAAGTAACCTGTTTAATGAAACGAGTCCCCATTATTGAGGACAAATCTAAAAAATCTAAAAATCTAGGTCAACAAACATTGGACGAAATGGTTGTTGATCAAGATAAAAATACGATCGCTGAGGCAAACAAAGAAGCTACCCCTTCTGGGTCAGCTCAAGATAAAACTAATAATGCTGATCCTACAGATACAAACCTCTTATTTATTGAAGATAAGGATTATAAAGCCAAAACCAAATTAGTTCATATTCCGGTGCACCAACTCGATTTTAATCACGAGGAGGACATAGAAAAAACCTATCAAATTAAAGGCATCTATAATATGGTCGTCAAAATTGAACCAATTAGAGTTCATGCCGATAAAATCATACAGTGTAGACGCTGTCAGTCTTTTGGTCACACAGCGAATTCTTGCGGAAAGCAACCAAGATGCGTAAAATGCGCATCTAAGCATATTACGCAAAATTGTCCGTTTGCAAAACGAATTTTAAATCCTAGGTGCGCAAATTGCGGGACTATAGGTCACCCCGCTAATTACCGCGGATGCCCCTTTGCGAAGGAGATGCAAGCAGAGAGGATTAACGCTATTAAAAAGAAAATTAAGGAAAATCCCAAAATTTCTGGAAACTTCCCTCGTCTTCCCACTAAGGGAAAGGGGAAAAATCAAGAAACAAAAGTCAGTACCCAACAGCAAGGCAGATCATACGCCCAAACTGTTATCAACGAGCCGAAAGCCTCGCCATCGCAAGATGACGTCACTAAGCAGTTTTTGAAAACAATCGAGTCACAAAGAGTCATGATCGAAAAATTAAACGAGCGTCTCGCCCGTTTCGAAGAATTGTTTTTTGTTGATCAAGATGGATAATTCTATCTCTGCATCTATGAATGTTATTGCATGGAATGCTGGAGGTCTTACCGAAACGAAAGCACTTGAATTTAGTGTTACGCTAAAAAAATTAAACATCGATATTGCTCTAATTTCGGAAACGCATTTCACTAAGGACAAGTGCTGGATTTTCGAAGGCTACAAAACCTATAACTCCAAGCACCCGTCTAATAACTCGCGGGGGGGCTCTGCGGTAGTCGTAAAACAAAATTTGAGGCACTCGCTTATTAATATAATCGAGAGTGAGTTATTTCAAATTGTTACTGTCGAAATCGGGACGGACCTTGGGGCCTTTAATATTGCCTCTATTTACTCGCCGCCCCGTTATCGGATTACAAAAGATGAATACACGAGCTTGCTTGAAAAATTGGGTAATCGCTTCCTTATCGGTGGCGATTGGAATTGTAAAAACGTGAGATGGGCTTCCAGACTCACTAATATTAAAGGAAGTAATTTAGAGGAGGCTGTCAATGAAATTAATGGCAATTTCATTACGCCCGGTAAACCTACATATTATCCCCCTTTAAATAGTAATAAACAACCCGATGTAATTGACTTTTTTGTGTATAATAATATTCCCTTGGAACAAAGAGTTGCTTGTGACACCTTGGATGTTAAAATTGACCATTCACCCGTAACATTAACCATTTTTACTACCCCAGTATTAATGAAGAAAACTCCTAGTCTTACTTCTCACAAAACAGACTGGGAAAAATTTAGATCTGTATTGAATGAAAAAATAAATTTAAATGTACATATTAACAGTATCGAAGATCTCGAAAATCAAAATGATTTACTCGTTAAGTTGATCCAAGACGCTGCTAAAGCATGCACTCCAGTCGCCACCCAGGGTATCAGGTTTTGTTGTCTTCCATATGATCTGGTCGACTTGATTAGAATTAAAAGGAGAGCAAGGAAAATAATGGTAAGAACGAGACTGGGAAAAGATAAAAGGGAGTATAATAGATTGAATAACGTAGTTAAAAACAGACTGAGTGAATTCAGGAACAATAAATTTGAGAGATTCATAGCAAGCCTAGGGGCTAGGGAAATTGATGACTATAGCTTATGGAAGGCTACAAAATACTTGAAGCGACCTGCCCAGCTTAGTTTTCCGATACGTAAGTCCGATGACGGGTATGCCAACAATAGTCAAGATAAAGCAGAAGTTATCGCCAATCACCTAGAAAATACGTTTCAACCGAATCCATGTGACGACGATGACCTTTTAACTCACTTGCATCAAGAAAATAAAAATATTAATTTGTTGTCAAAAGTGAAAATTTCAAAATTTACCTATGATGAACTTTTCGAGGAAATTAAATATAAAACTAAAGTGAAGAAGGCCCCAGGTTTCGACCTGATTTCAGGAGCTGTAATCAAGCAGCTTCCAGCCTTAGCTTTAAGATTATTGATTAAAATTTTTAATTCAGTTTTAATTCTAGAGCATGTACCCAGTCATTGGAAAAAGGCTGAGGTAATTGTACTTTTAAAACCCGGAAAGCCCCCAGCGGAACCGAGTTCATACAGGCCTATATCGCTTTTACCCATCATTGGCAAATTATTTGAAAAATTGTACATTAAACGATTAAACAGGATCATCGGTGATAAAAAACTTGTCATCGATGAACAATTCGGATTCAGAGCCAAACATGGGACTCTGGAGCAGCTCCACAGAATTTCTTCCATTGTGGAAGCTGCCCTGGAGGAGGGAGGCTTCTGTAACGCTGTTTTCCTGGATGTGTCGCAGGCTTTTGATCGTGTATGGCACGAAAGATTAATCTACAAATTGTCTAAAATGCTTCCGGGAAACCATGTTAAGATACTATCATCGTATGTCTCTAACCGATTTTTTAGAGTGAGATTTGAGGACTCCTACTCTGATTTTCGTCCAATCAGAGCCGGAGTTCCTCAAGGCTCTCTCGCCCATTTTGTACAGCCTGTACACTTCGGACCTACCGAGGCCACGTAAAGGCTGTAGAGTTGGAGTTTTTGCCGACGATACTGTTTACGTGGCTTCGGCTCAAAATTATGGACGTACTGTTCTCTTGTTACAAGAAAGCATGCTGGACGTCCAGGAATGGACCTCTCATGACCGTTCAAAGGTGAATGCGACCAAATCTGAGAATGTTGTTTTTACCAACAGAACTTACGTCCACTCTCCGCTAGTTTTAAACGGGGATATCATTCCCCATTCCATGAAAGCAAGGTACCTGGGCCTTATCATGGATTCAAAGTTAAAATGGAAAGATCACATTATAACAAAGAAGGAACAAATTAATCTGAAAAATAGAAAAATGTTATGGCTAATTGGACGCCGCTCGAAATTAAGGCTGAGTAACAAAATACTCTTATACAAATCCATGATAAGGCCCATTTGGGCTTATGGGTGCCAGTTGTGGGCGTGTTCTGCCAAGAGCAACGTTCATAGGATAGAAGTCGTACAGAACCTTTTGTTGAGACAAATCGCGAATGCGAGATGGTATGAGAGGAACAGCGATATCAGGGCTGAACTCGGGATTGAAAGCTTAGAGTTGTTCGTATCCAGAATGTACAACCGGTATGAAGAGCGCTTGCACCTCCATCCAAACCCATTGGCCCTTAGGCTTTTGGACTGGGTGGGAGATGTAAGACGACTAAAAAGGAGGAAGACTCATGAGCTTTCGACCCCCCACTTTCTCAAAATTTAATGGAAGTCCTGGCCAACTCTAACCGCCAGGGACTTTCCATTTCAATAAATTTAAAGTAAAAAATACTAACCTTTTTTACTTTCATTAGATATACATGTTAGGTATTTTTGCCCATTTTTGTACCATCTTCTTTTGCCCATTTTTGTACCATTTTCTAATTTTCCGTTTTCAGCTTTTACCATTTTTCTATGCTAATTTACCACCATCACTTTTCTTTTTTAAATCCGGCTTATATTTCTATTATTCTATTTTTTTTCTCTCTCTCTCTCTCTTTTGTAATTCTGATTCACAGTTCTTTAAATTTGCTATATTTAATATGCGAATGACGAAATCTCTCTCTCTCTCTCTCTCTCTCTCTGTCTTAAAATGGATGTATATATGTGTCATACTTATATTTTTAGTTAGTATAAGTTGAACTAAATGTAAAATTTTAAAGACTACATAGTCTGAAATTGTAATACAAATACTTTAATTTGTGTATTGTAATAAATAAAAAAAAAAAAAAAAAAAAAAAAAAATAAATGTGGGGCTCTGTATGTCAAAACAATTTCGTTATCTGAAAAGTACATGCTTTTTAGAGTATTATGGACCCATAGTTTATTTAATTCCGACTTTCCAAAGTGGAGTAATGATTTTTTGAAAATGGGTCCAAATCGAACTTTGAAATTCGATATATCGAAAACGAAAAACGATATCAACTTCCGGTTTGCCCCAAAAGTCTTAAAATGTTATGCCCTTTCGAACGATGTATCACAAGATAGGGGTTGCTATTTGAAATTGTTGAGATAGCCCCTCTGGGGGCCTCCCTAGGGGGGGGCTGGGGGGGTTTCGACCCCAAAAAAAGAAAATTAAGTCAAAATGATAAAGAATGGTCTAAACCGCATCATTTTATCTCAATTAGCAAGAAAAAAAACCAGGGGGGAGATAAAAAAAACACCCTGTATACATCAAGACGAGAGTCATTTACGGTGGAGTAAGGAGGTGTGAGTAGAGAAGAACGGTATCGAATTCAGTACGAATTCGGAATGATAAATTCTAAAGTGTGTATGGCTTCAGCTTTCATTTCGTCTGCAAAAAACAAATGAAAATAAATAAGAAATTGACGTTACAAATTCTCGATCCTCTCTTTTAGGACTTACTAGTACGCAGAGCTTAGCATTGCCAAACTTCGGTAAATTCCCAAAGACGAAAAACTGATTATAAATATATCGTTTGGACATGCAGGGTTTATTGCGTGTGATGATAACAAAAATTCGAAACTCAGAAATATTTACCTGTTCTCACTAAAACATTAATACAACGAAGAATAGGGATCAAAATGTTAATCCTCAGATATATTTAAGTAATAGGCAGTAGCAAAGTGTGCCATTTGGCAACGTTGTATTTTGTCCGTGTAAACCCGTGCAAAAGGTCGAGTACGAGGTTCAAGGGTTCTCTACTTGCACCCTATAGTTCAATCTTTTTTGTGTATTTAAGTAGAGAATACCATGTAACGTTCTCAAATTGCACGCACACCGCACCACTTGTTATAGGTTTGCGGTTCACTACGACAGACGGTGTTTCAAAGCATAGACCAGACTTAATTATAAGAAAGGACAAACTCAAACCCCCCCTCTATTTTACTTCATTTTTCTGGATGCCGACCGTGCGAACGTGCGTTAATGTGCAAAAATCCAAAGGAGCTATTCTTTGCGCATCCTCTTACCACACTTCAAATCATGCGCGTGTTAAAAAAAAAAAAAAGAAGGCAAAAAGGATTATATTGATGATAATCTCTGAAGTTGCACTTTTATGTAGTGTGTACTCACATATTCGGAGAAAATTCATTCATTAGTTTCATTAATCTGACAACATGATCGTAAGCGGCGGACCGGCGGTAGCCGCTCAGGCCCAGTAAGAAAACACCCTGGGAGGGTACACCTACCGCTTATCATACACGACTACATACTAAACTCATTGATCAAATTGTTTTACGAGGCGCGTGTTGTTCAAAATGTAAACTTTTTCACGACCAATCCGGCCACTGCTTCTCTCCCCTGTTCTATCGGGTTCCAGCTTCAAAATATTGACACCTCATAGAAATGGGTCTGTTGCATACTTTTGCTACAACACTATAGAACCTTGTTTCTTAGGTAAAATTCGGCGAAAATAACGATGCGCACATTAAAAACGCTCAAAATCCACTCATTAACTCACGAAGTCACTTCAATTTTAAACAGCCCGCACTACACTAGACACTATTCGCACCGGTATACTATTACATAGACGGAACCACTGTGCATAAGTATAAACAACATCGTAACTACAACATGATGGAATTTCTTTTTTAATGCGTGAAATATAAGCTGCATTTGCTGTCTGGTCTTTTCGGTTCATCAAAGATTACACAATAATATAAGAAATGCACGCACCTAAACGAAACATTCTAATGTTTGTAAGTTATGTTCATGTTTACATAAACGAGATGGTTCCATCTATGTAGTTATAAGTCGGTGATATAGTGTCTAGAGTAGCGCGGGTTGTTTGAAATGGAAGGTATTTGCTGAGTTAATGAGTGGATTTTGAAAGTTTTTAATGTGCGCATCGTTATTTTCGCCGAATTTTACGTTAGAAACAATGAGTTATATCGATGTAGCAAAAGTACGCAACAGACCCATTTGCTAGTCCGTTTTGCCGCAATTCTTGTTTTGTTTGGTCTTCTATTCACCCCTCGGTTTCGTTTTGTTTTCATTTGACCGAGAGCGACCAGTGCAGTGACTCACCGTTGTCAGATCTGGCTTGAGTATATGTAGTACTATTTCCGGAGAGAGTTTTGATTTTAACATTTATAAACTTGTTTAGTATACAGCAAAACTTTAATGTTGTCTCACCAACATTTTAATGCTATTTTAGCAAGGGAAGGTTTATTAGTTTAACATCAAGTCACAATCTTTTTTTTATAATGCTAAGGTAACCTCAGACCATGTTAGATTATCATTATTTTTTTCAGTGTAGTGTATAGTTAACCCTTTATGGACCAAGCCCGAGTATACTCGTCTTTCTGTTGTAGCCTATTTCACATCGTTTCAATTCTCATTCCGAATAAACGCAAATATAGATGAAAACACTGCAAAATAAGGTCTCGTAGGGAGCCTTCAATTCGTAGGATAGGCAATTCCAACACCGCTGAGTACGAACAGTTAACTGCCTTCCCTGTAGAAACGGGGGAGTGGTGTTCTCTTGAACTAACGTGGTCATTAAAGGGTTAAAGTAAACCAGTGGCGTAGGTAGGTGTAATTGCGTCCCCATGGGAGGCCTCGGTATGAGCGACTCTTCTTTTTCTCGTCTCTTGCCCTTTATCCCCCCCCCCCGGAAATTCTCTCTTTTTAAGCGTGTCCACAGCATTGCGGCATGCTTGTTGAAATCGATCGGGCTGCTCCAAAATATCATCACCTCCAAAATTTGACGTCTTCTCATGAAAAATCAAATGGGAAGTTTTAGTTCTTTTTTTTGGAACTAGGGTCGTGCTGGTTTTTGGCTGATTATGATTTGTCACATAATCTGATTTTTACTTTCTCACTCTAATGAAATTAGAAAAATTGAGAAAGTATTGCAATGGCGCAGAGATTTTTGATGCATTTTGTTTCGATACTTGGCCCGCTGCGACTCAATCAATCATGATAATTATAAAATAATTGGCTCTTTATCATGCCTAATACTATCCTAAAAAACATCCAGCCATGATATTTCAATATTTCTTAACCATATGTGGTAGGGAGGAGTAAATGCACACAGTTTCTGTGGCGTCTGCCCGTCTGTCTGTCTGTCTGTAGTCAAAAACGTGAAACCCAGCATAACTTTTGAACTACTGATCCATATGCATCCAAATTTTGCAGAGATGTTGCTTTTAACATTCCTCAGAGGGACCCTTTTTTGTTTTTTTAAAATGTTAATTTTTAGGTTAGTTATGGATGAAAAATGGTTTCCATTAAAATCAATGGGTCAAAAAAGAGAAATATTTAAATACTAGAGGCCGGTGGCCGCTTCGCGGACAAGCGTTCCGTTTCGCGTCTTGCGCGTGATTTTGTTTATTCGAGCTAAGACTTTGACTTGATATCCACTCCCTAACTCCGTTTGCTATTCGCCCATCTAATCCTGCTCCAAAGGACGAAATCTAAAAACTTACTCTATTATTCCTGCAATGCTAAAGTGGTATTTTCTCATGTACACCAAATGTTTAGAAAACAGGAGCCATTATTTGGAAGGGGCATAAATAGCATAACCCCCCGTCCCCCCACCCCCTTGCATGAAACTTAACCATTTTAGGGGTGGTCGCTCTCAAGAGGGCCCGATCCAAAACCGTCAATTTTTTTTGGCGCTCATGGAGCCGCCGAAACCCTTAGAATCGGCGCATTTGGATGCACCGTATTAGCGCATGTGGATTATACGATTTAGAACAGTACAGAGAAAAGAAGGGAAGGAGAGAAAGAGATAGCGAGAGTGAAAAACCATGCTTTCACAATAAAATGAGAAGTTCGGGGTAAGCAAACAAATACGCATGACCGAGATCTCACACCTACGATAACCTTTCGTTGAACTGACATGACAATAAGACATTGCGTTTTAGTAGGTAAATCAAAAATCTGTATAAAAATGGAAAAGAAACTTTGCGCGGGAAAAGTATGCCTTTTTCAAACAGCCCTTTATTAACGACAATAATTTGTTAAAATAGGATTCAAGCAAACTTCATTTAACATTTTAATTTTTTAAGCTTTTTGGACGTGAGGTCATTTACAACCCCTATTATTTGAGGTCATTCTTTCAGCGCTTTTTGACAATTGATGCTCAATGCTCAAAAGATGTCTCTCCATAAGTTTTTTGAAATTAGAGTGAGATAGCAGTACATGCGGGGTTACGTGAGACCCACAGACAGTTTGTCTTTCTTTGGAACGCTCATCACCAAGTCAGCACTAAATCAGTCTATTTCGAAAAAGAAAAAAAAAACGCCTTCATTTAATTTGACACACTTTGACTCCACAGATTAAAAAATAACAGGTGTATACAATCAAATGAATTGTTAAAAACTACAAAAATACCCAAGAAATCTAACGATTTTTTTTTTTTTTTTTTTTTTTTTTTTTTTTTTTTTTTTTTTTTTTTAATTTGAAAAAACAGACCTTATAAAAACATCATAACCTCACCGAGATGCGAACTAATACGAAACAGCTCAAATCGCCAACTTTGAAAGAGGACATGTAACAATATTCTGGGTCCGTTGGACCCGTTGGTAGTATTCTTAGATAAATCACTTATACATTCAAAGTAAACAACACATTTTCAACAGGAAACCAGCGGCGGCTCGTGCAATGTGGCAACAATGGATTTCCTCCATTTAAAACTGTGTAAAATAATCGATTACTTGGTGAGGCGCAGCGCCTCACCTAGTATCGATCTTTTTGCATACATTCAAATGGCAAAAGTGCACGGTTGCCAGATTGCACGAGCCGCCACTGCAGGAAACCAATTATTTTCATTACTCAGTAATATTCGAGAGCATATTATTGATAAGAGAAGAATAACCATCGTCTCAACTCATCATCACTAATAGTTTGGTTTCTTTAAAAATTCTCGAAACCTAGCCCAAATTTGCTGGGTTACAATCGAGATATCAATTCAACGCACCGATCTCAACAAAGTCATCTCTAGTGATTGTATTATTCTATAAATCTATGTTTAATACATATGATAAGTATCGAATCTCTACTTCGCGAAGTTATTCAGCAACCTCGTCAAGCCATCAATCAATGACTGTACAGTGCTGCCAGATTTGACATAAAATATACACATTTTACATTAAGTCTCAAGTGCCTGAATATTTTACAACACATCTAGCAGCACTGTGACTGTCCCATTGTTTACATATACGTAAAATCATGTGATAAAAAGTCGAAGCTATACATCGATATCATACGAAGTGACTTCATTGAAGTCGCTATTAAAATGCTTCTATACCCGAATGTGTCCTTCCCAACGACCTCTATATTAGACCGGCGAACGATTACGAACCAGCGTAACCCGCAAGAAGGAAAGTTAGGTTAGGAATAGAGGTGCTTGGCCGGATAGGAGCACCTCTGTTTACACGTATTTTTATGAAGATGTTCTCTTCCGTTTTTCGCTTCTAAAACTCCTAATTTTACACGGATTTTGCTTTTCTTGGTCTTAATAGAAGGAGGATAGCTTGGGCTTTGACCTCCGCCCTACCGGGCCCTGTAACGTTTTTTCGAAAATATATGGAAAATATAAGTCGTTGAAGTGGACACCCGTTGGTATGCTCTGAAGACCTTGCAAATCACGTTTGCCTGTTTACGACGATTCAATCTGTCTACAAATCGGCTTTTAGTCATTTTTTGAGTCTACTCCTTCACTCTCAGTCCTTTTAGTGCTAGATTCTTCAAAATCCGAAAAGTTTTAGTGGCTGAGGAGGTAATTTTTCTATACTGTGTAGTGTGTACCCGTAAACCCTCCTGTGTTAGAGTTCGTAGTTGCTTAACTTGAGTTCGTAATTTCTGTACATTTCCCTTCTGGATGATTTTTCATTCCTAATATTGTTTTATCAATCTGCGCCATCATCAGTGTCTATTAAATACTGTGATTGTGGTGAAACCCGCCCGCCGTTAACTCAGGATGTCGGATCGAGCCGACCACTCAAAGGGTTCTGGTTAGTCATCACCAATTTTAAGAAGTACTCATCATGTCAGGAGTGATTCCCTCTTATTCCTTTGTATAGTCGCAGCATAATTCAGCCTTGAATCAGGATTCATCGTAAAATTCCTCTCTTTGAACCATCCGTGGTTTTTGCGCATTCTTCGGAATCTTAAAGGTGAGCTTGGAGGGGGAGGCTGAGAGAATGGCCTATAAGATTTGTGTCAAGGTTTATACGAACAGCACCTAGAGGCTCATTCAGTTACGTTCATGAAGTCGTATCGGAAAGTAATAGATGGCAGTTAGATGAGGGGCCATGTTTCTTCATCACACATTTTAGCATTTTTAGCTGCTGCAACTCGAAGTCGCTTACGGGAACACTTTCGGAAACGGACCGAACCGCCACAAGACGCAATGAGTGCGAGAGAGAAACCTGAGAAACCTTAAAACGCGAGAGGTCTCTCTCTCGCACTCGCAGTCGCTTACGGGAACACTTTGGGAAACGGACCGCACCGCCATAAGACGCAATGAATACGAGTGAGAAACCTTGAAACGCGAGAGGTCTCTCTCTCGCAGTCGCTTACGGGAATAATTTGAGAAACGGACCGAACCGCCATAAGACGCAATGAGTGCAAGAGAGAAACCTTGAAACGTGAGAGGTCTATCTCTCGCACTCGCAGTCGCTTACGGGAATATTATGGGAAACGGACCGAACCGCCATAAGACGCAATGAGTGCGAGAGAGAAACCTTGAAACGCGAGAGGTCTCTCTCTCGCACTCGCAGTCGCTTACGGGAACACTTTGGGAAACGGACCGAACCGCCATAAGACGCAATGAGTGCGAGAGAGAAACCTTGAAACGTGAGAGGTCTATCTCTCGCACTCGCAGTCGCTTACGAGAATATTATGGGAAACGGACCGAACCGCCATAAGACGCAATGAGTGCGAGAGAGAAATGTTGAAACGCGAGAGGTCTCTCTCTCGCACTCGCGAAAATTAAATTGGAATATTATGGGAAACGGACCGAACCGCCATAATACGAAATGAGTGCGAGAGAGAAACCTTGAAACGCGAGAGGTCTCTCTCTCGCACTCGCAGTCGCTTACGGGAACACTTTGGGAAACGGACAGAACCGCCATAAGACGCAATAAGTGCGAGAGAGAAACCTTAAAACGCGAGAGGTCTCTCTCTCGCACTCGCAGTCGCTTACGGGAATATTATGGGAAACGGACCGAACCGCCATAAGACGCAATGAGTGCGAGAGAGAAACCTTGAAACGCGAAAGGTCTCTCTCTCGCACTCGCAGTCACTTACGGGAATAATTTGGAAACGGACCGAACCGCCATAAGACGCAATGAGTGCGAGTGAGAAACCTTGAAACGCGAGAGGTCTCTCTCTCGCACTCGCAGTCGCTTACGGGAATATTATGGGAAACGGACCGAACCGCCATAAGACGCAATGAGTGCGAGAGAGGAACCTTGAAACGCGAGAGGTCTCTCTCTCGCACTCGCAGTAGCTTACGGGAACACTTTGGGAAACGGACCGAACCACCATAAGACGCAATGGGTGCGAGAGAGAAACCTTGAAACGCGAGAAGTCTCTCTCTCGCACTCGCAGTCGCTTACGGGAATTTATGGAAACGGACCGAACCGCCATAAGACGCAATGAGTGCGAGAGAGAAACCTTGAAACTCGAGAGGTCTCTCTCTCGCACTCGCAGTCGCTTACAGGAACACTTGGGAAACGGACCGAACCACCATAAGACGCAATGAGTGCAAGAGAGAAACCTTGAAACGCGAGAGGTCTCTCTCTCGCACTCGCAGTCGCTTACGGGAATAATTTGGAAACGGACCGAACCGCCATAAGACGCAATGAGTGCGAGTGAGAAACCTTGAAACGCGAGAGGTCTCTCTCTCGCACTCGCAGTCGCTTACGGGAACACTTTGGGAAACGGACCGAACCACCATAAGACGCAATGAGTGCGAGAGAGAAACCTTGAAACGCGAGAAGTCTCTCTCTCGCACTCGCAGTCGCTTACGGGAATATTATGGGAAACGGACCGAACCGCCATAAGACGCAATGAGTGCGAGAGAGAAACCTTGAAACTCGAGAGGTCTCTCTCTCGCACTCGCAGTCGCTTACAGGAACACTTTGGGAAACGGACCGAACCACCATAAGACGCAATGAGTGCAAGAGAGAAACCTTGAAACGCGAGAGGTCTCTCTCTCGCACTCGCAGTCGCTTACGGGAATAATTTGGAAACGGACCGAACCGCCATAAGACGCAATGAGTGCGAGTGAGAAACCTTGAAACGCGAGAGGTCTCTCTCTCGCACTCGCAGTCGCTTACGGGAACACTTTGGGAAACGGACCGAACCACCATAAGACGCAATGAGTGCGAGAGAGAAACCTTGAAACGCGAGAGGTCTCTCTCTCGCACTCGCAGTCGCTTACGGGAATATTATGGGAAACGGACCGAACCGCCATAAGACGCAATGAGTGCGAGAGAGAAACCTTGAAACGCGAAAGGTCTCTCTCTCGCACTCGCAGTCGCTTACGGGAATAATTTGGAAACGGACCGAACCGCCATAAGACACAATGAGTGCGAGTGAGAAACCTTGAAACGCGAGAGGTCTCTCTCTCGCACTCGCAGTCGCTTACGGGAATATTATGGGAAACGGACCGAACCGCCATAAGACGCAATGAGTGCGAGAGCGAAACCTTGAAACGCGAGAGGTCTCTCTCTCGCACTCGCAGTCGCTTACGGGAACACTTTGGGAAACGGACCGAACCAACACAAGACGCAATGAGTGCGAGAGAGAAACCTTGAAACGCGAGAGGTCTCTCTCTCGCACTCGCAGTCGCTTACGGGAACACTTTGGGAAACGGACCGAACCACCATAAGACGCAATGAGTGCAAGAGAGAAACCTTGAAACGCGAGAGGTCTATCTCTCTCGCATTCGCAGTAGCTTACGGGAACACTTTGGGAAACGGACCGAACCGGCATAAGACGCAATGAGTGCGAGAGAGAAACCTTGAAACGCGAGAGGTCTCTCTCTCGCACTCGCAGTCGCTTACGGGAATATTATGGGAAACGGACCGGACCGCCATAAGACGCAATGAGTGCGAGAGTGAAACCTTGAAACGCGAGAGGTCTCTCTCTCGCACTCGCAGTCGCTTACGGGAATAATTTGGAAACGGACGGAACCGCCATAAGACGCAATGAGTGCGAGAGAGACACATTGAAACGCGAGACGTCTCTCTCTCAAGGTTTCTCTCTTGCACTTATTGCGTCTTATGGCGGTTCGGTCCGTTACCCAAAGTGTTCCCGTAAGCGACTGCGAGTGCGAGAGAGAGACCTCTCGCGTTTTAAGGTTGCTCACTCGCACTCATTGCGCCTTATGGCGGTTCGGTCCGTTTCCCAAATTGTTCCCGTAAGAGACTGGGAGTGCGAGAGAGAGACCTTTCGCGTTTCAAGGTTTCTCTCTCGCACTCATTGCGTCTTATGGCGGTTTGGTACATTTTCCAATGTGTTCCCGTAAGCGAGTGCGAGTGCGAGAGAGAGACCTCTCGCGTTTTAAGGTTTCTCACTCGCACTCATTGCGTCTTTTGGCGGTTCGGTCAGTTTCCCAAATTGTTCCCGTAAGAGACTGGGAGTGCGAGAGAGAGACCTTTCGCGTTTCAAGGTTTCTCTCTCGCACTCATTGCGGCTTATGGCGGTTCGGGCCGTTTCCCAAATTTTTCGCGTAAGCGACTGCGAGTGCGAGAGAGAGACTCTTCGCGTTTTAAGGTTTCTCACTCGCACTCATTGCGGCTTATGGCGGTTCGGTCCGTTTCCCAAAGCGTTGCACAAAATCGTATGCTCGTCCGCACGTATGCATTTAAAAAAGGACGACAAAATCTCGCTTCTCTCTCCCACCCTTGCAAAACGAACTGATTCGCATCCTTTTCGCACTCGCACAACTTTTCCAGAGAAAAGTTTTTAGCATTTTAAAAAGGGACGCGGGGCCCGCACGGAAAAACTTATATTTTTCCCGAAGCATTGAAGCCGAGCCCTACCGATCGGTACTAGGCCCCTACCGAACGGTGCAACGGTTCTCCAGGAACTTAGCTTCATTCTTACAAATATAATATAGGATTCTAAAAGGGGGTCTGGGGGTCTTCCCCAGAATACCAAAGGGGGGTCTGGGGGTGTCCACCAGAATACTAAAGGGGGGTCTGGGGGTCCCCCCAGAATTCTTAAGGGGGATCTGTGGGCCCCCCAGATAAAAATGGAGGGAGAAAGTGTTCGTAGGTTGTTCCCTACATTTTATTTTAATAAAAAAATGAACCAGCTGCTCCTAGTTTGTGAAGAGACTTTCAAGACGCAGGCGGCATCTCTCGTTGAAGAAACGTGGCAACGTTACTGCGATCTCTATATTTTTTATTTTTTTTTTTAACTCGCACTTCCGATCATCCACAAACGTGGACGCGTAGTCAGGGAATCGTGTGACAGAAACACATGTGTCGCGCCATTCTGGAAGCAACCCCGGCGCTTTAGATTCCAAAGACAAAAAAGAGGGAAAAAAAGGAAAAAGAAACCGCGGAACTTTTCCCTCGTGTGAGGGTTTTGAGACAATGTTCCCTTCCAACGACACAAATCCGGATCAAATGAGAATTGAGGTCACCGTAAGATCTTACACGTGAAAGGAAACAATTTGAGCGCAAAACAGAAAATAATTTCATTATTGCTTGAATGCGGGTCTGTTGCGAGCTTTTTAAGCTCAAATTTCTCCAGCAAATCACGCAAAAAATACGACGCGCTCACTCGGAGCTTCTAAAATCCGCAACTAATTTCAGAATAACACATCTAAACCGAATAGCTGTTGACCTCTTAGCACCGTCCGATCATTTGCCGGCCGTATTATCTATGAAGCGTAATTTCGGGAATTATCTAGCCATGGGCGCCCGCAGCGGGGGGGAAGAGGAGGCACTCCCCCCCCCCTTTGAATTCAAAAACGGTCAAAATTTCACGAAGAAAAATGAAAGGACCAACAGAAATTGAAATGTGAATCAAAGGAATAATAGTTTACGGACTTTATTATTAGTTTATTTTGTAATTTTAACTATTTTTTTACAAGGAATAGTAGAGTTATACAGTTTTCTAACTTTTTTCCATCTGTTGTCCCTTTATTCATAATATCAAACACGTCAAAATTATTAAAATAATCAGTAAAAATCCACTCATTAATAAAAAAATACCTTCCATTTCAAACAACCTGCGCTACACTAGACACTATACCACCGACTTATAACTACATAGATGGAACCATCTCGTTTATGTAAACATGAACAGAACTTACAAACAATGGAATGTTTCGTTTAGATGCGTACATTTCTTATATTATTTTGTAATCTTTGATAAACCGAAAAGACCTGACAGCAAATGCAGCCAATAGTTCACGTATTGGAAAAGAAATTCCATAATTTTGTATTTACGATGTTGTTTACTAACGCACGGTGGTTCCGTCTATGTAGTAGTATACCGGTGCAAATAGTGTCTAGTGTAGGGCGGGCTGTTTGAAATTGAGTGATTTCCTGAGTTAATGAGTGGATTTTGAACGTTTTTAATGTGCGCATCGTTATATTTTTGCCGAACTTTACATAAGAATCAAGGTTCTATATTGCTGTAGGAAAAGTATGCAACAGACCCATTAAGTATTTCAAGCTGTAAAGTTGCGATAGTACTATTTTTCTTTTTGTGTTCCTTGACATCCAGAACTTTATATTTTTGTTTATCGTTGACTGTTGAGGCTCATGTAGGTCCGATACCCGCGTTTTTTCTTGATTTAAACCCTTGTAAAATATCGATCCTAGCAGGAACAGATTTTCTCGACAAGAAACGATTAATTTGCACCGCGGCTGCAATGGAGAAAATAACAACGCGTTATTGCCACATTGCACGAGCGGAAGAGGATTCTATACTGCGTGGTATTCTAAAACACGGTTAGAGTGCAGACTTGCGTTTGCAGAAACGAAGCAAAGCAAAATATCGTACATTTCAATCCCCGCGATTTAGTTTTACGACGCTATTCGTACGTGTCAGACTATCTGAGCTAGCCTAAGGGGTCTTTTGGGAGTCGAACTCGGCAGCGAGAATGATGAATCATATTGATCTCAACGGAAGGGTTGGTTACACAGAAGACGGAAGCATAAAAATCAGATATGCTCTAATGAACAAACTATAGTACCACAGTAACATTGATTTATAGTATAAAGAGCACACCTTATGTTCTGTATGGATCTTTCATCTACCGATCATCTCAATTTCGATGCATTTTTCCTAGAAGTTTTGCTTCGCGCTGTATCCCTTTCAGTGTCCCATCGGACTTAGCCCTTCGTAGAGTGAACCAGTGAACAATGCAGCGGTGGCTCGTGCAATGTGGCAACAACGGATTCCTCCCATCTAAACCTATGTAAAAAAATCGATTCTTGGGTGACGCGCCGTGCCTCACCTAGAATCGATCTTTTTACTTATTTTAAACGGCAAAATGCAAGGTTGTCAGATTGCACGAGCCGCTCCTGAAACAATGTTCATCTTTCTGCGTTGTCTTATAGATTAATTAAAGACTCGTGAAGTAAACGGCTTGTCACAACATGGGCGGATACAGGGAATTGTCTTTCTCTCTCACCTTCCATTTGAACTGAAGTGTTAGAAAAGGCTAGCAGAGGGGGCCATCACGTGACTTTGGCCCCCTCACCTGTCCTTTTCTAACGCACGTGTTCAAATGGAAGGAGAGAGAGAAAGACAATTCCCTGTATCCGCCCATGTGTCACAATAAACTGATTTTGATTAAAGATACTTTCTCTGATGCATGATTGCCTGTGTGACTCAAAAGGAGCTTAAAATCAGAAAGAAGGCTCAATAATTCCGTTAATGTTATTTCAAAGAGAATAAACAAACAGACAAGTAAATACAAGGAAATACACACATATATAGTAGCAGCAGTGGGAATTTACGTTAGAGAATGTGTCTTGGCAAATATTTAGTTTTTACTATTTGAGGTATAAAAAGTTTTTCTGCATAAAGGTTGATACGTAGATTTTAACCGAGGGAATTAACGGGAGAGGGGGTGACATTGGGCTGTAAGGTAACAATAAATGATGAAATATATTAAGCTGTTGAAAACTTTTGCTACAGGCTTATTAACCCTTCCACACCTGGGGTCCATTTCAACGGACATTGGAATAACATGTAAGCTTATGGAAAACATTAAAATACAACATGCACATCAATTTAGATGAGGAGACAGCACTAAGATCAATCATGTTGGCCAAAAATCCGTTTCTGAACATAAATCATTTCAGGTCTGAAAGGGTTAATAGTTTGACTGTGGGGTAAAACCCTGTATAAATAACGATTAGCTAACTAACAAATCACGAAATCCACTCCCAAATTCATGAAATGCTTTCAAACGCTAGACCATAATGGCGGCCGTTGCCACCGATTACTTAGGTGTCTCTATCTCAATCAGCTCCATCCTCACGAGGTGTTCGCGCGACACCACACAAGAATAAGAAGAAGAAGAAGAAGAAGAAGAAGAAGAAGAAGAAAAAGGAAGCATACCATTGCCATAAGATTTAGGCGGAAACGGCCGCCATTATATACGGTCTCTTGATTGAAAGCTTTACATGAGTTTGGGAGTGGATTTCGTGATTTTTTAGTGCAGTAGTCGATATTTTTACAGGGTTTTACCCCATAATCAACTATCAATAAGCCTGTAGCAAAAGTTTGCAACAGCTCCATATTATATGACATCAGTAGAGTCAACATTGGATAATTTGAAGTTTGTCATTCAAGGGTAAATATTCAAAATTATAGGTCGAATGTTTTCAACGTATGATATACAAGTTAAAATAGATGGATAGAGATATATACCTAAATAAATAAAAAATAAGTAAATTAATAAAGAGATAAATTTAAACAAATGAAGAAGTAAACAAATATATAATTTAATGTGTAATAAAAGAAATAAACAAAATCTAATATTGACAATTCCATCTGATGGAGGAAAAACGCCTGCTGAATTTGCATCCTTGTTATACCTACTCAAAGCAGTTTGACGAGTACAGGCGCGCAAAATCATTATCCAAAAACGCTGGATTCTCCTCGATTATCTATCCTGAGTACAGTGGCGTAGCGTGCAATCTGGCAACGTTGTAACGTGTCCATTTAAACCCATGTAAAAGGTCGAACGCGAAGGTGTTCACGGAACACCCAATAGTTCGATCTTTTTAATGGGTTTAAATGGACACTGCACAACGTTGCCAAACTGCACGCTACACCACTGCCTGAGTACTTACCCGAAAAAAAAGTCTAAACCTCTTGGAACTAACTCAGTTTGATCGATACTTTCAAAACATGTATACATTTGGAGGGGAGGGGGGAGTCCGTGCAACAGGGACCCATTGTTTTATTCGAAATCGTCTTGTGCGTGGAGAAATAAATGACCGTAAAAGTCTGAAGCAATCGCGCATACGGGGGGGAAAAATTCGATTTGGAGGAACAGGGAAATCCCACATCTATACCTAATCCAGCGAAAGTGCTTCAGCGTACGTACGTACGTACATACATAATCCTCGCGCAAATGGGGGGAGCTATTGCTGTGACGACCCCGAGCTTTAAGCTAGCGATGCAATATCTCAAATTCATGAAAAATAAATCTGGACATCACTCAATCCAATGCAGTCGACAACCAACTTTAAGCGTTTGCGCGGTTTTTTTCCCCCTTCAACTCTCGAATCCTTCCCCGCTCTTCACGCCACAAACGTAAACATGCCTGGGATTCGATCGATAATCGGTTTAAATATAAATTGCGTTCGACTCGCTTCACTGCGAATAATTTTATTTGTGAACAACTTATCGAGGAGACAGGGACTGGTGGGTGGTGGGGGAGGGGGAGGGGGGGAGGGGGGGGGGGGAAGGGGGGAGGGGGAAGGGGTGTGGGATGGAGAGGCAGTGAAGCGGTCATGTTAAAACAAATTTCTAATTTTTACTCAAGCTCGCGTCATCATCAACGAGAGAAGCGCGTAAGGGAATAGACTCTACTCACTAATCAGTGACGGCTCTTTGCATCGTAAAGTAGCGTTCCCCATCCAAGAAAGACCTGTGAGAAATAGTCGATTAAGAGGGTTTTAGTAATGGCTCCTGCCGGTGATGAGCGTTCCAAACAAAGCCAGTTTGTCTCTCTCGCTCTCACGTGACCCCTATGTACTGCCATCTCACTCTAATTTCAAAAATCGTATAAAGAGACTTGTTTTGCGAAATTTTATGACAGAAATGAATTTCTCGAGGCATTTTAATGCGATTTTGATAATAATATGTCGTGAAACAAGGCCCTGTATACGAATTTCGATACTAGAAAGAGATGGATATACATAGGGGTCACGGGAGAGTGAGTGAGATAGTTTGGAACGCTACGCGAGTTTTATCACAACCGATTGCGACCGATGAGTGCATTGTTGTGTTTGTTGGCTAACCGTTGACTTCGCACTAAAACCGTTTAATAATGAGGACCTACCCTGCATTTTCCTGCAAACAATTGAACAATCAATAATTTATTAAAGTTGAGCATTGTATCAGATAGTAGCACTTGTTGTTAATGAATATTTTGGTTGTATTAGCCAAAGTATAGGCAAAGTTGTATATCGCCCCCTCGTGAGAATATATGACCAACTATTATTCAATTTAAAAGTTTTGTATCACTTATCAGATTCGGATTTGCGGATTTGCTTTTTTTTTTTTTTTTTTTTTTTTTTTTTTTTTTTTTTTTTTTTTTCGGAGTTGCTCAAATGTTTTGTTTTATTTTCGTAATGTATAATATGTTCAGTTCTTGCATACTTTGTTAGTCCTGACGATGGCGTCAATGCCGAAAAGCTTCGACTAAAAAAAATATTTCAATAAATATGTGAGTAAACTAATCACCACATTTTTAAGCGTGCCGTATATATACGGTACGCTTTTTGTTTTCATTTTCATATCTAATATATAGGTTGCATGCTTTGCTTATGGCAAACCTTGGGGGGAAAGGTTTGAAAATTAAAAACGTGTTTTCTTAAAAGGGTTTTCATTAATCTTTAAATTTATTGCTGCAATCCAGGAGGTCTCGGCGTCTTTTTCTTAAAATTGTAAAAGTTTTAGTATTCCTTTTAATTTCAATAATTTTTTAAGCGTCAAAGTCGAATTCCTTTGAACGGAATTCCATACAGGTCCAGCAACCTAAGTCATTTGTCCCAACCTATGAGTAAAAATTCCAAGGCAGGAGGGGGGTGGAAACATCCTTCACAGAAACCCTTTTTGCCCTCGGTTTTGGGCTCCACCGGTCACGAGATTTCTTCACGGTTCATTAAGCGGAGAGATTTGTGAATGTGTGGAGAGAGAGGGTGTTTGAGAGGCTTTGTGTCTCGGATTTGAAGGGCCTGAGGACTCATAAAAGTGTCAAAATCTGTTTTACGACGGATCGAAAAGAAGTGACGGCGAGGTATTGATGAAGAGCGGGGGGGGGGATAGAAAAGAGAGGGGCTCATTCATATCCTTAAATAGACCTGTTTAGTGATGACGTCAACATCAAAATAGGTTCCAAACAAATGCTCTCCCGCTCACTCTCGTTGATTTACCTATGAGAAATCAGATCCAAATTTTCGAACGCATATTCAGCTAGTTAAAGAACAGTTTTCTCAAATTTTATTGCACCATTAGATTCCACGTACCTTAAAGTATTATCACTCTAACATAATTTCCCAAAAGATCACAAGCGAATTTACAATCACAGTTATACCGAAAGATGTTCTACGTTTTGTCCTCGTCTTATCACGGTCTCTTATGGGAGTATCACCGCCATGACACTCAATCATTCTAACTTCTCTTCGTATCGAAGCTATTGTTCGAGGTATAACACATGTCGTGATGGTGCTGATGAGCCCATATCCTAGAATTTTTTGCTCATAAGAAACTGTGAGTGTGACAAGGACAAAACATAGGACTTTCTTCGATGTGCATTGATACGCGATGTTTCAAAAAGTTTGTGGTAGCGAGCTCATATTTTTTACTGAGAAAAAAGTGGCTGTTAAAACTGTAAGAATAGAACCATAGATGTGTTTCGTCTTATTTCAATCATAAGACCTATCGTTGCATAGTCAGCGCTCTTGAATCTCACGAATACCGATTGTTCCCATAAAATGTCGATTTTTTTATGGGAAAAAAAAGCGCGGGGAAAATATATCATATCGGAAAATTCATTGAAACAATCGGGAAATTTTATAAGGGACGTGGAACCCAAAG